>CM076974.1:10605054-10952554 GCA_039105355.1 Benthosema pterotum
CGTCTGAAACTAGTGTCGAAACTAGAATTGTGTCAGAAAACTAGAATTGTGTCAGAAATCATGTCATGTAGTTTCAGAAACTAGAATCAAAATGGGTTAAAACAACGAGAGAAAGAGTGAGGAGGAGGAGGAACACGGCATGCTTTGCAACACTGCCTCTCACACCCGAGCCCAAACCTACCCACCGCCGCCACCCGCCTTCGTCTTTGCATCTCCCCCAAGTTTCCACCCCCACCCCCCCACCGAGAAGAGCCATATACTGTCCCACTTTCCACATGAATTTTCTCGCCTCTGATTGTGAGTTCCTAGTACTGCCCACCACCCCCCACCTTCCAACTATGCATCCCATTTCTGACACATACCAACATGGCCACTGGCCTCAGCAGTCTGACACATACCAACATGGCCACTGGCCCTCGGCAGTCAGCTGAACGCAGATCCGGTTTCCCCTCCTTTAATACTCCTAACAAGCCTCTTCCCTCAGCGGCCAAGTGTCAATCCCCCTTTCCAAAGTCACCCAGGAGGACTAGCAGAGCAGAGCGGGTGTTTCTCAGACATTTTTCCGACATCAGGGGACGCCCGGAACGATACCGTCACTGCCGGGGCAGAGCTCTTATTTTAGCTTCACCTCCTCTAGTAGCGCGTCGTCTTCATTTACCGCAGGGGTTCCCAAAAGCTTCTCAAGCCAAAAGATAATGTGGGTGAGTGGGTAGGCTATTCCCCCAGTCCACAGGACTCCCAAGATACAATATATGGCTGAATTCAATCCTATTAAAAAAAACATTAGTCTTTTGTTGTTTCTTTGATATTTTAGAAATATTTTATAAAAACTGACTGAAAAAAAGAAAACAATATGGGGGCAAACATACCTTTGTTTTTAACTGATTATTATTTTATTTCTGATGATTTTATTTATTTAGCGCCGCAGGAATACATTGGCCATATGGCCATAGAATCGGCCACGAATTGGTCCACGTCTGCCCTAAATCCATGTTTTGGGATTGAGAGGCGTGGATTTAGCAGACGAAAGGAGATGCAAACCAGAACACACAACAGCACAAGATGGATGCCTTGTTATGTTCACACAGCCCTGGGTTTATTGTCATCATCTTCTGACACACGCAGCATACATTCTGCACGCTATGGCAGACCATGAGTGCATGGCTACTATGGCATCTACTGTATGCACATTGTCACAGTAGTAGACACTTCACACGCAAGTACACACTGTAGCAGTGCATGAATTCAAATTTAAGAAAAGGCAAAATTAGTGGATGTACAAGTTCAAAAAGAACTTGCAGATAGACAAAATCTGAGAATCTTAATTTCCCTCAATGTCTAACATAAAAATCTACATTATGCTGATATACATTACATTCACAGAAAACTACCCAATGATTGAAACCAATCAATCACTAGCTGTTAATTAACTAATGATTAATTTCTTATCAGCGATTAATCAATCATCGATTAATCATTAACATCTCTACTTGCAGATATGCTAGTTTTTATGCTCTTCTGTGACACTACAGTGTGGTCAAGTAGTCAGGAATTAATTTACCCCAAATAAACCCCACAAAAGGATAGGATGTTGACATAAGAGGTTTCTGTTCAGTAACAGCAACAATATATTTCCCTGGCTAGCACAAAATGTGTTCAGATGGGGGTCCGTGGGCCAAACACATTTGCGGTTCCTTGACCCGAGAAGGTTTGAGCAGCAGCATTGTGTCTGTCAACTGACTGCTACAATGTGAAGGTCTATTTCGATTTGTTTGGTCACAGCTGACTGCCTTGACGGACAAGATGCCCACGGAGGTAATTAAAAGCAGAGATCGAAAAGTGGTATATGGTATGCCGCTAGTGCCTCAGCGGCATATGCCGGTGGCCCAGCGGCATATGCCGGTGGCTCAGCGGCATATGCCGGTGGCTCAGCGCCATATGCCGGTTCTAGAGTGGTATGCCGCTTGTGAAGTTGTGTTCCACCGGTACATACCATTTCCCAACGGCAAATGCCGCTCGTTTTAGGGTTAGGGTTAGGGTTAGGTTAGGGTTAGGTTAGGGTTAGGGTTAGGGTTAGGTTAGGCATATGCCGCTAGGCCACCGGCATATGCCGCTGGGCCACCGGCATATGCCACCGGCATATGCCGCTGGGCCACCGGCATATGCCACCGGTATATGCCGCTGGGCCACCGGCATATGCCACCGGTATATGCCGCTGGGCCACCGGCATATGCCACCGGCATATGCCGCTGGGCCACCGGCATATGCCACCGGCATATGCCGCTGGGCCACCGGCATATGCCACCGGCATATGCCGCTGAGCCACCGGCATATGCCGCTGGGCCACCGGCATATGCCGCTGGGCCACCGGCATATGCCGCTGGGCCACCGGCATATGCCGCTGAGGCACTAGCGGCATACCATATACCACTTTTCGATCTCGGTGTCACTCCACGGAGGTAATTAAAAGCAGACGGTAGAAAGGACACAGACAGACACTACAGTACCTAGGGGAGGACCAGTTAATACAACTGGGGCGGCAGTGGCTCAGGGGTAGAGTCACCGGATGGTAACCACAAGGTTGCCGGTTTGATCCCGGGCTCCCGCAGAGTTAGCGTCGAAGTGTCCTTGAGCAAGACATTGAACCCCTAATTGCTCCTGATGTGCTAGTAGGTACCTTGCATGGTTTCCACTGCCATCAGTGTATGAATGTGTGTGTGAATGGGTGAATGTGATGCACAAGCTATGTAAAGCGCCTTGGATAAAGGCGCTATATAAATGCACCATTTACCATTTACCATTTAATCCAATTGATTCTTTGATGTTTTCAATTGATGATTTAAAGGTATAGTTGTGATTTGGGTTTCCCCCCCCCCCCCCCCCCCCCCCCCCCCCCCCGCTTTATTTACGTATATTATGTATCGGCATGTTTTTTGTCCTTGCTTATTGTGTGCCGCTGTGGATTAAGAGTGCTTGCCTAAATTGTAAATTGACATGTATTTATGTACTGTACGTCAACTTTGGGTGCGTTCGGAAATACACCCTAAACGCACTCATGTACTCTGTAGTCGTTCGTTTATACCTGGTGTATTTGGGGCATTTGGTGCTCCTCGTTCGTTTATTCACACTGGTGTGTTTTGTGCACGCACTGAGCAACCCTATCCTGGAGACGGTGTTGGCCGGTGTGGAAGGTTGATTGCGTCACAGCTGTGTCTCGAGCGCTGCCGTTCAATGAAAAGCAATACAACTGTTGTGAGCTAGGAAGCTAGGCTATGGCTAAGCATTGTACTGTGGTCCCCCAACTTTTCCATGTCTGTCAAGGACCTGCACATTTATCAAATAAATGCATGCGGACCCCCATTTGAAAATACTTTCCAGGGGGACCCCCTTAAGAGAGGATTTATATGGCTTTGGCAGTGATTTTCGCCATTTTTGAGTGAGGTGTGTTGTCTGGTTTTAACTGCTCGTTCGTAAATCAGGCTCACTCAATGCACACAGTGACGACACGCCCACTAAACCAAATCAACTCGGTGCGCACCCAGTTTGTATTTCCGAACATACCCTTTATATGCATACTGGGCGGGATTCTGTCTGAGGAAGAAGTGCTCCGTTTGAGAACACACCACTCACGAATCTCACCATAGCCAGAACTGGATGGAAAAAGGGCTGTGTTCCTGCCAACAAGCCTCTGCAGAGCAACGGCAGGAGAGACACAGCCTGTCCCCTCTTGAATCAAGACACCACGCACACACGTACGCACGCACACACGCACACGCACAGTTTAGTCAATTTAACACTGCATCATGAGTACGCTTTTGGATGTTCATACTGGAGCTGAGCTTGATTTGACTTCTATTCGATATCACGATCAGTTTTTAAAACGTTTGCCTTGATTAATGAAAGATCAATGCCATAGATTGATTTGTTGTTGTTTACTACACTACAACTATTTTACAGCTTTAGTTACCGTCTACTTAGCTGGCCGAATGATAATAATAAAGAATAGTAACAATGTACAGTGAGGACTTGTAACAAGCTCACACGTTGTTCTGCCGTGCATCCTACCATGACACAGAGAAAGATAAAGCACACTAATCACATTAGTTCCATTGATCCGAGCCGTGACACAATCTATTAATTGATTGTTGAAATGAAGGCGTGCACATCAGGGGCGGATCTAGGCATGGGCATGGGGGGGCAATGCCCCCCCTAAATACCCAGTCTGCCCCCCCAAACACGATGCCATGCAAAACAACCCAAGATATTTTAAATTAAAGTGCTTATATTTAAAATGATCTGAAACACTACTACTGCTACTAACTAACTACAGTTGTGTCACCACTAAACCAACAGCATTTCATCATTGAAAACAGAAAACTCTCTGAGTCAGACCTTTAGCTTTATGCATGCTGCGTGTATGTTATAACTTCAACAACTGATGTTATTATTGATGCTTATACTTGCCTAATACAAGTCCTGTAACTGAAAATGGTATGGGGGCGGCTTCATCGCCCCCATACCATTTTCTCATGCCCCTCCAACATGTTCTCTTGCCCCCCCAAATGGGACATGTTATATCCGCCCCTGGTGCACATCACCGTGGGGCCTGTGACACCCATCTGACGGGTGGTGGGCTGCCAAAGGCTCCGGTCCAAAAAAGGTTGAGGTCGCTGCGAGATACTCTTCCTAACACCATCGTTCTAGGCGGGGCGTTAACACGTTGCGGGGAGAGAAATCGCAGGCTATGAAAGGGCATATATGCATCGATGTCAGCGTGTTGGCGAGGTAGTGTATATAATAATCCCCAGAAGACTTCATTAGGTTTGCGATGGTGGAATGTTGTGTAAAATAGCGCCTTGAAAAAAGATCCCCATCAACTACATAACACGGCGCCGGTGCCAAGCGGAACGGAAGCTGCTTTAGTGCAGAGTGGTGCCACTGCCATAGAACTTACACAGAACTGAATTGTTTCCCAGAGGGAACCTTTCAGATACAAATAAATGCCCCTGACCGCTGCCTTTTCCAGCAGAAAACTGACGGCGATTTCGTGCCACAAATTTGAAATGCATCAATTCCGTGCCACAAATTTGAGAAGGGAGGAGACCCGCACACCACCACTTACTGGTTCAAGAGCATTTATTTAAATCGAGCAACGTTTCGGCCTTGCGGCCTTCTTCAGGCATGTTTAGAATATGGCTGACAAACAATATATACATACAACAGAGGTCTAGACAACCAATCACATTGCATTTTCTAGTCAAACAGGTAGCAGCTGTGCAAAACCCAGTCATGTGACTGTGGTGCAGCTCCCCTGTGAAATATTCATCATGCATTATTGAAAGTCATAAATTGCAATAACACAGTGAAAATACATCATTCCAAGTATAGGTTCCAAGAAAAACAACATCTAAAATACATTTTTGAATAAGCAAATAAATGTCATAGGGTCCATGCTCAATCATGAGTGGACAATAAAAAGAAAATAATAAAAGCAACTGGTGCTTTTGGCACCATCTCCTGGCCAAGAAATGTGGTCATGGTTAGAGGACCCTACATTTTAGAGATTAGAGCATCACATTTAAGATCAATTCATCATTAAGCCCTTTTGGGTGGAGGGTCTGTAGTGTGTGTATCCAGTATGCTTCACGTCTCTTCAGCAACACATCCTGGTTACCACCTCTTGCTGGTAGAAATATAAGATTAAGAGCATCATCACTTGTGTTTCAACCCATGTGGTATACATGATAAAATGTCCCTGCGGTTTAGCATACATTGGTAAAACAAATAGACAATTAAAACAAAGAATGAGTGAACATAAGAGTTCCATTCGAAGAAATGATCGTGAATATCCGGTTGCTGTTCATTTCAATGATTTCAAACATGACATCTCTACATTTCGTTTCATTGGTATAGAACAAGTCAAACTACCAGCAAGAGGTGGTAACCAGGATGTGTTGCTGAAGAGACGTGAAGCATACTGGATACACACACTACAGACCCTCCACCCAAAAGGGCTTAATGATGAATTGATCTTAAATGTGATGCTCTAATCTCTAAAATGTAGGGTCCTCTAACCATGACCACATTTCTTGGCCAGGAGATGGTGCCAAAAGCACCAGTTGCTTTTATTATTTTCTTTTTATTGTCCACTCATGATTGAGCATGGACCCTATGACATTTATTTGCTTATTCAAAAATGTATTTTAGATGTTGTTTTTCTTGGAACCTATACTTGGAATGATGTATTTTCACTGTGTTATTGCAATTTATGACTTTCAATAATGCATGATGAATATTTCACAGGGGAGCTGCACCACAGTCACATGACTGGGTTTTTCACAGCTGCTACCTGTTTGACTAGAAAATGCAATGTGATTGGTTGTCTAGACCTCTGTTGTATGTATATATTGTTTGTCAGCCATATTCTAAACATGCCTGAAGAAGGCCGCAAGGCCGAAACGTTGCTCGATTTAAATAAATGCTCTTGAACCAGTAAGTGGTGGTGTGCGGGTCTCCTCCCTTCTAAAGTTTGCTGCTTTGTCTGCCCTAGACCAACGCACCTGCCCAAAACTAGATCGGGTGTGCAGAAGTCCTCTCTCTCTCTCGTGCCACAAATTTGAAATCCTGAAAACAGTTTTGGACATATGAGGGTTCCACCTACTGTACGTAACAGAGACGCACCGGCTTCGACCGTTATCAAGTGATAAATCCCAGGAGGCTGCTTATTAGCCATTCATATCGACGAGGCATGTTGTCCTGCATCCGACTGACACGATTGCATCGATAAGACAAAAACCCGGAAATCCCCGATCAGCGTGGCCGGTTGGCTGCCTTGTTAGGGTTTAGTTTAGAGTTAGGGTTAGAGGAGGCGAATACATTGACTAAAACGGCCGCAATAAAGTAGTCAAATGTGCCGTGAAGGCGGACCGCATCGCAACGCGCTCGCTATGCGTTGGAGGGGGGGGGGGGTGCTATGGACGCTTATCAACAAGGTTGACTGGCAGCCAACATGCATGGTCGAGAAACTTGGCTTAATAAGCAGCCTACTGGGAATACTCCCTTGATTTTCGGTAGAATCCGCTGAGAGACGACACTTCATGGGCTGGTGCGTAGCTACACTTGTTCAGTTCCCCCCACGTTTTGTGTCTACTCCATAAAACGCTCTGGAAGATTAGTGGCTTGACAAGCCCAAAACATGGAGGGCTGTCACTGTGGCGTGTTTGCAAGCTGCGTGGTTCTGCTATTTTGGTGGCAAATATTGGAAAGTTAAGTCCAAAGACGCAATGAGTGGTTAAATGTTTTGTTGATTATTTTTGGTACCTTAAAGAACATTGCAAAAAAAAAAAGCAAAACAAAAACTATTCCAGTATCAGTATGAGAAACATGAACCATTTGCTAAACTAAACAGTCGCCTAATAGCCCTTCAAAGAACCGTTATGTTTCTGAGTAAAGAGATTACCGACATTATAGTTCTTGTGTAACATCAGCTCTTTAATTGGAGCTTGCAATTAAATACAGCCACATCGGTAATGACAGCTGTTATGTTGAGTAGTCTATCTATGCATAAATAATACTAGGAGGGGTATTGCAATGCAACGAGTAACCAGTGCGTGTGCGCGTGCGTGCGTGTGTATGTGTGTGTGCGCGTGTGTGTATTGAGGTCAAACATAGCATGAAAACATGGCTGGGTTGTGCTACTAAATTAAAATAAAATGTTGCCCCGTAGAACTCGGTTCTCAAAGCATGGCCTGTATATGTGTAGACCACAAAATATTGGTATGTCAGGCCCCCCCACCCCCTGTGAAGGTTGGGCCGGGCGGGGGGCGGGGTGACATAGAAATATTTTGGGGCACACAGCTGCAGATAGATAAGAACACACACGCATGCGTGTGTCTGCGCACGCACGCACACCCACACACGCACACCTGAGGCAAAGCAGCTCAATTAACCAGCATGTCAGTCACACGCTGTGAGGGGAAGGCCACGGGAAACTCTATCGCCAACCAGTCCAGGCAGGGCCTAGCAAGCAGGCCTGGCATAACATCACATAGTACAAAATACAACCACAAAAGTGCACTAAATGTGTCAAGCAAAGGAAGCGGTCATTGACAGTAAACAGTAGCCTCAGAGGGCTAGTACACGAGCGTGGAAGGCTGCCTACAGTAGTGCTGTACAGTAGCCAGTCTACTGTGCAAGAGTAAGCCTACTATACTGTGTTGCCTACTGACTGTTCAAGAGTACTAAACAGTAGCCAACATACTAGGTACTAGGCTAGTCTGCAAGAGAATGGTATGCCACAGTACTATACACTTATACACAGTACTAGGCTATACTAGTAGCCTACACAAATACTATACTGTACACTAGGTTACAGCTACAAAGCACTGTGCAGTATATACACTACAAAATGCTACAGCAGCAGGGAGGGAGGGAATGGGGGTTACACAAAAATAATACACAGTGTACAGTGCATCCAATGAGAGTTGACAACTGACATAATTATTAACACTTGACTAACTACAGTACAGTTCAAGCTCTGAACAGCTCCTAGTAGGCTGTCTAGTGTTTTGGTTAACTAGGCTACTTGGTGTTTGGTGTATGAGGGGATGTCGCGCCAAATACATATCCGCGCCAAGTTCCAATCGAAGTCTTTTTATTATTATTAAAGGGTGGTGTTTTGGGGGTGCTATTTCCTACCTTGCTTTTGATGTTGCAGTGGCAGCACACGGTCCACAGGTACTTGAGGGTCCTCCACAGCAGTATGATGAAGAGACCCCCGAAGAACGTCACCATGGAGGACGCGAGGAAAGCCCACCACATGCGCTGCCCATTGTTGTCGCAGGGCACCTCGGACGAGAAGGGGATGACCACGTCTTCCATCTTGGACATGAAGATCGCGGGCGGCGGGGGGTCCACGAGAGGCAGGCCGCGGGACTGCTGCTGCAGGTTCACGTTATTATCGACAGTGTTAATCTGCTCCTGGTTCCTCATAGAGCCAGATCCAGTGCTGCTGCTGCTGCCACTACTAGTGCCATCAGTGCGGTGGTGGTCCGTCGTCGGCTAACATGGAGACACTGCACGGAGGAGCTGCTGCTGCGCGCACAGCCCGCGACGGTGCCAGCAACCACCCCAGCCCCGCCACCAACCGCCAGACATGTTAAAACAACAATTTAAAACGCTGCCACCCCCTCCTCCCCTCCCCTCCCCTTCCCCCCGCGACCCGACTACTGATAAGCGGTCGGTTAAGATGGATTTTTGGAAATTAAATATTCGCTTTGCGAATTCTCTCTTGTGCCAGCCGCTGTCACAGCCCCTGGCAGCAGTCACAGAACAGAACAGAACGCCGCACAGCAGCAGCGATCCTCCGCGGTCACACCAACTAGCACCGCCGCCGCGCCACGGATAAGCCGCGGTCCACAGTAACAGAAACAACGGCTCGGTGGTGGTAGAACGGTACGATGTGGTGGTGGTGGTCCGGCTTGGAGCAGGAGGAGAGAAGAGGCATTTATATATACACACACAAATCCGCAGCCATGACGAATAACGGGGGCCCAGTGCACTGCACTGAACGTCGAATTAAAAAGAAAAGAGCGTTGATTTTATTCTAAGGCTGTTGTAGAGCCGACGATTCCTCTTCTTGTGTCATGCGGACGACTAGGAGGCCCACCACTAACTAGTGCCATCACATCACAGTGGGTCCAGCCGTTCACTCAGCGGCGTCTTCGGGCTTTCCTGCACCAGCCGGTAACGAGGCTGCCAATGATGGTGTCCTGATTAAAACGGAGAAGAAGAGAGGGGGAAAAAACAAGTGTATTATAGCTCCTGATTCTGGTGAACTGAACAAGCGCTCCTCCAGTCAGTCCTCCTCCTCTCTAGCCGTCTTCCATGGAAGAGGAGAGGGGAGGGAGGGGGTCCGTAGAGGAGAGGAGGGGGTACCCTGCCTGCCGATGATATACACACCACCGGCGACGTACGTACGTACGTACGCGGCGGATCGACGGAGATAGAGCTCGAGAGAGAGGGAGAGAATCGATTTCACTTTTTCTTTTTTCCCCTCCTTAACTAATCGATGATAAAAGCCTTCTGGGACGGATCGAGGGGTTAAAGACAGTGTTGTTTTCCCTTTTGAAACGACGATCAGGTTATAGGGAGCGATAGCGATTATAATAGTAATAATTTCAACAAGTCTGCGAATAATAATAATAATAATAATACTGTTGTTGTCCGCTGTGTCTCCACTGCAGTGCGTCGTCGTCGCTCGTCGCCCACATAATATAATAATAACAATAATAATAATAATAATAACCTTGCTTGCTGGCGGGCGCGTACGTGCGTGGTTCTTCTTGCTATTCGTCGGCCTTTAGACTGCTGTATTATGCGTCCCCGTTTATTTTAAAAGGTGTTGTCTGTGTAGTGCGTAAAAATGAAGCGTTGGTTGGCTGCCTCTCGGTGCGTCTGCAGAGAGACGGCAGCAGCCAGGCACAGGCAGGCCAGCAGCTGATAGCGCCTGTCAGAGCCGCTCGCTCCGCGCGCTCGCACGGCCCACATGCACGCACACGCATGCGCGCGCGCACTCGCTTGGGCGAGGGGGTTACAAAAGTGGGGGCCAGGTATAGAGCTGCGCAGTGACGTCACTGCCCCTGTTCCGGAAGTCTTTTCCCCATTCATTTTTCTCATAGACTTTTCGAAAATAATTTATATCAAGACGATTACGCCGCGGCCACAGCCAACTCAGGTCGTGACAAATCATGACAACAAACACAATATCGTCATATAATATATAATTGGGAAGAAGTAGAAAACGGCATGATACAAGACTTTTTGTTTCGTTTTTCATCTTAGAAATTATTTTATTGTCCCAAAAGTTTGTGTGTGTCATCATGATTCGTCACGACTCGAGTTGGCTTTGTCCGCGGCGTAATCGTCTTGATATAAATTATTTTCGAAAAGTCTATGAGAAAAATGAATTGGGAAAAGACTTCCGGAACAGGGGTGGTGACGTCACTGCGCAGCTCTATAGGCAGTGTTGGGAATATTACTTTACCTTGTTAATATATTATTAATTATTACCTTCATTTTAAAGCAATATATTATATTACAATATTACTGTCTGAGCAAGTGTAATATATTAATATTACTATTACATATTACTTTAAAAAAGTTTTTACAAAATACATAATGAAATATTTAGTATCACTATATAAAGCAAGCGCACTACAATAAATGTGGCCAAATCCATATGAAATCAACTTGAAAAAATGCCACTCCTGAATAAATAATTTGATGACAAATGATAGAAAATAAGTAATTATTTAACTTCTGCAGTTGTCAATATAATTTCACAAGAACAATTTCAATGAGACAGATTGACAAAAAGTAATATTGAAAGTAATATATTTATATTACAAGTTACTGCATTTTGGTAATATATTATGTAATATATTAAGTTACGTAGTGCACATGTCCCAACACTAGGTATAGGGCAAAGCCTGAGGTCTCAGAATACTTAGGGCATTTTTGTCAGATACTGTATTTGACCAATCTGGGAACTAAGGGCTCCATTTTTGTTATACACTATGGCCTAGATTTTCGTCACCATCAAACCCCTTATCCTTTAACTTCTTTGCCTTTTTAAACTATTAAAAAACAAAACATTTTTCAATTGTTAAATGGCCGCCAGTCTACATGCTCACAACGTGTCAATAGATTGGCACATTGAACATTTCCCAAAGGTTTTTTAAAAATAGTAAAAGGGATAAGGGGTTTAGCATGTAACGAAAATGGAGCCCATATAACTCTTATCCCAAACCCCTTAAACCTTTTTTTACTACAGTATATTGAAAAATATTTTGGAATAGTTCAACGTGCCAATCTATTGACAGCTTGTGAGCTTGTAGAATGGATAATTTAACTAGTGAAACATGTTTTTTTTTATAGTATAAAAAGGCAAAGACGTTAAAGCATAATGGGTTTAGCAGTGATGAAAATCTAGGCCTAAATCTTTACCGAAATATTTCTTCACTATTGTGTTTCTAATGGTGTCTAATAGCATGTACTCAAATAATGAGATTTAACTCCTGTAAGAAACCTCATAAACAGGTCAATGTTGGGGTACTAGTCACTGTTACCTATAAGGCAAAACATTCATATTTTCATCATACTTTATGTACCATGAGATATGTCTAACTAGGGGGGTATCATGATCTTGAAGACATACTGTACCAAGCGTTAGTTTTGCTCATTCTACAACATAGTTTTGCTATTTTTGCTAGAGGGGCGGTCCAAGCCAAAATCATTTCAGTTCAGGCCAGGTTGCCCCTGGACCAATGGGATGTCCTTTTGGTCTGGAGACCAGAGTTCGAATCCCAGGTGTATAAGCACATTCATGATGTAGCTCCAGGGGGGTCAAAAACTAACAAAGGAGTTCCTAACATTTTAGAAATAGGGAACTCAACAAGACAAACTAAAACGTTACTTTTGTGGATACATTTACTTCATGCGTTGCGTGGCCCCTGGTGATCCCCTCCTTCCCCCACAAAATGACCGAAACCAATCCCACCACGGGACGGTGGACATCCACACCAACATAATATAAACATTTCAGTCACCCAAAACGCGTTGCGCTGTCTGACAGTTGCCAGTTAAAGTAGCACTTGGCCATGTCAAAAAAGCCCAGCAGTTATCAGAGGTGGAGCTTTCAATCTGAACCACCCACTTTCTACAGTATACTCAGTTTACTATGTCATTAATATACCTTAGAGATGTTGTGTGGACTAGAAATGGAGTTCTGTAAAACTCCTTTATTTTTTTAGAAACTCCATTTCTGAAGAAAGGTTGTGTTTCACCATGTTAATGATTTTTCTATGAGGACCTTTTTTTCTGAGAGTGTGCAAACATTTGCACACTCTCAGAAAAAAATAAAAATAAAATGCGGCTCCAGACAGATTTTGAATTTAATTTTGGGTCGAAAATGGCTCTTTCAACATCTTGGGTTGCCGACCCCTGCCCTATGTAAAGATAGGCAGCAAATTGGGTTGTAGGTGGTTTGGAGGAGGGGAGGGGGGGTGCAGGGGAAGTGTTGAAATTCAAAGAGTATATAGAGAACCTCTGTATTCAAGTAGTACAGTCAGTCTGTAAGCTGGAGGAGTAGGAGGGCGTCTCTTGCTTTAGGGCCCTGAATAGCACTGACCCCATACAGCCCAGAGAAGCAGCAGCAGTGGTGTGGCATGGCAGGGCAGGTGCACGCAGCCATCTGCCAGGGGGCAAAGGGGGGTGACCTGCATTTGCCATAACATAAAAGGTTGTCCACCAGAAATATTATCTATGACCCTGTAGGATCACAACCTATATGGACAACCCGGTCAATTTTTTGCTGGAAACCCAATATGGCCGCCGCAATATTAGCCCCTATTAGATATAATGGGGGGTGAATAGGGAAAAATTTTAAACTGAAAGATATTTCCACGAAACTTAACAGGTTGATCAATTATATAAATACAAACATTTTTTGTATTGGAACTTTTCATGAAATCCAATATGGCCGCCACAATATGGCGACCACAATATTAACACACAGAAATAAGGTTTTGGCTCTAACCTCTGAACCAAATGAGCTAAAAACACAAATGTGGTGTCTATTGAAGAGTTTCTGACCATGAAAGACTCAGGAACAGCTATTTTTATCATTGGGCATAGTGTACCCTTATTGTGCATATTTACAAGATGGTTAGCTACAGGAAATAGTGATTTCACTCATTTCTAAAATGATTGTTGACTGTTTTGGCAGCACATGCAAATGGTTTTGGGGTTCTCCAGATGTTTCTTAAAGGAGAGTGTCCTGTCCAGTGTAACTCCAAGATATGTGGGGTGGGTACTGTTGGACAGTTTGTGACCATCCCCTGTGACACTCACGGGGGATCACGGTTCCTCGGGTGAAAGCTGCATAGTTGGGTTTTTGACAGGTTGGGTTTCAGGTGGTTGTTATTGTA
This sequence comes from Benthosema pterotum, assembly GCA_039105355.1. NCBI lineage: Eukaryota > Metazoa > Chordata > Actinopteri > Myctophiformes > Myctophidae > Benthosema > Benthosema pterotum. The sequence goes on from CM076974.1 coordinate 10,619,043, forward strand.
GTAGCTTGACATTTCTTGGAGGGCACTTTCAAGGGTGGATTTGGTCTTCTGGAAGTCTGCTTGTTGCGTGGTAGTGCAGAGGTTATTGGCATAGATGAAGCATTCTGGGGGTAGTGGCTGGTCTAAATATTGTAAAGGAGGGGGGCGAGCACACTTCCTTGTGGGAGGACATTCTTTTGGGCTTTCCATTTACTCCTCTGGTCATTTAGGTGGGCGTAGAAGCATCTGTTGTTGACAAGGCCTTTGATGACCTGGCACAGGTTCAGGTCACCAGTCATGTTCAGTGGTTTCCTGACCATTGTGTGGTGATCGTCGGTGTCATAGGCAGCAGTGAGATCTATGAATGCTGCCCTATTTGCTTTTCTTCAAACCCATCCTCAATGTGTTGGTTGAGGTTGAGTAACTGTCCAGCACAGGAGGTGTCAGGGCAGAAACCAGCTTGGTCTTTAGTCAGCATGGTGTCTATGATTGGGATGAGACGTTGGAGCAGCAGCCTCTCATAGAGCTTGTAGGTGATGCAGAGGAGGGAAATGGGTCAGTAGCTCTTTGGGGTCTTTGCCAGGTTTGGGGATTGCAACAACATTGGCCTTTCTCCAGACAGAAGGGATGGTTTTCTGCGCTATGCATGTGTTCAGCATCTCCAGGAGCCAGGACTTTGCGTTAGGTCCGAGGTGCTGTAACATTTTCACCAGTATGTTATCAATCCCTGCTGTTTTCCGGGTTTCAGCTTTCTGATTGCAGTTTTGAGTTCTTCTAGGTTGAAGGGTTTGGTGAGAGGACTGGCTAGTTGTGGTTGGTCTGATACCACTGTACAATGGTGTTCTCCTGTGGTTGGCAGCAGTGTTGGTTATGACCGTTGGCCATCAGCTGCGTTGCAACAGTTTGCTGTGCCTTTGTGATTATGGGTGGTGTAGTGTGATCTGCTCCGAGACGACGGATTGTGGCCCATGCCTTCATGCTGCTGTTTGTCATGTTGGTGTTCTCTATCAACTCCTTCCAGGCTTTCCTTCATTCTTCCCCAACTTCACTGATCAGGGTCTCTCCAAGTTCCGTGGTGGTGGGGAAGAAAGGGTCCTTGTTGTACTCTTCATAGTAGCAGGCTGCTGGATATTTCTGATAAGCCAGGGATATACTGTGTCTGACATCATCTGGTATGTGATGAGTCTGTGAAGTTGGAGTAGTTATTGGGAAGTAGTGGTGTGCTAGATATGGACTGCTTTCCGTAGGTTGAATCTCCTACGGAATGGGACAGTGGTTGCTTGGAGAGAAGATCTAACAGTGATGGCAATCGGCCGGTGTTGGGTGTGGGGCATATGGTCCAGAACTCAGTTCTGGATGTGAGGTGAGGTGTTTCTTACAGGCAAGGTCTGGGTTGTATCCTCGCTTGTTATGGATTAGAGTCAGATGTTTGGAAACAAGCCAGGTTTCGACTTCATGATGTACTATGAGCATTGAAGTAGGTAATGCTGATGTGGTACGTCTTCTTGCATCTTTCTGGTAGTTTTGTGTGTAGAAAAGGGGTTGCAGGTGGTTTGTAGACTGATGTGACAGACATCTGGATTTTGGATGGGTGACCATGATGGTTTCCATGTGCCCTTCTGTGATGTGGGTACAGACCTCCTCAATCTTGAGGTTTGGCCTGCTGAAAACAGCTGATCCATACTGTCTGTGTCGGATCTCAGCGACCAGTTTCATTCCAGCGATGGTGGGTCCAGCAATTTTGTGCATGGCCGATGTAGGTTTCCTGCATACAGAAACAATGGCAATCGTTGCTAGTATCTCTGCCTTGCTTCCGGAGAAACCTTCAATGTTGATTGAGACGACTGACAGTGCAGGTCCTGAGTGGGGCAAGCATCTGTGACACTGATGAGATGCGGCAGGCATCTTCATCTGTTGATTGCGCATTATAGTTATACAGAGTTGTAGTTATACCGATATTGTCCTTCTGGCAGTATTAGATTATGTCCTCTTGGATGTACAGTATATCTTATTCAAACCAACGTTTCCCAGGCTGCACCACAGGGAGGTTTCTGTATTTGCAGCCTGGGATGTTACTTGAGGTACTTCTTCTTTGGTGTTTTAATTGATTAGAAAGATCACTAATAAGCACAGGACAAGTTTGACACTGATAATGTCAATCCGATCAGCTGTGCATGCCCAATTAAAGGAGAATTCCTCCCATTTTCAACATTTTACATGTCATTAATATATTTTATAGATATTGTGTAGAGATAATAAAAAGTTACCCCATTCTGTTTTTCCTAGAATTGGAGTTCTGAGAAAAACCTTTAACATGGTGAATTTTGACATGGTGAAGTATGATGACAATCATTTTTATACCTCCAATGTTATGGAACTACAGGTTCGGCCGGCTCCGCCGGCCTCACTCTAGACACAGTCCATATATATATACCGTATTATCCCGAATATAAGACGACTCGTTTATAAGACGACCCTCATTTTTCAAGACCCATTTACAGAAAAAAGAACATTGAATGTCAAATAGTATAGCCCCTGAATATAAGACTACTCCATTTTTGGCATATTTCCATTGGGAAAAAACATAGTCTTATATTCAGGCCAATAGGGTATATATATATATATATATATATATATATATATATATATATATATTATATATATATATATATATATATTATATATATATATATATATATATATATATATATATATATATATATATATAATATAATATATATGGACACCCGGCGCTACACGTGTTACACGTTACACCTTTTCCAGAACTCAAATGTATAATAGGATTGGGTGGAATTATAGAGGAAGAGGTTAATTAAGAGATCTGGATGAGCTCCCCCATCATGGATGAATATTAATATAAACAGTAGACTAGGCTAATCAATCTGCAGCTGGAGGGATGTGTGACATGTGTCTTTCTATAAGGAAACAGCACATCAGCACACAGGAAAATTAGGGCTAAAATGATTATATAGGTACACTTAAATTTTAAATATGGGCTATATGACTAGTCTCTTGTGGTCAGAGACTCTAAAATAGACACCAAGTTTGTGTTTCTAGCTCATTTTGTTCAGAAATTAGAGTCAAACCTATTTTCTAGGTGCTAATATTAAGTCGGCCATATTGTGGCGGCCATATTGGATTTCATGGAAAGTTCCAATACAAAAAATGTTTGTATTTATATAATTGATCAACCTGTGAAGTTTCGTGGAATTATCTCTCAGTTTAAAATTTTGCCCTATTCACCCCCCATTATAACTAATAGGGGCTAATATTGCGGCGGCCATATTGGGTTTCCAGCAAAAAATTGACCGGGTTGTCCATATAGGTTGTGATCCTACAGGGTCATAGATAATATTTCTGGTGGACAACCTTTTATGTTATGGCAAATGCAGGTTTCCTAAAAAAGGGGTAGTTTGCCCCCTGGGTAATCTGCCACTAGGCTACGAGTACAGACCCCTGCTTGGAGGTCACCGGGCAATAAACGTGTCAATAACCCAGCTCCCTGGTCTGCCTGGTCTGTAAGTACTCTATTATACTGTAAATGGCTCCACTTGAGTCGAGACAAATCACACAGTGTGTCCGTCATTGAGTGTCTGAGGTGCATTTTTTTTTACGTACAGGAGTCGGATGACAATTTAAACCACTTAAACCCCTGTATATAGGAGGCCTAGCGGTGGTGGCGGTGACTGTGTGTTCCACAGTCGGATAGAAAACCTATATTTTCCTAAAATAGTTATATATAAATTAATTTGGAAATTAAGTCTGGAGCCATGCCATCCAGGCTCCTGTGGAATAATAAAAATGTAGACTGTATATTAGAACAAATATTAACAAATATGAGAAATGTATATTGAAAATAACAACAACAACAATAATACTATATACTGCATATTCAAATATTTTTGGTGTCAAAAAACAATACATTATCCCATACCCCGTGGTGTTGCTAGTATTTACACAAACCCACCACCCTTTCCATGCTCGCCATTACTGAGGTGTAACGCACCTCCGTTAACTGATTATCTACACCTGGCCTTTAAGGCACTAAACCATCGCTGCACAAAACATGAAAGCCTCGACTAAATCATTGGCAGGTTGAGGAAGGTCCAGACTTGATTGACAGATCGCTGAGATCCAACTTGCGCTAACGTCCTTGGCAATTAAACAGTTAAAATGTTTGAGTTGATTGAACTGGTCATGGTCTCTATTGTTTAAAATAGTATGGTAGAATATAAAACGCAATATATCGATATATAGAGAATCAAATTCCTAACATAATTAAGAATATAAATTGATTTGGCACCTTAAATATTGATATTGTATCGCCCACCTGAATCGGTCCCTACCTCTCCATAGGCCACAAATGCTCTCAGTTTAGTTCAGGCCAATCATTAGGCTTAGGCTACACCTCAGTCTGTGCTGAGGGCACCCCTCTGTGGATGGGTCTACTTCAATTTGATTTGGTTTGTTTTTCTAACTTTTTTTTAGAACTGTCACCTAAGGATGACATATGATAGGCTGAAAATATACACAGACCTACAGCTACAGCTGATGAAATCACGCAACAATTGCATTGTCTGGCATTGCAGTGCGTTGGCGCTCACTCAGGCTCATGTGTCACATGCAGGTGTTACATAATACCAACCTCCCGGAGCATGTACACATTTTCGGTGCCAGGAGAAGTAGCCTAGAAGCCTACTTCCATTTTGGACTCGAGTATAAAAGTAGCAATACTTTTATAGTAACCCCCTAACCCTAACCCTACAAAGGTGCTGCGTTCAAAAGCACATGCCGAGGTTAAAAGTAGCAATCCTATTTGATCATACTACAGTGTCACATGAATTAGCTGATCTATATTTTGTTTGTAGCTGGAAAGATACATTTTTTCTTCATGAATTGTGCAAAGATTTTGTGCCGATATGATTGTGCAGTGGTACAGTACTACAGTCACATTGACAGTAGTACAGGCAAACTCATTTCTTAAACCAATGTCTTAATTTCAAGACCTTTATTTCTTTTCTTTTTTTTTTTTAAACGTATTCAGTCAAGCTGTCAAGGAACAAATGGAGTAGAGTGAATGATGACAGACAAACAAATACCAGTCCAACTCTCCTGGACCATTAGCATCACTATGTCATATAAACATAACACTGTGGCAGCTAGTAGTGTGCACTGTGCATTTCTTTTTAATCTATCGGTGACGATTTCACCGATACAATAGGACCACAGATAGATGGGGGGGGGGGGGGGGGGGGGGGGGGGGGGGATATGATCCCCGATACGATAGATTGATTCGATCGGTCAGGCCGTAGAAAAGTATGATTGTTTGGGACATATGAGGTTTACACCCAACAGAGGTGAAAATACTGCTCATTCTGAAGAATGTTCACTTCAGAATTATCCCTTCATTAAGTTCATCCCCAATTCATCCTTATCCAAAAGGCACGCTACCAGAGGAAAGCTTGACCTGCATAGAAACAGTTGATCAAGTATTTGGATTGGCATTGGACAGTGACTAAACCCCAAGGGTGGGGCATCCGTTCATCTTCAACCGCTTATCCATAGTCTGCTTGGTCCACACCTTGGTCCGCACTCAGTGGGACGGGCCTCGAGATCATTTAACGATAACTACAGTAGAGCGGTGGCCGTCAGGCACTGGCCTACTAAGATGTAAGTTGGAAATGCATGCCCCATCCAGTTATGTCTGTGTCCCTTTTATATCAAGTTCTTTGTCAGACTACATATGGAGTCTACGAAAATGTCAGAATATCATTGTTATGTCAAAACAGTTCAGCTCCATATATGAAGATCTAGGGGTGATCAATTGGCTTTTGTGGCTGTTTTGGACAACTCTGGGACAGACCGCCTCAGGGTTGGGGACCCTCTGCTGGTGTGGAACGTGTGTGTCAAATTTGAAGCTGGTGGGGCAAGCGGTTCTCTAGTTACGTGGATTACAGACACACACACACACACACACACACACACACACACACACACACACACACACACACACACACACACACACACACACACACACACACAGAGATAGATACTGTACATCATACTGTGGTATGGCTATTCCAGGCCTATGTAGGTGTCTCAATGAGACACAGAACTAGTGAGTTTGTAGATCGGCCACGTTCTGGGCCCCGGGAGAATGTCTAATTTCAGTTTTGGATCACAGGCTAAACATTTAGGAACCACTGGCCTACAGTTCCTGTGTACAACCATGTACCGGTACTTAAAGGAGTAGTTTGCATACTTGATAATTTGATGACCGACTCTTTCAGTCAGTTGGAGACTTATCATCTGAAGGAACTGCTCAGCCTGGCCAGGCTGTAACTGAAGTAAACAACAAATTATGCTTAAATGGTTAAACCTAACCTTATTCCTAACCTTAACCTCAGTAAAACGGTGCCCAGGCATCTAATAGTATTCCTAAATTAACCCCAGTAAAACTACTGCATGCCTAACCCTAAACTTATTTCTAACCTCATTCACAGTAAAATAATAAGAACCGCTGCACCGAGCAGTCAACGTGTGATGAAAAACAAAAAACAAACAAACAAAACACACACAAAATTGAGGGCGAGATTGATTATTAGCAATAACACAAAGAAAATCTCCATGAAGTAAAGGCTGCACGGGCTGATAGAAAGTAAGTAATTTCCTTGGCCGTACAGCTTCTTGAAGTGTACAGCTTCTTGAAGTGTACCTTACTGTGTAAGCCAAGATATGCTTAAAGGAGTGTAAGGCTTACACCAGTGCAAACAACTTTTGGCTGAATCGCAGGGAACTTACGACAGAAGATCTGGTGCTCAGATCATTTGAAAAGCAAACATGCATGGAGAGTTTTAAGGTGCTAAGAAGATATACGACTGAGGTGAACTCCAAGCTAGTAATTTACTCTCCAAGGAATATTATTGCCTCTTCAAAAATAGCTGCTGTAGCAGTAAATCTCCGGGTCTCCCATGTCAAGTGGACCTCCAAATTAACGTGCCTTTGGCTGTGGTGGACCTCTGCAACAGAATACTAAGTGTTCAATTAATTCTGCACTATTCTTATATATTGTCACCATTAAAATGACAAATATCTACATTTCCTCCCCATTTGGGGAGGTCTTTAATTAGAACAGACAAAGTTTTAAGACCAATGATTTAGAAGCCATTTGTAGATTCAGCCTCAGGTTAAACTCATTGTTATGCTATGATAACTAGCTACCATTTTGCCGGGGGGACCCCCTCAAGGACCGCATGGGTGTCCCAGAACACAAAGGACTTTCGTTGCAAAGAAATATGGTGATTTATTTATTTTATTATGTGCTATAGTCTTACTAGACTTACAAGAAATCATATGTAGCCACAAAAGCTCCCAGAATGTACTAAGAGGCTCAATATTGGCAGCTTGTCACATTCAGTAGATTCTGTGATGTTGTAGAAGTACATGAAAAGTACCTGAATGAGTGTACCTGAAGATTGTACTTGAGTACCTATACTGTATGTGGTGTAAATGCACAGCCTGACCATTGATAGCTTGTCCTCCTGCTGGTCAAATGAGTAGATGTCACAGTCCATGGTAGATGATGGATTGGTCAATGTGTTCCCAATCCCATAAGGACCCGTTGAGAAAGACAAGAGATGATGCAGCCTGCTCTGTCCCTTCTACGACACCAACCCCCTCAGAAAACAAACATGTAGTTTTAAAGTTCATATTACATACAGTAAAGATCCCCCCTAGCAATGCTCATGTGAATTTGCAGACATTCGAACGTTGACAGGAAGAAAGAGGGAGGAAGAGAGCAATGGCAACAGTGTGGCTCAGAAGGTAGAACAGGTCGTCTAGTGATCTGTGGGTCTGCGGTTCGAGTCCCGCATCTCTCTGTCTACATGTGTAAGTTAGTGTCCTCGGGTAAGACACTAAACCTTGGTAGTTTGTAATCTAGCATGGCTTCACCTTGGAAACACCTTGGATGAAGGTTCTACATATAAATGAACCATTAACAGTAAAACATATTATAAACTAGAAAAGAGTGCTGTTCCTGAATAAACAGTGTGGGCTCGAGTAGCTCACTACAAGATTATGCCATGTTGGCCTACACACCAACCCCTTCCTTTTTCTCCTACTGTGGTTTAAGAAGGAGAATACCAACACCCAGAACTCAATGAAAATTGCTATTTTACATTTAGTTCAGCTACTTTTAGACCTGAATCCAATTGTTTTCAATAATAATATTAAGAAGAGACACCAGTCACAGAAATGCTATAAAATAAATAAAGCCGCAATCTCTCTCTCTAACCTTTTAAATGAAAAGGATCCAAGCCAACACTTGAAGTTGGAGTTGTGCATGCGGCTTCCTTCATTTAGAAACATTCCTATTTTGACCCACATGACATCACTGCCCTCCCCTCCCTCTGTCTTCCTATTGGCTGGCACGCATGATGTCACAGCCCAGAGGACAATCGGCCCCAGGAGGAATAATTGCGTTAACACTAGTGGACTCGCTACTCGTGCCTACACAACTATAGGGTTTTGTTCTGGTGCTAACGGACGAGAGAGAGAAAGAGAGAGATGAACATCGATGCAGTGCTGCCAACTCCAGCGTGAACTGGACAGCCTCACAGCTATATGCATGCTGGACACATCTCACTGATCGCCTGGACATCCACAGGGCTCCAGGCTCTCTCTCCTTCCTCTAAATTTCTCAACCTCAGCGCAGCTGACATATTATGGGTCCTCTGGCCAGTGAAGTCACAGACCCCCCCCCCCCCCCCCACCCCCCCCCCCAACGTTGGGTTCACTGGGGCGAGAACACCCAATGCCCCGAAACATCAAAACATGTCCCACAACAGCTCCGAAGAGCTTTATGAACACGCTGCATAACTATCATATTGGATGTTACATATGCTTTTGAAGGCTCCCTGGCCACTGCTGCTGTTGCATGCTTGGAGATCCACAGTTTTCAAATACATGGATGAATGAAATGGATGACATTTTAAATCAGCAGTTTGGAGATTTACAGTACACTTCAAGTACAACTACAACAAATCTGATAACTTTGATTGTACAGCACTATAGTTAAGCATTACACTTGTTTACAATAGTGGCCACCATGTACATTTCATCAATACATACAAATATTCACTTATGTAAAGCCAAAAGCAGGAAATCATAGTAAACAGGAAAAATATAGAACAAGGTGGATGTTTTTTTTTTTTTGTTTGTTTTTGTTTGTTTCAAATTGCAGCTGTTCGTAGATGCCCTTTTTACAGAATTCGGTGTATAAAACTATGCATTTCCGCCGACCCTTTCATGATGTCACCCACAGCCAGGGGAAATTTCTTGTTCATTTTCCTTAAGACTTTGCCAAAATGATTTACATGAAGATAATTAGGCTGTGGATGAAGTCAGTCATTTTTGAAACGTCTATGAGGAATATGAATGGGGAAATTACTTCTGGGCTGAGCTCAGCTTCATAGCATAGTATATTAGATGGCTTAAGTTATATACAGTACGATGTTTATGGAACCGTTTTCAAATTCTCCAAACGGCAGCAGTGGCAGGTGTATAAGCTCAATATGAAACTTACTTGGTTCCTACAAGTAAGCTTCAATATGAAGCTTACTTGGTTCCTACTTGATGCTGTCGTGTCATCAAGGCTAGGCTAGGGGTTCTCAACAGGTGGTCCGGGGACCACCAGTGGTCCTCGAGAGGGTTCCAGGTGGACCAGATGTAACGCTCTCAAGAGTAAAAAATATTCATCATCTTAACACAACTAGAAGATTAATGACCATTTTGCTCTGTATGTTTGCCTGTTTTGTTGCCCAAATCCAGCCAAAAGCAAAAGAAATCTTTGGTTTTGGGGTCTGTGCGGGCTAAAATGTCCTCAAATGGTGGTCCGTGGCTCACATGCTGCATAAATGGTGGGCCCTGGTGTCAAAAAGGTTGAAAACCACTGAAGTACGCCGTTATAAATTTGCAGGGGAGAAACATAACAGGGGAGAACATAAAACATAAAATCTAAAATAGGTTTTCTGACACAGTGAGCGATGTATATAAAAATGCATTTCTACGACTATACGTTGCTCACTCACTACTAGTGTCCTTCCAGTCTCCTCCTTGGCCTGTTTTAGAAAGTGGTGGGCTCTAGCAAGGCCCCCCGCTGGGGTGTGTGTTTCAACACAGCTGCTGACAGCTCATCTGAAACCCGAGAGGACGGCCCGTCTGACAGCTACGGATCTTTGTAGTCAAACTAGTGCGACATGGCCTTTCTCCTCTCGTTTAAGTCAGAGGCTATCGTCGTCATATTAGGCATGACGGCCCTCACTTCCGTTTATTTTTTTCTATTTTGCTTGGGTTGCGTTTGCTTTTTATTTATCAACTTCATAGTGCAGGTCAGGAGCTTGGTCCTCAGTCCTCTCTTCTTCATTCCATGTGTCATATAGGCTTCTTCTCATACTTATACTACTTTTACTTTTACTTATATTACCTTTACTTCACTTTTAGAATGTATTGAATGCATGGGACCAGAATGGAAACAAGACCACAAGGACTTTCTTTGGTGCATTCCTTTTTGGATCAACCCTGTCTAATTGTGCCCCTGTACTGTTTTGCATTTTATTGACTAATAAACATACCAATCAATCAAACCAAACGCAACTTCCACCATAATAATCAAATTGTTGAATAATTTGTAGAATTCGCAGTACCGCTTAATAGTGTACAACTATTCATATGGCCTAATATCACTGAGGCTAAATTGTGCTTTTCAGTTTTGGCAAACTCACGATTCTAGTTATTTTGTAGCTTAATAAGATCACAACTTTTGTCAAGTTATAGGCTTATACTGTATATGAATGTCACTGCTGCTCCGTATGCTTGACTTCAAGAAGATTTTTACTTGAAATATTTTTCTACTGTGGCTTTAAAACCTGGAAAGCTTCTGTGCCATTGTATTTTATAGGCCTATATTAAGTTGGCTATTCAAAAATAGCAGACGTATAAGGTGGCACTTAGTGCCTCAATCACTTGCGAATTTTTTTTTACTTAACAGTTTGAGAACTACACTGTTGTAGAATTGAGGCTCAGGTCTTAAAAACAACAACAACAACAACAAAGTTCCACCAGTGAAAAGTGGGTCCTGTGGGAACTAACACCTGACGGGTCTCATGTCATAAGCCCATGATCTGTCAGCACCACATGGGAGCCGCCAGATAAGTTCCGCTATGACTTTCGGGGGGCTGGCTGAAGGAACTAGCCCTCGTCCTAACAGCTGGTCCTCTGCAGTGGGATAATCAATCCCTCTGGATCCTATTGCTGAGCCAGCGATAAACAGCAGCGATGATATACAGTGACATGTATGCAGCATGTGCCCTGTGTGTGCGTTCACTATGCCTGCCGCTGTGTGACTGCATGCATGTACTGTATGTGTCCCTCCTCATGACTAGGAAACCTCAGAGTTTAACAATGAGCAACTCTATTGCACTTCCGCATTTGACCCCCACAATGTGGTGATAAAATGTGGAAGTAGAGCGGCCTTACAGGTGCTTCAAAACACCACTGAGTAACTTCCACTGAAATGAACCAGCACCATTTTACAGGGCCATTTTATTACTCTAAGGCACATGTGTCAAAGTCAAGGCCCGCGGCCAGATCCGGCCCGCGAGATGATTTAATCCGGCCCCAGTCTTGTAGAGCAAAAATGTCTGAGTCTATTAAAAAAAAAGTAAGTCTCTAGCACGTTCCTATCAAAAGTTATGGTCGTTTAAAGAAATGCTTTTGAGCTCTCTTCTGAACGGCATGTAATGCATGTTGTCCAGCAGGGGGAGTCCTTTTACCAGGCTAGGCTGCTGGTGCTGCAAAGTGAGAACTATACTTCAGCAGTACAAGGGTGTGTAACCGAGAGAACTATACTTCAGCAGTACAAGGGTGTGTAACCGAGAGAACTATACTTCAGCAGTACAAGGGTGTGTAACCGAGAGAACTATACTTCAGCAGTACAAGGGTATATAACCGAGAACTATACTTCAGCAGTACAAGGGTGTATAACCGAGAACCATACTTCAGCAGTACAAGGGTGTATAACCGAGAACTATACTTAGTTAACTATACATACTTACTTAAATTTAGTATTTGAAATTTAAATGCTATTTTCATATGGTTTATTGATGCTCTGTAAATAAAAATAGCATCTTTCATAGCAAATGTCTTAATCTAGGCTACAAGTATAAAACCAATAATGAAAAGTCATTAATATATATTAATAGCTATTCTTAATAATAAATATGACTTGTGAGATATACTGTATAGAAGTAACGGCTGTGTATGTAAACATGCGTGTGCCGTGCATGCTTGCGGTCTGCGACTGGTTGCTACGCGGCGCTCCGGCCCCCATGAAGTCACATTAAGTCCAATGCGGCCCCCACCCAAAATGACTTTGACACCACTGCTCTAAGGGTATCCCTGAGCAAGGGCATCTGCTGCTTTTCATGTTTCATACATACTGTACATGTTGTTTTCCACCTGACAATGCTGCAATGCATGTTTTTGCTATTTTCTTTCTTTCGTTTTTACAACATGGGCTTGTGCAATACTGTGTAGTACTGTATGGAGGCTATAGGGGTTGTGCAATACAGGAGGTATTGTTATATGTCTTGTTTTTGTTTTTCATGTTCTTTTTAGTGATCAAATGCACTGATTGGTTGGCACAGTTAATTTCGTTATACAGGTTACAATGACAATAAAGATCTAACTATCTATCTATCTATCTATCTATCTATCTATCTATCTATCTATCTATCTACAAAGATGATAATATTAGACATGTAGGCCGTCAGCCATTCATAAAAAAAAGAAAAAAAAAATCACACCCATGTGAACTGTGAAGTAGGGGGAGTTTAACGGCAACCTTAAGACGTACAGTAACAAGTGGATTTCCTTGCCCACATTTGACATAAATTCTCCATTCATCGTCTTACCCGTTGCTCCCAGGTTCACCGTCTTGGCCGAGGACACTTCTCCAACATGTAGACAGGAGGATCCGGGATTCAAACCGCTGACCCATGGATCTTTGGATGGCCTGTTCTATTTCCCGAGCCACAGTCGAACCTCTGCTTTAGGCCACAGTAAGTTAGCAAAAAGACAAACGGATCAAATAAAAAACATAATCAAATATTCATAGTACCAAAAGTAGAAGTGCTCATTGTTGTTCCTAAGTTTACTAAAAGGGATCCGTCTGGGGCACACCACACATAACACATCACTGCAGTAGTTTCTGGCTAAAAGCTTCCCATATCTCTCTCCTCTCTACCATCAATGCTGTCAGACATCGTCTGGCTGTCACATCTCTGCTCGCAGAAAACTGATGCCTGTCTTCATTCACTGTCGTTTTCCTTTTCTATTTCTGCCGCTTTTCAGCAAGAAAGGATAATAATGGCCTGTTATCCCAGGAACCGCCTCAAAGGAAAGGACACCCCTGGATTTTCAATCAGTAGAACTTTTCGTCTTGTAAAAACGAACGATTGAAAACCCATGTTGTTGTGGACCGGAGTCACACCGAGTCAAAGTCAAACTATTAGTCGCACGTTACCGCAGTAGAACTTGTTCTCCTCACTTGGCCCATCTCTTGGAACAGTGAGCTACAACGTGCACCATGCAGGGTAATCGTTAGATGTTTTCACCCCCAGTCCAACCCATTGATGTCGAGTATCGAGCAGATAGGCGTGTGGCACGGGCAGAGATGGAACCTCTGACCTCTCAGTATTAGGGGGCACACACATTAATTCTACAGGGGAACAAATATAACGGGGCTGACAGTTCATGTTCACTTAAGGGTACACATAGCACCTCCTCTTCCACACAGACAAACTGCCTATAACAGCCGATACAGAACAGAATTTAGCGAGTTGTTTGGCTTTACTCTTTGTCATGCCAGCTATTCGTAGGCCACTCACGGTCAGTTTATGCACATGGCCCAGGCTTCCAAATATCAATATGGCAAGTCTACATCGATACCCTAGACCCGTCATAATTCCAAGTAATGGTTGATACTTTGAGACTTTATCCTGGAATGCCTGCTCCATGTACGAATCAAAGACACAGCCCACCTCCAAAATCAAAACCTCCTTGTGACTTATGTCGACAAAAACAACATCAGGTGTATTTGGGATATTAGCAAAGACACACACACACACACACACACACACACACACACACACACACACACACACACACACACGGTGGTGGTTGGTGGGGTTACAGGGCCTGCACACGACAACTACAACGTTGTACATGCTCCAAAATCCCCTACTGCAGTGGGTCTACAACCAGTGGTCCAGGGACCACCAGTGGTTCGATCCTGAGTGCATTCCAGATGGTCCCCAGCTGTAACAGATCTGTAACTCTTGAGATTGTAAAATGATTGCTCTCAAGGGTTAAATTCTATTTAAACATCCTAATTACTTGATTTTCAAGAATGTACACATTTAGAAAATCCTTTGTTTTGGGTCAGAGACTAAAACTCCATGACTGAAATGCAGGATAAATAGTGGGCCTTGGGTATGAAAAAGGTTGAAACCCCCTCCTGCCCTTCTGGTTTAGCCTGGCGTTGTGAGATGCCAGTTACTGTGCCTTGGTTATGAAAAAGGTTGAGACCCCCTCCTGCCCTTCTGGTTTAGCCTGGCGTTGTGAGCCTTGGTTATGAAAAAGGTTGAAACCCCCTCCTGCCCTACTGGTTTAGCCTGGCGTTGTGAGATGCCAGTTACTGTGCCTTGGGTATGAAAAAGGTTGAGACCCCCTCCTGCCCTTCTGGTTTAGCCTGGCGTTGTGAGCCTTGGTTATGAAAAAGGTTGAGACCCCCTCCTGCCCTTCTGGTTTAGCCTGGCGTTGTGAGATGCCAGTTACTGTGCCTTGGGTATGAAAAAGGTTGAAACCCCCTCCTGCCCTTCTGGTTTAGCCTGGCGTTGTGAGATGCCAGTTACTGTGCCTTGGTTATGAAAAAGGTTGAAACCCCCTCCTGCCCTACTGGTTTAGCCTGGCGTTGTGAGATGTCAGTTACTGTGCGTTGCCACATGGAGTCAGTGACATTTCTAAACAATTTGGAGCCCCAGGCAATATTTTCCCTGTAGCCCCCCTTACCAAATGGACACCTTACGGGTGTCCATTTGGTAAGGGGGGGCTCCATGGAAAATCTCATGTGACGTCATACCTATAGAGATGCGCAGTGACGTCACCGCCCCGGTTCCGGAAGTCTTTTCCCCATTCATTTTTCTCATAGACTTTTCGAAAATAATTTATATCAAGACGATTACGCCGCGGCCAAAGCCAACTCGGGTCGTGACAAATCATGACAACAAACACAATATCGTCATATAATACATAATTAGGAAGAAGTAGAAAACGGCATGATACAAGACTTTTTGTTTCGTTTTTCATCTTAGAAATTATTTTTATTGTCCCAAAAGTTTGTGTGTGTCATCATGATTCGTCACGACTCAAGTTGGCTTTGTCCGCGGCGTAATCGTCTTGATATAAATTATTTTCGAAAAGTCTATGAGAAAAATGAATTGGGAAAAGACTTCCGGAACCGGGGCAGTGACGTCACTGCGCATCTCTATAACAGGCACAGTAAAATGGGATAGAAATATGAACCATTTTCAATTTAAATTTTCAATTCCAGTTATAGAGGACAAGTATGTATTTATCCATATGAGGCTTATTAGCCTGGGATCCTTTTAAAGAATGTCTCCCCTGTGGAGTCTCTGTGAGTGAGGGAGAGGCTATACTATACTGTATGTACTGACCTCAGAAGCTTCATGGATCCACACTGGGTTGGTCAGCGGCCAGGACTAAGGCAGGGTAGGGTAGGGTAGGGTCACATGCATGATCCATACATGCAGCATGCAACTATAGACACATCACTACATCACCTGGGAGCACAAGACACCACACACACACACACACACACACACACACACACACACACACACACACACACACACACACACACACACAACAATCAGGGGCGTAGCTAGCAATTCTGGGCCCCTGCAAAGCTTTTCCACATGGGCCCCCCTTTCCCAGCGGCGTCAAAGGGGAATTTCACCCATTTTCAACATTTTTTCTGAGAGTGTACAAATGCAACCAAATGAACCCTAACGGGTTCATTTGGTTCCATTTGTACGCTCTCAGAAAAAAAGAAGTGTCTATAGAAATCCATTAACATGATGACATACATCTTGATGATGCCATCAAGATGTGTTTCATCATGTTTTTGTGTTTTTTCTTCAGACCTCCATTTCTAGGAAACACAGAATGGGGGGAAACGTTTTCATCATGTCCACCCAGCACCTCTAGGTTATACTAATGACATATTAGAATGTTGAAAATGGGTGGAATTCCCCTTTAAAATGCTTCAATCTGGTGCACTTTGAGATCAAATATTTTTCATAATATAATCAATACAAATAAAACCTTATTAATGCAAGCTTTCAGTGGGCCCCCCTGACTTTGGGCCCCCCTACAATTGTCCCCCTTTTCCCCACGTGTCTACACCCGTGCACACAATATTGGGCCTTGTTCCAGAAACGATTCAAGTTCAAATGTTTGACATACTTGGTTGTTAGAGGGCCAGTAGTAAGTTAATGAAAAGAAGGAGCTCTGCTGCATGCTGGCACTGATAACTGCACCACACAGACACAATCATTACAACTAGACTTTTAAGTGTTTAGCAAATTCAATTCTTTAGAGTATTTCTATTCGGTTCTCGTCATCAGAAAAGGATAATCAAAGCTGTCCCCCGAAATGAAAATAATTGGGTCTTCTAAGAGACAAAGCCAGCTGAATAAGGCCTTTCTTTCAACACTTCTGAAAGCTTGTGGGGGGAAAGGCAATTAATAAATCGTCTCTGTCGGGTGGAAGCTGGTACTTTTCAGGGACTCTTTGAGAGAGCAAAAGCAGCAGATCGACAAGCTGAAAATGCGATGTGAAAGCTTGCAGATCTGCTACGTTTGATGTTCTTTTGTGTGATGCCGCAGTATGATCAAGTCTTCCTACACTTTATTATGAGCAATATGGCCTTCAAACAATGAGCAGTTTCAAAATAATGATCATGACACTGATCATCCTCTGTATTGCTTTTCTAACATGGTGCCATGTGGGCAGTGATGCAAACCATTCTATGAAAAGGGTCAGTAGTAGTTTTTTTTCCCCCTCAGCCACGGCAGCATTAAACAAACTAGACTGCTGATAGGATGGTTCAGCATACAGTGGGGACATAGGGTTCTATTTTTTATTTATAGATAAATCACTTTGTAAAAGTCCAAAATTAATGAGGAATTAATTTTTGGGAAGCAGGCGACATCATGAAACATACATACCGTATTTTCCGGACTATAAGGCGCACTTAAAAGCCTTTAATTTTCTCAAAAATCCACAGTGCGCCTTATAATCCAGTGCGCCTTATGGATTGTTTGACTGCAGGTGCTTCTACTGTATTCTGTGTTAACTGTAGTAGCTTCTATTCCCTGCGCCTTATAATCCAGTGCGCCTTATATATGAAAACAGTTTTAAAAGGTGCACCTTATAATCCGGTGCGCCTTATAATCCGGTGCGCCTTATAGTGCGGAAAATACGGTACATATACATACCGTACACATACACACCCACTATCTATTATCTAAATCTATTATCTATATCTAAATCTAAATCTGCCTGCCTGCCCGCCCGCCGGTACGATATGCAATTTAATCTTAGCTTTTCATCTTAGCTTTTATTTGTCTCAACTGATTCTCACACTGGACTTTTCACTGGGCGTTTGTATTTTAGGTTTTTTTTTTGGGGAATGAAGCAGCTGTAGTCATTTAACATTTTAGTTCTGCGACCCGTTTTTTCTCCCGGAGTCATCCCTGTTGTGAATGCTCTACAACATGTTTTTCCTCACGATATCCTGAGGAATATACGATATATATCGCGGGAGAAGTGTACGATATGTTATGTTTTTGAACAGAGTTCAAAAGCATAGAGACAGAGAGACAGTCATAGAGACACACACATATAGTGGCTGTGTAGTGGGGTGGAAGCACTGCTCAAACAAACAAAAAAGAAATAAGAGACACCAGCCTGAGCCAGTCCATGTTGTGATAGAGAAAATGAGTTTATTCTCATGTTAATGTCTCTTAAAACATACAAATCACATTATTTTTTTCATAAAAGAAAAGAAAAAAAAAAAATTGCAATCGGTACCTGGCGTTTAGTGTTTCTCTTTAACATTGCATCCTTCTCATTTGTATAACATATACGCTACCTACTCAGAAAAATAGGAACTGTGACTAATTTCTGTGTGAGTGTGTGTGTGTGTATAGTAGTAGCAATAAAACTCATGGACTGATTTACCTCTGAAAAATGTGCAAGAAGAAAATCCCTTTTTCAACGATAATTCATGTAAGGAGTAATCTAATTTTCTTTTCTTTTTTTCCTCCAATGAAGAACCAAAGGCCATGAATGAAATGTAAGGAACTGATGTGAAACATACAAAAAAATATATATAATATGTGAATTAGTTACAGTAGAAATTATAGTACCTATTCATAGTGTCCTACCTATACCAACAAGTTATATGTTTTTTACGCTTCACAAATAAACAAGTGCAAAACATGAATAATAAAACGAGGGTGACGACGTCCGCTGTAGTGGATTTTGGCACAATAATAATAATAATAACACAACAACAGGATATGCTTCAAGACGGGCAACAATATTCTTGCCTCCTGGAAAACAACTAAACAATTAAATAACAACAAACAATGTCAGTGACGCTGAAACGGATCACAGGAAAAAATCTTCTTGAAGATCATCACCCTGCTAATGTGCTCCGTAGGGTCTCTGTTTTGTTAGGAGTACGATAAGTGACTGACAAGCAACCACAAAAACACCTTAACGCTTGTTTAACGCTTGTTTTTTTTTTTTTAAGGAGATAAACCTGCTAAGACGTGACGTCGACGGTTGAATGCATCTAGGCCTACGACCTAGTGAAAATACATCTCTCCTCACAAGATAAATATATAGATATATATATTTATATAGACAGCAGCGATACATACTTTAATATACTGTGTGTGTGTGTGTGTGTTTGAATTCATATGCATATCATATTTGTGTTATACTCTATAGTTCTTTAAATATCGTGACAGAGAGAGAGAGAGAGATAAGTGTGACAGATCACGGTCCGTTCTCAATGTCCGTTTCGGGGAGGGGGGTCCCCACCCACCAGAGGTGCAAATGAACCCTCGGTAGGGACCACTCACGCAGAGCGCTATAACCATCGCGATAACAAAAGTTATAAGCTGACATAAACGGAGAGGGGAGGGGTCTCTGTGGTGATGGAAGACTGGATTTAACCCTTAGTGTCCTGAACGCGTTTTGGTGTTTTATCTGTTGAAAAATAGCAGATCAACAAGCTCATGTCGCGCCACCGAGTGGCGCGACATGAGCTTGTTGTTCTGCTATTTTTGAAAAATTGTGAAAATGTGGTGCAAATCTCTGAATATGTTTTTTGGAAGCAAACATTTTTAACTCAAATATTTGCATCTGGGGGATCCCTAGAACAGGGGTTTTCAACCTTTTAGACTCCAGGGACCACCATTTATTCAGTATTTGAGCCACGGACCACCATTTGATTACATTTTCACACCAAAGACCTAAAATTAAAGAATTCTTTTGGTTTTGTCCGCAATTCCAGGCTGTATTTTGCCAACAAAACAGTGTGAAATTCTTAATTAAGTGGTGCTAATTCAGATGATGAATATTTTAACTCTTGAGAGTGTAAAAATGAAACCAAATGGACCCGCAAGGGTCCATTTGGTTTCGTTTTTACATTCTCAAGAGTTACATCTGCACCAACTTTCCATCATTTAGCCTGGGGACCACCTGGAACCCTCTCAAGGACCACTGGTGGTCCCGGACCACCTGTTGAAACCACTGCCTAGAACAACATGTTTTCAGATGGGGGGTCTGCAGACAAATATGGATAATTCTGGTGGTCCTTGGCTTGGCCTTGGACACAGGAACACAGATTTTTCAGAAAAACTAGAATCTAGTGTCAGAGACTATAGAATCTAGTGTCAAAAACTCGATTTCTAGCGTCAGAAAGTAGATTCTAGTGTCAAAAAGGAGATCCTAGCATCAGAAACTATCATTTCGTGTCAATTACTAGAATCTAGTGTCGGAAACTACTGTAGAATCTAGCGTCAAAAGCTAGAATGTTGCTGCAGCTATAATCTGGTGTCAGGAACTACTGTATAATCTGGTGTCAGAAACTCAAATCGAGGGTCAGGGCACAATGGATTAATTATGGACAATCTGACTGTGTTATAAATAAGTGGGGTCAGAGAGTCATTCCAACAGTTCTCATAATTGTCTTCTTTCTACCGCTCTATCGTTCAGAACACTTGCGCTGAAAGTGATCCAAACAACACTGTATCAACATGCATCGCTTTGCGCCACGCTTCAAGCTCGCGGAAGTAACACGTCTGTGCGGCGCGGCGGTACTGTAGGGCAGTGGTTTTCAACCAGTGGTCCGCCCCACTTCTGTATGTTTGACTGTTTTGTTTCCCAAACCCAACCTGGAATTGTTGGACAAAACCAAAATAAATCTTTAGTGTCAAATGGTGGTCTCCGTGGCTCAAATGCTGAATAAATAGTGGGCAATGGTATCAAAAAGGTTGAAAACCAACTGCCGTAGTGCTTCCATTTACAAAAGAAAATCAAATAAAAACATGGAGTCCACCTGCCAGTTACGGTAAAAGGCCGCTCTGCGGGACTTGAAACACTACCGCGTGTAGAAACACTACAAGACTGTACGGAAATACAGATCCCTGTTAAAGGGTCCATTCTGAGTGTGACTGACACCCTCCTCATCCCCTCCGGGTGGTCTGCGGAACGTTAACGCTGAGAAACGGTGTGATGAGATAAGATACACAGTGGTGTGTCTAGTAGTAGCCCTAGGAGTGCATCGTGACCGAGGAGGAGCAGTGCTGTCCTACGGCCCATCAGGAACACTCTAAACCATTGTCATGCGCTCCACACTGGATGCAGTCCCCCCAAAAAAGAAGAAAGAATAAAAAATAATAATAATACGCAGCCCCCCGGCCCACATTAAGTAGCGGAAGAGTGGAGGAACATTTGATTAAGGACGCTGAGCGTTCTTGGCCTGGAGGAAGACAGCTGCTAAATTGTCTTTTCACCCCATCCATCCATCCATCCATCGGTGGACTGGACACAGTACCATGCCATTATATGCAACCTCCCTCTCTCCCTCCACCAGTACATAGAGATACTCCTGGCCGGAAGGCTGCCCAGTGCCCAGTCCAGTTTATACTTGGAGTTGAAAACCATACTGGATTACTGTACTTGCCTTAAAAAAATATGATAATACTCAAGTGATCAAAAAGTGCATGCGTTTAAAACTTAAAACGTAAGTAGGCGTATTTCAGAGTACAAAATCACAAAAGTCATTTGCTTCTTAATATCAATGCATTGCTGGATTGAAATCTTGACCAAAGTTTTACCTCAAAATTCTAATCCATAAAAAAATAATAACCACATGAATTCGTAATGTACCTCAAGTCAAAAAGTACAATGTTTGTCTAAAACAAAACAAACAAACAAAAAAACAAAAAAAACAGGACCAAAAAAGTCGGTGCACTTTGTCACTGTTCACCACTGTGTTTTCCTCGGGTTATGTGACACACAGGGGCTGATTTGGGATCAGACATGTTTCTACCGAAGGCACTTTTGAAAAGGCCCCGTAAACAGTCCGTCAAACAACACCCAGGCAAGCTACCGTAAAAGCAAAATGCATAGAACAAAAACATCAACGCACGATATAGTCCACCTCCAAAAATAGTACAAGGTAAGGTATGTGACAGATTATTTTGTTTAACGTGTTCTTCACTTTCTCAACCAAAAACAGACGTTTCTAACATCTCATGTTATGGAAGGGTCAGGGATAAATCCCTTTATAGAACGAATGAGCCAAAAGTCATGTCTCCAAGAGGAGTCAAGTGTAGGTAAATAACATTTCGACTGGAGAGAGACTTTGAGCTCTGTGGACATTACTGTTGGCAAGATAAATTCAGTAACTCCACGACTTGCTTAGCAAAACAGAAATAGTGATGATCTAGTCTAATCTTGGCATTCAATCTCTATAACCTTGAAACCATGCTAATATTAATCTCTGACTAAAATACAATTTGTGTTTTATATTGACAACACAATCAGCGCATTTCACTCATTCACACACACGCACACAAGTTGTCAGTCATAAAATTAATGTGTAAATATAGCGTTAACTGCAATTTAGGGATTGTCATTAGTGCTCATCATGGCCAAAACAATGCACAATGATTGCATCAAGGAGGTTCTAATTCATGGTGAAACCGTTCTCCTCATACTCTGATCAATTTCCTCATACTCTGATCAATTTCGCTCCGTACTTGACCACTTGTGGTCTTGGAGCCGAAAAAAGCCAATCTTCAAGCTTCAACGATGCCTTATAAATGTTACCCCTTCAGAATATGGATGCTGGGTAAGTGGTTACCGAGAGTGGCATTCTAAGAGATACAAGCATACAACGTATTTGGATCATTATGGCCACACTAACTGTTAAAGGAACATGTTTTATATCATTCCATCCTTAACTGCACTGCTAAAGTAGCAGGTACGCGAAAATGAAACACGGCACTTTGCGCCCCATTGTGCGCTTGAAGATCTGCTAACTTTTGCTTGAGTGATCAAGTAGGACATTAAAAAAAAGAATGTGGAAATAAGAGGTTTCTGCTCGACCGTAA
Organism: Benthosema pterotum; assembly: GCA_039105355.1. NCBI lineage: Eukaryota > Metazoa > Chordata > Actinopteri > Myctophiformes > Myctophidae > Benthosema > Benthosema pterotum. The sequence continues at coordinate 10,641,884 of CM076974.1, forward strand.
CAATATAGTACACACAGGTTCTGGGTCATGGATGCTGGACTTCATTTGGGTAGAGTAGATTGGGGTGGGGGTGGGGGGGTGGTACGCATTCAAGCAGAACATTTATTAACGCCACACATCTTCTGAACTGTAAACAGATGCCGGTACCACACAGCATTGCAAAAAAAAAAAAAAAAAAAAAAAAAAAAAAAAAAAAAAAACACTACCGTACACTCCCTTAGGGAAGACCAGAGTGAACTCTTGACTCGTTTCACCCACTTTTCCACCTCATCTTCACATAATTGGTCCTCGTCTATAGTGCTATTTAGAAGCCACAATTTCTGTCTACTTGCTCTGTCTGGCTGCGGTACAGCCGTTGGTGGAAGAAAGTTTGGTTATTTGAAACCGAGATCTCCAGCGTTTTGTAACCGAGATCTCCAGCGTTTTGGTATGGTCTGTTATTAATGGAAGAATAGTTGGTGGCTTCTATGTCATCATGGCAACTTTCTAGGGCAGGAGTTTTCAACCAGTGGTCCGGGGACCACCAGTGGTCCGCGAGAGAGTTTCAGGTGGTCCCCAGCTAAATGATGGACGGTTGGTTAACTAGGTGTAACTCTTGAATGCGTAAACATGAAACCAAATGATCCCTTGCGGGTCCATTTGGTTTCATGTTTACACGCTCAAGAGTTAAATTATATTTTAAACATCTGACTTACTTAATGTTCAAAAAACATACACATTAGAAAATGTGGAATATATGTTTTTTTTTGGCCAACGTTTTGCCAGTTATCTCTCCTAAATTGTGGAAACAAACTTGAAAATCTTTAGTTCTGGTTCCGAGACACTAAACTCAACATCGAATGGTGGTCCATGGCTAAAATGTAGAATAAATAGTGGGCCCTGGGAGAGAATAAAGGCTGTTGTTTCTATTAGTAAGGAAGACAACGGAGCGTCACAGAACACTTCAAGCCCTTTGTAATTCACAGGGTGAATCCACCGTCTGCTGATGCTCCAGTGTCTCCCGTCCTGTTCATCATCATTACCACATGTCACTGGCCCTATACTGTCCACAGCCCACCAATCATATACTCTAGTCTATATATATACACACAGTCATTTTTGTAATTTAACTTGGATGTTTTCCCACTTAACTATAGATTTTCCAGTGTTAAATGTAACTAAACTAAAGATAAGTGAGACATATCACTTCCCTTACTATCTGCTGATAGTTGCACATGCACAGTAGCAACTACAAAGCCAAATATGACACATAAAAGTGATTATAGTAACGAGAAGAAAAACATATGGCTTGAATATTTGTTTTCAAATGAGCCATTTGACTTCAAAACAGAGTGCTGTTCCTTTTAGTCTGACACATGTGTAGCTATACTTTAATCAAATGTAGGCAGTCTGCTAATTAAGTGTCAGAATCCGCTTATTCGATTAACCTTTTAAATAACTGGCCCATGAATCGATTGTGACAATAATCGTTAGTCGCAGCCCTGGAGGGTAGATCGCAATCGTGTCGTCTTATGAGGGGAATTAGTGAGGACCAATATGAAAGTAAGACTGAAAATGGGTGACGTTGCTTCCTATCTTTAAGGCCAAGATCCAGTAGTGCTACTAACTTGCTCTGGAACAAAATCATAATAATTATAATAATAATAATATTAGGAGGCTCTCATTACAAACTGTAACAAAAACAAATATAAAACAAAAATAGATCAATAATTTACAAGAGTAGCTGGCTGTAGTGTACCTTGGATTTGCATCCACTACTAACTAGTGTCCGTGAGTCTAGAGGAGCAGGCGCAGTCTGTCGTTGCAGTGGCAGCTGGGTGTCCTCTAGGGGGAGCCGAGGGGAGTCCACAGGACTTTACTCTGTTCCTGATCAACTATAGTCATGATCTGAGTGCAAATGTAAGGGAGGGTGCCGGCCTGGACAATACCTACGAAACAAACACACACAAATGTTAAGGGAGCGTGCCAGCCTGGACAATACCTACGAAACAAACACACACAAATGTTAAGGGAGGGTGCCGGCCTGGACAATACCTACGAAACAAACACACACAAATGTAAGGGAGGGTGTCAGCCTGGACAATACCTACGAAACAAACACACACAAATGTTAAGGGAGCGTGTCAGCCTGGACAATACCTACGAAACAAACACACACAAATGTTAAGGGAGGGTGTCAGCCTGGACAATACCTACGAAACAAACACACACAAATGTAAGGGAGCGTGTCAGCCTGGACTATACCAATAAAACAAACACACACAAATGTTAAGGGAGGGTGTCAGCCTGGACAATACCTACAAAACAAAAGCATAAAGGTTAAAGGCGAATTCCACACATTTTCAACATTTTATTATGTCATTAATATACCTTAGAGATGTTGTGTGGACATGACAGTCTGTTTCCTAGAAATGGAGGTCTGAAGAAAATAATGGTGAAACACAACTTGACATCATCAAGTTGTGTTTCCACGTTAATGCTTTTTCTTTTAGGACATTTTGGTCCATTTGGTTGACATTTGTAGGCTCTCAGACAGACAAGGCCGTATAACTAGGGCTGCACATAACTATTTTGGTCCAGTACTCAGTGGAGCACCTGGGGATGTTACTTGGTGCTCCCAAAATGCGGCGACCCGAATCGCTGGGCCCTGGGACCCCTTTTTTCCACTCCGTACAGCCCGATCAATGTACAGTATTACAGTACAGGGCGATAGTTTGCGTTGCAATAGTGACTAGCCTAGTACTATTCTACATCCATTAAAATAATAGTAGTATTTTAGACTTTAGTTTTTTTTAGAATGATTTCATTTTCAAGGCTTTTTTACTGGCCAGGACTGGCAGACATTCTGAGCCCCAGCTGTGTGGTGCTCAAAGGAGCTTTCCAGCCCTGGATTGACAGCTCATTGTAGGATTTTTGGTGCTCCTGAGCACCGGAGCACCACTTATGTGCACCCCTGACAAGGCCGTATAACTATTTGTTTGGTCTTACAATACTAACCTGTGAAGTACTTGCTGTACTCCTGCTCTGTCTTCTGTGCGCCTTCAAACTGTTCCTTGGAATGTTTCTGAGAGACTTTGTCCCGTAGATATGCCGGATCCTTCTGTTCCCTGCAGCGTGCGACACACCGGAGAGGGTGTTCAAAACAACACAAACAAACCAACGGACTGATTTCACTGCAGGTGCCCAAACCTTTTAGCCCCCAGACCTTAAAAAAATCCCTTCTCGTTTTCAACCTTTTTGATAGCAGGGCCCACTATTTATTTAGCATTTGAGCCACGGACTACCATTTGATGACATTTCTGCCCCACAGACCCCAAAACTAAAGATTTCTTTTTTTTTTTATTTTGTCCACTAATACCAGGCTGGATTTGGGAAACAAAAGCCAAACATACAGATCCAAATGACCATTAATCTTCTACATTCTCTAGCTGTGTAGACTCGGGCTAGTTCTCATGATGAATATTTTAAATCTGGAGGGTTACACCTGGTTAACCAACTTTCCATCATTTAGCCTGGGGAACACCTGGAATCCTCTCTGGGACCCCAGACCACTGGTTGAAAACCTCTGTGTTAGGGGCTCAAAGTAATGGTTTGGTTAGGGTTAAGTTAAGGGTTTGGCGTTGCCCTATAAAACCCTAGCGACTGCCACGCCTGTTCTGCAGAGGCTACCACTGGCCAGAAAATGCACTCGCTCTGTCTCTATTGCGGAATCGAACTATTTTGCCTCATCTCCAGGGCGTCAGTGACTGAGGGGCACGTGGGGCCTCTCTGAGAACTGGGTTTCAGTAGACAGGGCGAAACATACCTAAGGCTGCTACTGGTAATTTATAGATGCTTAAATTTGTCTGCCCATCTGCGTAGACATATGGATGGACAAAAGCGCACAAGGGCCTGTTAGTGTAAAATAAATATGTTTTAGAAAGCTTATTATTTCCTGGCAGGAGGAACTGGTAGGACATAAGTAAGCTGTGCACACAGTTCTATTGTCTCATTATGTAGCTGGGTGCAGTTTATTCTAAAGTGCGCTTGGATAGGAAGACGTTGCGTTCATTCAAGGTTTCCCCTCGGGAAAAACGTACACAGGCAGAAAGTGCTGGCTGCTCAAAAACCCAAGTGCGTTTTGAACTCTAGCAAATTAATTCTTTCTGTATATGAGCAGTAGAATGGGTTGGCACTTGCACAGACGTTTCCCATATGTTTTTTTTCCTGCATTTTCTTTAACGGTATATGGATTTACGTGCTGTTTTTGTCTTGCGGCCGAGCTAAATAATTCAGGTTAATGGATTGCAATTTAATTAAAGTTCTGAAAAAGTAAATGTTAAGAGCTGTGTTCGCTGACATATTTGGAGTTCTCCATTTAGGTCAAGCATACCTAAATAATATGGAGTGTGTCACGTATGCACGCACAGACATTTATTGCCTGGTTTACACAATAATCTCGCTCAAAGCGTTTGCAATCAATGTCGCCCATGATAAATATATATATACTTAAAGACATTTTTTTTTTAGAATTTCCTGTTTTTCCCTTTCTGTCAAGATGAACATACTGTAAATCATAAGTTGTGTCCATATCCAGGAATGTGTCCACCTAAGTTAATGAGGCTCTTGTGTAAGCAGAATCAATACTTCTTGAGGTACGGTGCTGTTTATCATTAAAGCCATTACGCTGCATATACTGTATACTATATACAGCTGTTATGGGAAAATATTGCACTGTTGGCATTGCGATGGCCAATGCACACACAGCCGTAATAGCCGTAAATGAGACGGGATGGAAGCAGTACTCACAACACCCACCATAACTTATGAATGGCCTGAAGGTGTATTATGCATTTGTTTTAACTTGTTTACTGCCACAATTGATTCAGTCTGTTGGACTTTTACTGCAGCCGGATGCAGCGGGGACTTTTATTTTGAAACCTCCCTGCTCTTCTATTGAAAATCATGTAGGGTTGGAAATGATCATGAACACACATTCCTGTTTTTTTTTTAACTTTAAATATGTTTTCGCAGCATTGCAAATAAGGTAGAGTCACAAAAGATTTGACTCATGGCATGACATTTAAAGCTAAATGAATGACATGCATCCTAATAATCTATTGTGGATTGACATACTATCAGATCAGTCCAGGCATCATGACTACATCACGGCCCATCAACATACATTTTAGTCAACTTAAAACATTTATTCAAAAGACTGACTAAAACACAAATAAAATTGAAAAGGAACACAAGACTGTCTCCTATACGTACTTGATTTGCTTGGCGTTCTTATAGCGAATGAAGACGACTATGGGGTAAATGTGAACGGAGTGAAGGCGCTCGATGGCGTGGGGAGCGATGTCCAGCAGACAGTGACAGTCCTGCAGTGTGCACAGTATGACAGACAAAAGAAGAAGAACATTACAGAACAAACCACTGCACGCCATGCAAAAACGCCTGGCGCCAAACACGATTGCTTTATCGCACAGCGTTTTCTAAGCACAAAAGGCCGGTCCTGTTGAAAATGAACTAGCGGTGTGATTTATTACTCCCTGTGTGAAAAGCCCTAAACAGAGTTGGACAATATGGATGGTTGCAGAGGGACATTTGTTTATGGCAGGATCTAGCGGGACATTTTCACAACCAGAGTCAGTGCCGACATGAAAAATCTTATTTATATTGTGATTATAATTTTACTTTTGCAATTGTGCACATTAACACCCTATTTACTACAACTACAGCATTACATAAAAGCATGGACAAGTAGCAGATCCACCAGGTAAAAGTGAGCCAGGTAAGCCAGGTAAAAGTTGAACCCTGAAAAGAAACATATGTGTACATTTAAGATTTAGGCAAGGATGGAGGAAACGTAATGGCACCTTCTCTGTCATTTCCTTGATGGAGGCGACAGTCGTCACGTCAAAATGTCCGCTCCTGCGCTTGTAGTCGATGAAGAGGCAGTCTTTGACGCCCCGCTCGATGGCTTGCTGAGATGCCTTCATCACCTCTGTGGATCCCACACAGACAAATAACTTAATCTAAGCTCCTCAACAGTTAAACCCAGAGGACTCTTCAACAGTTAAACCCAGAGGGCTCTTCAACAGTTAAACCCATAGGGCTCTTCAACAGTTAAACCCATAGGGCTCTTCAACAGTTAAACCCATAGGGCTCTTCAACAGTTAAACCCAGAGGGCTCTTCAACAGTTAACGCCCCCCTGAATTTTGATGACCAACATAACTCTTACAGTACGTTTTAACAGCGGGCGATGGACAAACAACATTGGCCTATATGAGCGCCGCCGATGGTCATTACCGTAGATTCTCGCTTAGAATGGCATGCATGAGTACCGTAAACCAGAGCCTTATAGTGGGAGAGTTAGGATATAGAGGGGTCAGAAACCAGAGTGGAGCATGTGACTATACAGGGCCTCTCCGAGTCCTAACTGCAATTGGGAATACATTGTTTTCAACAAGAACGGCGCAAGTAAGAGCTATTTTAGGTACGTATGCAAAGCGACAACTGTTTTAAAGTATTGTTCAGTCACGACTACCGGTTTTAAAGTCATTAAAGCTGGATTAAATACCTGTGTCCAACGCATTTCTGCACACTCCTACTGCTACATTCAACTCAGAGCAGCCTCGCAGGCAGTCTCGCGAGATGCTCCGTATCGCGAGATTGTCAGTTGCTAACAGTGTGTGTGAATGGGGTGCTGTTGTCTCTATGCTCCTCCAGCAGTGCGAGCGACCTGGCGCATAGGAGTGAACAGGAATATCCTAACTCTCCCACTAGAAGGCTCTGGTTCCTATTGGCTGACTATATCAGTCTACCAAACCTTGAGTCTGTAGCATGTTGTAAACCATATTAGAGCTGTGTAAAGGCCAGCCAATAGGAATTCAGAGGGGGTGGGGCTTAAGCAATTAAGTAAGTACAGCCTGTTCCAATTGACTGCCTTAATATATGTACGGGCCAATCGGCTGCTGTAGTTGGGCCAAATGGACTGTAACAGGTCCATTTGTACTCTCTCAGTTTCCTGCCCCCTTAGTGGTGAGAAATAACTTCTGGGAACTCAGATTACTCTGTCAGAGTTAAGTAATAAATTGAGTTTCCAGATATAAATGGAATTAAATGTAGGCCAAACCTATACATTATGCATGTCAAACCGGGCATCCGTCAAACTAAAATGATGAGAATCACTGCTATAGCACTGATATGTATTTTCAAATGTGGGTCTGAAAATAAATTCATTTTAAACTCAAGAGTTAAAGATCTAGCTGGGGGACTACTGTACGTGCTCCCCAGACCAACGGTTGAGAAACACTGTTCGACTGCTATTTTCGTCTTAAAGGAATAAATGTTGGCCATTTTATTGTCTACTCAGGCTTTTATGATCAACCACGCAGTTAGGTTGCTTGAGTCACTCAACATTTATTTATTTTATATGAAGGGGGCAGGGCAACTAAGCTAAGCATCTAAGCTAAGGTAGCCGCACACATAGTCGGCTCACATTCACTAATGTTATGTTTTGGGTTGGGTTTATTAGTGACTGGTGAAGGACGGTCACGACAGTTGGCCGTGGGTCGTGAATGGCTGAAGTTGGCCGACGGTTCTTCACCGGTTGCAAGTGATTTATAATGGTTGCATCTGATTTATGGGTTATGGCCAACAGTCCGGACCGTTGTCGTTTTGTAGCGGACCAACAGTCTTGGTCACGAAATGATCTCTTCTCATGACACATATGAGGTATATCCTCCAATCTTATTTCTTGAGCATGCAAGCAGGCTCTATTAGCCAGCTATGAGCTTGCAGACTGGCCATTGTAACAATTTCAAAATAGTAAAAAAAAAGGCAAAGAAGATAAAAATGACAAAAATTGAGCCCTTAGTCTCACTCAGCACACATCTGCAGAACATTTCCAATGGAAGACACGTAATTTGACCAAACAGTTGTTTGATTGCCCTCCTCAGCCCCATTGGAAAACCACTGAGGCTCTATGTGTGTATGAGGCCTGACCTCATGTTTGTAAGCCAACATGGCTGAACTCACCCAGAACACATCTGCAGAACTTGCCAGGAGACTCACTGACCAGCATGTCTTTGACAGGGTCAGTGAGCGGTCCCAGGATCAGCACGGGCCGCGGAGAAGCACAGTCCACCTTCTGGACACGCTGGTACGCTAGGCTCACACAGTCTGATATGTGCATGCACGCGCGCACGCACACACACACACACACACACACACGCGCACACACGCACACGCACACGCACAGGCACAAACCCCAGGCAAAACAGTCATCAATGTATGCACAGAACAAAGCAGTAGTTCTTGCTCAAATGTTTTCGTACCATAAAGGACCCCAAATTTACTTCATCAAATACATATATATTCAATAGAATTATATCAAATTAATTTGGATGTCTGGCCAATATTGAATAGCAGTATTGGCCAATTTGACCATCCATGCTATGGGTGTACTGAAATATCGATGTTGGGAAACTTGCTCCTGCGATAAAATGCGATTGTGGATCCCATTCACTCATCCCCATTCACACACACATCGGGAGCAATTACAGGTTAAGTGTCTTGCTCAGGGACATATCGTCACCAACTCTGGAGTAGCCTGGGTAGCAACTGGCAACCTTGTGGTCACCATCCAGCCACTGTAGCCCTGAGCCACCACCATTGTCAGTGTGGTTTGCTTGGGATCGGACTTCAGAACCCTCCGGGGTTCCCTAAACAACCCACTCTATCCCCTGATCCACTGCTGCCATGGCCACACCCACCACTTACCGTCCAGGAAGGGGATGGAGTCAGTGCTGACAGCATCCAGGGCCGCTGTCTCCTTGCCATCTTTGGAGCTGCTGCGTTTGTGCTTCTGCCTCCTCCTGAAGAAGGAGCGACGGGCCGCGGCCGACACCGTCTTACCTGCGAGCGCAGAGAGCAATGACAACCCACTCATGGCAGGGAAACGCAGTTACAAACCACCCATGTCAGATAAACGCAACGGCAACCCACCCATGTCAGGTACACAATGACAATTAACCCACCCATGTCAGGTAAACACAACGACAACCCACTCATGTCAGAGAAAGGCAGTTACAACCAGCCATGTCAGGTAAACACAATGACAAACCACCCATGTTAGGTAAACACAATGACAAACCACCCATGTTAGGTAAACACAATGACAAATAACCCACCCATGTTAGACAGTGACAACCTACCCATGTCAGCAGTACTTGTGGTAATCAACAAAGGCAACAACACATGAACAAGAATGAATCCCATAGAGGATAATCGCCAGATGAACGAAATGCCGTCTCCGGCTATATTGGAAAAACATGTTTGCTGTAGGATAAAAAAAAAGAGCGTTTCGAGTGTGCCCTTTACAGGTATTTTCTTTCTAGGTACAGTATGTGTTTACGGCAACATGCAGCTCAGCAAAAGGTCACCAATCCCAGTGTGTGATGGAGGACAGCTTTACGGCGATAGTTCATCTCTGAGATGTGATTATTGTGACAAAAAAAGAAGGAAAACGAAAGGATGGATGGATGGAGATAAACCATAATTATCTCTATACGTACCAGAACCGTCTTCCTTCATCTCAGTCACGCTGTGTCTGCGGTAGAACTCTTGGTCCATCCTGAATAGGCAATCACACACACGCAGACACACACGTGGAGACACAGACACACACACAGGAGGTACAAGGTCCCTGAGTGGAGCTATAATAGGTTCAAGAACTCTCGTGTCGCTCTGACCGTCAATCAAACTCCTCCTCGGAGCATAATGGCCTGTCTGCAAGGTCCAGACGTCACGTAGTGACCGGGCGCTTTTTTCACTGCTTTACCGAGTCATTAAACGACCAGAGACCCGAAATAGGCGCCAGCCAAACAGAAAACGTCACCGTGGCCTCGTCATGACGCTTTCCCAAATATCACCGAGAGGAGAACTATTTTGGGTTTGGCCATTAAGGTTAGGGTTTGAATGAAGAAAAGGTCAGAAGCGTCATAATCATGACGCCCAATAAAAAAAAAAACGCTACTGCATATACTTAGTTGACTGGGATGCCTCAGGGCTCTTTCCTTGGTTTATTGCTATAGTCCAGGGGTTTTCAACCTTTTAGATACCAGGGGCCCACTATTTATCCAGAATTTGAGCCACAGACCACCATGGAGGACATTTTAGCCCCACAGACGCTTTTGTCTACAATACCAGGCTGGAATTTGGGAAACAAAACAGACAAACATACAGATCAAAAATGACCATTAATCTTCTACATTCTCTAGTTGTCTAGCCCAGGGCTAATTCAGATAACGCATATAGGCGCGACCACATCACCCCCATTTTGGCCTCTCTCCATTGGCTCCCGGTCAAATTCCGAATTCATTTCAAAGTCCTCATGTTTTTTTTTTTTAATGTTTAAATGGCCTTGCCCCACCATACCTCACTGAGCTCATACAGCCTTATGTTCCAGCCAGGGCGCTGAGGTCTGCAGATCAATCCCTACTCACCATACTCCCTACTGCTAAAAGGTCTCGGGGAGGCCGTGCCTTTGCTTCTGCCGCTCCCGCGCTCTGGAACAACCTACCCCTTCCGATCTGAACCGCTCAATCTATGGACATTTTTAGGTCCCTTCTAAAAACTCATCTCTTCTCCCTAGCCTTTAACTGTCCCTAACGGCCTCACCATACCGCATTAATTGACGTTGATTGATGTTTAATCGCCATTTTTATTGTTATTTTTGCTAAATGTTTTGTATCTTCCCTCTTGTTTCTTTTCTTTGTTTTTCCTTTCTCATCTGTAAAGCACTTTGGTCAGCTCTTGCTGTTTTAAATGTGCTATATAAATAAAGTTTGTATTGTATTGTATTGTATATTTTAACTCTTGAGAGTGTAAACATGAAACTGATGACGAGTGGGGGGGGGGGCGCCATTTTGCTGTGCCGCAGGCGATATCTTGCCTGGGGCTCCAAATTGCTTAGAAACGCCACTCTGCGTGCGTGTGTGCGTGCGTGCGTGCGTGCGTGCGTGCGTGCGTGCGTGCGCTCTCAACTCACATGTACTTGCTGGGGATCTGTCCTCTTTGGATCTGCTGTGCGTTCTCATCCAGCTGCCAGGCCATCCACGTCCCGAAGCAGCCCCTGATCCAACACACAGTCTGGTTGTCAGACCACTAAAATATGACTCCACTTAACAGGATTTCATTCAAAACGATTATGCCTATAATCAAACTTTAACACTGCAGAATGACTTAACAGGATTTCATTCAAAACGATTATGCCTATAATCAAACTTTAACACTGCAAAATGACTTAAAAAGGAGTCCACCCATTTTCAACATTTTACTATGTCATTAATATACCTTAGAGGTGTTGTGTGGACATAATAAAAAAAAAGTTCCCCCATTCCATGTTTCCTAGGAATGGAGGTCTGAAAAGAAAAATCATTAACATGGTGAAACACAACTTGATGACATCATCAAGTTGTGTTTCACCATGTTAATGATTTATCTTTTAGGACCTATTTTTTGTCTGGGTCAGTGCACAAATGGGCCTGGCTACAGTCCATTTCGTTTTCTTTGTAAACTTTCAGAAAAACTCCTTTTTAACAGGATTTTATATAAAAAATATATGACTATAATCAAACTTTAACATTGCACTAAAAGCCAAAACGACTTAAACGAATAAAAACAAAAAGTTCAGAAAGTGTCCCGACCTTGGCAGAGACTCGTCCACGTAGAGGATGTCATCCTTCTTAAAGCTGAGCTCTCCCTCCGCCTCTCCCACGCGCTCATAAAGTGCTCTGCATGGAGGAACAATTCATCATTTAAAAAGGTAATATAGGCAACTTTTTACCCTAATCAAAGTAGATATATAGCTATATTTTGGGGGGCATTTTTCCAACCTACAGGTATGTTGCTTCTACTTTGATGCTGCAGCCGTTTCCCTGCAGAATGACACTTGCTTCGTCCTGCAGACGATCCAGAACTTTGTTGTTGTACACAAGTCATGAAAACAAAACATTTGTCGGGTTCAGGGTATAAGGGGGAGGGGGTTGTGTGGGATGAGGCAGCGGTTTAGCCAATCACAGCCCAGCAGTCTCCAGCTGTTTCATAATGAGCCAATAGTGTTGGTGCTAGGGATGGCCAAATGGAAAGGTTAATAACCATTAACTGATAAGAAAAATGTGCTATTTTAATCCATTAAAAAAAGACCAATTATACCCGGCTACCATCTGCTTCCCCTCCACCCCCCCAGACCACATTAGTTGTATGGACAGACACGCTCTGTATCGCAATCGCCTGCCGAGCTGAAGGGATTTCTTTCTTTTCTTTTGTCGTGTGGCACAATTGTGAAATGTTACATCTGGGCCTGAACTAAAGCCGAGAGGAAGACGAAACACAACATCTTCAAGTTTGAAGTCCACTCCCAAGCGTGGAGCCTCTACTGTTACTGGTTACATTAGACCAGGTTTAAAACTACTGGTACAAGTACCAGTGCTGGTACTTGAGCTCAACTCTGGTGGTGCTCAGGCAAAATACAACAGCCCCAGTTGTATAAGTAAGGGATAACACCTGACGAACCGGTGATTTGTTTCCTATTAACTGACCTCGGCTGCGCCTCGGTCAGTTAGTTAGGAAACAAATCACCCGTTCGAAGGGTGTTATCCCGCTTATTACATGGCTTACGTCAGTGGTTTTCAACCAGTGGTCCGAGGACCACCAGTGGTCCTTGAGAGGCAACGGCATGTAAACAACCAAATACGTAGCTAACCAAATGGACCCGCTAACGGCGTGCTGGAACTAAATGCAGAAGCGCAGCACGGATTGATATGAACACAGCTGTTTGCACTTTGGGGAACTTGTTTATGCAGCGGTCAAATATAGCGTGGAGCGGTGATTATAGTGTATTATGTGACCGCTCACATGACCAGAACGCTGGCTTCTGATTGGAGCATTCATTCAAGCCACGTAGTATAAGTTATAATAATGTACTGTATGTACTTTCACGAAAATACATTTTCGGAGGGTAAAAGTACCTGATATAAAATCCGTCTCCCGGCGTGCCGCTGAGCGCGGTGAAGTCGTCGGGGCGATGCTGCACCCTGAGCGTCACCGTCTCCGACGGCTTCAGCATCTCCACGTAAACCTCCTCCGCCGTCTTGTTCTTCATGTTCACTGAGTTGTACTGAAAGGACGGTAGGTGGGGGGCAGTTTTATTAGGTGAAGAAGACAACAATAGCTTCTAAGGTGTCGTTCACACATTACTCGACAAACAAACCTGTGACCATGTTTAGTTAATAATTAAGTACACTTTAAAAAGTGTATGTGATATTACTTGAAATTTACTTGAATCCCTATGCACTAGTATTTTAATGAGATACTTGCACTATTGTAAAAACGCTGCTACTTATATAGATGCACCTTAGACCTTGTTTTTACAAGTCACCTGTCTTTTAGGTGCAATTTTGTACTTTTTCTGTTATTGCTGTATTTTCATGTTTTTCGTTGTTTTAACTCGAACTACTCTTTTTGTAATGTTCATTAATATGCATTTGTCCCAACTAAATAAACTAATAATCACATGCATCTTACACTCATGTGCTAGAACCTCTGTGTGTCACACAGCCTGCAATGCAAACTTGTGTCATGGCTGTCATCCCCTCGCTTGCTTGTTCTGTGTTGTCTTGTCTTTTTGATTTTTGCAATGTGCATTTTGTATATATATTGGTGCTGGGTGGATAAAAAAGTTGCCCCATTCTGTGTTCCCAAGAAATGGAGGTCTGAAGAAAACCACTAATGGATTTCTTTAGACGCTTCTTTTTTCTGAGAGCGTACAAATGGAACATGAACCATGGAACATGAACCATGGAACATGAACCAAATGAACCCTAACGGGATCACTTGGTTGCATTTGTACACTCTCAGAAAAAAATGTTGAAAATGGGTGGAATTCCCCTTTAATGGTTGCGTTGCATTGACACTGGCAGTGGTGTGCTGCTCTCCACCTGGCAGTGTGCCCTCCCTGTGCTTACCCCTGCAGCACCGTGGCACCGTGGCACTGTAGCACGGCCTCCTGTGTGCTCCAACCCACCAAAAACACTTCCATTTGGCCGTCACTGCACTTTAGCGTTGTGGTCATCATTAATCAAAAGAGCGGTAACGAACAGGAGAGGGGCCGTGTGTGTCTCACTCTGGGAGTAATCCTTCAAAGTGGGAGTCTTCAAAGAAGTCAGCCTAACATGCTAAGCCAGCATAATAAAGTGATTTAGGGTGTGTTTGATTTCCTTGCATTAGTGTAGATTGGAGAAATACACCTTGTGAGGACAATATACGTTATAGGCTAGCTCTGCCGTCGTGCAGAAAACGGGTAAGTCAAAAAATGTTCTCTTTTTGAGGCAACAGGATAATTAAAAGAAAAATAATAATAATCATAATAAAAAATATATAATCCTACATAATTTTTAACTCACCCATCGCCCTGTTAAACATAGTTCTTATTTTTATTATGAAGATCTCCAAAACCAGATGTTATGATGACATAATAGTATGTGTGGTTTCTTGATCGGTTGTCCATTATTCTCAATCCGGACGCCAGGTCCAAATGAACCCTAACGGGTCCATTTAGTTCCATTTGTACACGCTCAGAAAATAAAGCTCCTACAAGAAAGAAGAAGCGTGCCACTCGGTGGCGCGCTATGAGCTTGTAGATCTGCTGTGTTTCAATAGCTAAAGTAGAATAATGCTAATAACACCAGAATGCGTACAGTGCAGAAAGGGCTAAAGGGGAATTCCACCCATTTTCAACATTTTTTTCTGAGAGCGTACAAATGCAACCCAATGAACCCTAACGGGTTCATTGGGTTCCATTTGTACGCTCTCAGAAAAAAAAAAGAAGCATCTAAAGAAATCCATTAACATGGTGAATGGTCATCAAGATGCTTCACCATGTTAGTGGCTTTCTTCAGACCTCCCATTTCTTGGGAACACAGAATGGGGGAACGCTTTATCATGTCCACCCAGCACCTCGAAGATACATCAATGACATAGTAAAATGTTGAAAATGGGTGGAGTTCCCCTTTAACCCAACGCGTTTTGGTGTTTTAGCTGTTGAAAAATAGCAGATCAACAAGCTCATATCGCGCCACCGAGTGGCGCGATATGAGCTTGTTGTTCTGCTATTTTTTAAAGAATTGTGAAAATGTGGTGCAAATCTCTGAATGCAGTATTTGGGAAGCAAACATTTTTAACTCAGATCTTTGCTTCTGGGGGGATCCCTAGAACAACATGTTTTTAGATGAGGTTCTGCAGCTAAATAATAATAATCCTTCCTATGAAATATGTTAAGCATCACTGACACAGAAAGAGATTTTACCAGAAAAAACTAGAACCTGACGCCAGGGACTAGAATTTAGTGTCACAAACTAGAATTTAGAGTCATGGACTGGAATCTAGTGTCGGGAACTAGAATCTAGCGCTGTGAACTAGAATCTAGCATCAGAAACTAGAATCTGATCAGGACACAATGGGTTAAGCCCCAGGCAGGCAGTACCTCCAGGATCAGGTCTCCAGGCAGCAGGCCTTCAGGACCCCTGGCAGGGCTGTCCTCCTCCAGGTCCTCGATGTAGACCCCCTGCAGGTTCCCCCCACACAGCGTGACGCCCACCTCCACCCCGGGCCGGTGCACCGTCACCAGCCGGGGCTCACCCCCCGCCTTCCTGACGCCCTCCGGCGGAACCCTGGAACCCACCGCATCAGCATCACACACTGTACATGATAATATTCATAACAGACTGATGGAAATTACTGTAGCTTATCATTTGGAACAGCTACAGTATGCTTTCGACATAGCCGTTAAGATGAATTTCTTTTCACCCACTTGAATCAATCTGCTGACGTTTGGTTCCATCTGTGCACTCTCAAAGTTAATGCGGTGTGTGTGTGTGTGTGTGTGTGTGTGTGTGTGTGTGTGTGTGTGTGTGTGTGTGTGTGTGTGTGTGTGTGTGTGTGTGCGCGTGCGTGCGTGCGTGTGTGTGTGTGTGTGCGAGCGCGTGTTCTGAGCGCAATCTCACCGAAACAGTGATAAATCCCCAAAATCCATACTAGAACTTGTACGGTACTAGAAACCCCCAGAATATATACTAGAAAGATTGGGTTGGCTTTGTGAGCTTGTCATCACCTGATGCAGCTGTGTGGGCTGGTGGTGGGGGTGGTCTGCTTGGAGGAGGGGGTGAGGGTTCCCTCGTCCTGTTCGCTGAGCGCGTCGATGGCGATGGAGTGATTGTCGCTGGCGCCCCCCTGGGGGAGGGGCTGGGTGGTGATGGGCGCCTCCAGGCGAGAGCTGCAACAACAACCGTTCCACACAACAACAATCAACCACTGATTTACTTTACTGATTACTATTTCCGGACTATAAGCCGCTACTTTTTTTTTTTTTTTACGGATTTTTAAAGGTAACGGCCACCAACGGTGCTGTAACACAGGGGTTTTCAACATGATGGGAAGTTGGTTAACCAGATGTAACTCTTTGAGAGCGTAAAAATGAAACCAAATGGACCCTTGCGGGTCCATTTGGTTTCATCTTTACGCTCTCAAGAGTTATGATATTCACCATCTAAATTAGCACCACTAAGAAGTCATGAGTCATGGTCATTTTGATATCTGCTGTATGTTTTGTCTCTCACGTTGTTTGCGAAAATCCATCCTGGAGTTGTGGACAAAACGAAAAGAAATCTTTAGTTTTAGGTTCTGTGGGGTGAAAATGTTGTCAAATGCTGAATAAATAGTGGGCCCTGGTATCAAAAAGGTTGAAAACCACTGCTCTAACATGAAGCTTGTTGTCTGGTGCGGCTTATACTCAGGTGCGGCTTATACAAGGAAAAATCAGTATTTTGCCCCAATTTTAGCTGGTGCGGCTTATATTCAGGTGCGGCTTATAGTCCAGAAATTACGGTACTTTACTGATTACTATTTCCCTACTGTTTGACATACTGTGCATACTATTTTCTAGGGGTGTCCCGATACTTAGCTATACATCTTGTGTTATATTTATACAAGACTCCGCAGTAAAATGTGCACTTGCAGTTTGGGAAATTCCAAATCAAAATCCACATACACCAACATTTTATTTACCTGCCATAGTGACAACCACTTACCCCATGCAACAACAAGCT
This sequence comes from Benthosema pterotum, assembly GCA_039105355.1. Taxonomy (NCBI): domain Eukaryota; kingdom Metazoa; phylum Chordata; class Actinopteri; order Myctophiformes; family Myctophidae; genus Benthosema; species Benthosema pterotum. The sequence continues at coordinate 10,659,038 of CM076974.1, forward strand.
GATTTGTAAGGAGGCGTGTTTTGGCAGAGTAATATTACTTTACATTACATTACATTACATTATACATTACCCCTTTTGGATATATTATATATTACCCCTTTTGGAAGAGTAATATTGTTACACTACTTTTGCTGGAAAAGGTAATATTACAGCAATCACTTACCTTACTGACCGACACTGATTAATAATACGTATTTAGAACATGCAAGCCAACGTGACCAGTGGGCTCAGTAGGTAGTTGATCTGCTTGTTTTCTCTCTACTCTCAGAGAATAGCAGACCTACAAGCTCACAGTGCCTTGCACTGCAAGGCACTGTGAGCTGGTAGGTCTGCTATTTTCAGAAACTTGCCAAAGATGGGAACTGTATATCCAAAAATCCTTGTGTGGGCTGTTACCTGGAGCGTGAGTGGTTTCCCAGCTGGTACATGTGAGGGTTGTACTGAGCAGTGATGGTGATGGTGTCACACTGCTGGCCGATGATCAGCCTGGCCTGCTGCTCCGTGGCACTGCGCAGGTTAATGCCGTTATACTGGAGGAGGAGAGAAGAGGAGAGTGAGCATGTGCAGGGCTTGACACTAAGCCTTGCCCGCTTGCCCGGGGCAAGTAAAAAAAAATGGTGGGGCAAGTGAAGACTGCTACCTGGTTGCCCGATCGGGCAAGTGTGCAACTTAGTGCGCAATAACACAACACAAGATAAATTTGTCTTGAAGGTGGTCACTGCGACCTGGGCTAATTAAGATGATGAATTTTAACTCTTGAGAGTGTAAAAATGAAACCAAATGGACCCTTGCGGGTCCATTTGGTTTTATTTTTACGTTCTCAAGAGTTACATCTGGTTAACCAACTTAGCTGGGGACCACCTGGAACCCTCTCAGGGACCACCTGTTGAAGACCCCTGGTTTAAAGCACCCAAGTAGGAAGTAAATTTAAATGCAAAATTTACAATATATTTTTGGGGGGCAAGTGACCATGACCTGAGGGCAAGTAGAACCTGACTTGCACTTGCCCGATGGGCAAGTGCCTCGGAGACCTTAGTGTCAACCCCTGATGTGTGTGTGTGTGTGTGTGTGTGTTAACCCATTTCGACATGACATTGTAGATTCTACAAAACGTTCGAAATAAGATATTGGAAGATTTGCGCTGCGTTTTCATGATTTCCCCCAAAAATAGCAGGCGTGAATGCCTGCTATTTTTCAATAAAAGTTAAACACCAAAAGTACAGTACAGAAAGGGTAAGACCAATGGTGTTGATTTCTTTTTGTGTAGTTACCTTGACATGGTGGAAATTTTAACAAAATGTTGCAGTGATTAGAAATGTATGACTCAAAACATGCTCCTCATTGACTTACATTGTACACTAAAACAGCTCTCAAAGACACTCTTTTAGGATGTAAACAATTAATTCAGACAATATATAAAGCATAACTCATGTAGTTTTATTTTTTCATAAAATTGTTAACCTTCCAACCTTACAATTGAAAGAACTGGAATTCTGGATCCTGACCGTGTTTTCTTTTTAGTAAAAATGCTACAATCGTCAGAAAATTAACATTTTTTAATGAAAAAATAAAATGCTCTATGTTGTCTGTTTCGGTGTACCTTGTAAGTCAATGAGGAGCATGTTTTGAATTACCAATTTCTAATCATTGAACCATGTTTTATTGTTTCTTGTCCACATTTGGAATTACATCATGGCAAGTTAAAGAAGAATCAACCCCTCAAGGGTCTGTAGTGTTGCAACATGTGTGATGGCCAACCAACCATAAACTGGAACTCTTCTTCTAGTTTAGTCTTTTTTTCCGTACCTCCAGTAACTGGTCTCCGTACTCCAGGCCTGCCTGGTGAGCGATGCTGCCTACGGTGACCTTTGACACGAAGACGCCGCCGTTCTCCCCGCCGACGATGGAGATCCCCAGCGGCTCCGCCCCCTTATGGACCACCACGTTGCGAGGTTCCTCCAGGTACGGCCTGGAGGGAGGGAGGGACCGGGGGTGAATAACCAACGCTACCACAGCTAGAGGGACAGTGTCGGGTGGAAACCTCATTATGTCCAAAACTGTTCATCACTCAAGAAGAAAAAGAGCATCAAAAGTAGCAGATCTACTTTTGTGCGACGCCCTAATGGAATAACGTATGAGTCAAAGACACACTGTGGTCAGCTAATCAACATGTCTTTCTTTTTTTTTCCCTGTTCACCTTCAGGGCTCTTTGCAGCGTGCCGGAGGTGATCAGACAGTGGCCTTGTAGTTAGAGTTTCCCTCCTGAAACTGGGAGGTCAGGGTTCGATTCCCGGTCCGGTCATAACAAAGACTTAAAAAATGGGCCCAATGCCTCCCTGCTTGGATTATGACACTTCCTTAACTATAAACTTAACTATATTATATTTTAGACATGGTCTAACTAGCAAAAATACATTTGATTAGCTGCTGATTAGGCTTTTTAAATGAATTAAAGCAACTCATGGTGTCTTTAAGCTTATTCTGATGTACAACTGGTTAAAGTATTGATACATGTGTCATATTTTGTAGTGCAGTTGCTACTATGCACTTACAACTATCGTCAGATTGTAAGGGAAGAGCGATGGTTTACTCATCTTTACTTCAGCCACACATAACAATATAAAATTTATTGTTAAGTGGGAAAACACCCATGATAAATTAGAAAAACAGTGATTAGGTGATGGCCCCGATTAATCGACGACTAAATTAGTTGATAATAAAATTATCAATTTGATTACGATTCGTCGATTAATTGTTGCAGCCCTAGACGGAGGATCAAATCAACTAATGATTCCCAAGCGTGGTGCACACCGCGGCTCACCGATCCAAGAGATGGGTCAAAAGCAGAGAACGAATTTCACTGCGACAGTGACTGATCATATGACTTTGACTTCGTGGCCCAGGTGGAAAACCACTAGCAGCAGGTGGATGAGAACTTAACACTCTCCGTGCCAGCCCTTTTTCATATTTTTGGAGGTAGCCAGTGCCAGTTTTTTTCATCAAAAACTCATATTTCATATTTCGGTCCATGTTTCCGCACGGACAAGTTAGTTGGCCGCACACACTTCCGGTTCCGGTTTGGTAGGTCTCTTGTTATTGTCTATCAATGGTGGATGCGGTCGCTGCTAGCTGCTGTTAGCATGGGGATCGAATTAAACCGGCGCCGGTAACTACGTCATTTACAGTAGCGTTTACGTCAGCAGCATCAGTCGTTACTGTAAATCATAATGATAACGAAAGACGTAGATCTATTTCAATGGCATGAAAACTGTTAATGAACGTGTGATTGTGAAGTGTGAAGTCAAGTCAAGCTGCCCTTTTGGAGTGTGAGGTCATGAAGGAAGACAGGAGAGAATCAGCAGCAGCAGCAGCAGCAGCACGACAGGCAGTGTCAAGCAGAACGAAAACACATCCATCCCCCAGGAACTCAGGACTGACTCTATAATCTCCCAACAGGCAGTGAGAAGCAGTGAGCCGTAACAAAGACCATGTCCCCCATATACTGTAAGCTCAAGACTTGGAGTTCAGTCATCAGTGCAAATTGACCAGTAACGGACCCTGGTGCACTCAGAAACTACCTTTCTATCCAAATCTGAACGCAGCTTTAATGCGGTAGCATTTCAGTCATAAGACCGCCAAAATATGTGTCGCCACGCTGATGCCCCATTCCCAGGGGTGTAGTGGAGGGGGGACGCGGGGGACGGAGTCCCCCCACTTCTCTCACATCTAAAATATTTTTGGGGGCAAAAATTGTTTTTTTTTACTTGTCATTTACTTTTATGGATACAATTAAGCACTGTAAACCATCTTTCTCAATATACTATTCAATATGCATGTTTTAATAGTGTGTCTGTCTGCGTTGTGCAGGTGCACGGGAATGCACATGCATGTGTGCGTGCACGTGTTAAGAGGTGTCCCCCCACTTCTAAAAGTACCACTACAACACTGCCCATTCCATACACATATTGATGGACACATTAAGAACTGAGGCCGAGTCTAAATGTCTTCTAAATTAAACAAAGAAGTTTTTTGGGGAAAAAAAAAATCTGACCCTGATCCCAAAAGTATTTTGTCCCAAGACGCAAAGATTTTAGTTAAAAATGTTTGTTTGCACAAAGCATGACGCGAATCAGCGTTCTATGTACATTATGAGCTTGAATATCTGCCGTTTTGTAATGATGCATTTTAATCATGGTGCGTCTTTTTAAAGATATTCCTGGAAGGTTAATATTAATGGGACCATACAAAGCAAACAAAGTTAACTACGTTAAAGGAAGAACTGTGTGCTGTGAATCTGTAATGAAAGTACACAGCCCAATCTGTAGCCCAAGTACAAAAAAAGTGGTTTAAATAATTGGGACACAGATGCCTTCCCAGATGGAACGGGCAAAAACAAATAAAACTATGCAAAATAATGCCTTAGCGGTAATGTTCGTGCTGCGCTACATACTGCCAACTGGATGTAGGAATCAGCTTTGGGACTATTAGGGTTTGCTCGCTTCAAATGCTCTCTGATCTTAAAAAAAAAACATAACCAAATGTAGCCTAAATACAAACACGATGCATTGTGAGTGTGTAGATTGGCTATTTATCCTCGGTGATGGAAATCAGTCGTAGACAGACATAGAACTTCAATCCATGCATACATTACGTCTGTAATTCACAGAATACATGTCAAACTCAAGGCCCATGAATGAATTATCTTCAGCCAGCAGGAGGATATTTAATTACTATTAGAACTGGCCCTCTGGTATGTTGCACACATTATAATGACAAACGAATGCAACTAATGCAACTTTCTCCTTTTACTATGAAAGCAGTGCTTGGTGAGGATCACAGAACAGGAAAACAAGTTTTAACAATGCATTTAGAGTTGTTTTTTTTTAATGCATGCAGTTTCATTTTGCATGAATCTTGTTTTTACATGAAAATTACTTTTTTTTGCTGTTTGCCCGGGACGTCCTCGTAAAAACGGTGCCCGTGTCCAGATGCAGTCCAGAAGCTTCGGCCCTCAACTTTTTTCTATTTTGGCCTGTTGTGTATTTGAGTTTGACATCCCTGTAAATTACAGCAGCACAAACGGCTGCAGCGTCCCAAAAAGGTCCATCAAGTCCAGCTCAACCCTGAGGCTACGATTCTCAGCACCCTTTTTTTTTCCAATGGAGCCATGAAATTGCAATAATAAGCATGCACCGAGCCATCAAGACACCATCTGTGCACTGCGGGTGGTGCGGGCGAGAACCATCATCGCCTGTCCCTTATATTAAATCAGACAGGGTTGTTCCACAGCGCCATCTAGTGTTCCGTGCAGCAGCACGCCTCGAGCATGTGGATGGTGCTAATGACGCTGTCGGGTGAAAACCTCATCATCGTGTCCAAAATGATGAATGATACTTTTCAGGATTCAAATATATATTAAAAAACACACCAAAAGTAACAGATCTACAAGGTCGAAACGTGGCGTCCAGGAAAACTTGCAAATCTGCTGCTTTTGATGTTTTTTTGTGCAACATAACAATTATAGAGGGTATACTGCACATGCATAAACTGAGTCATGGAATGCCATCAGATAGGACTTTTGTTTGGATGCATGTAGGCCAGAAAGTAGTTTTTTGACACTTCCCGCATAATGTAACTGGGTGTGATGATGGTGATGCCATGCGCAACACCCTGTATACTGAGATGAGAGGTATCTGCCTGACAGCGACCATGCCGTGGGATGTGTGTGAATGGGGTGAGGTGATGGGGCAGGAGCATCCCCCGCGAGGTGCACCACAGAGAGAGACAGAGAGGGAGAGAAAACCAACCTGAGGCTCCTGAGAGAGGAGAACCTCGGCCTTGCAGCCAGAGGAATCCTCAGAAAAGATCGATTATGGTACAGAGATCTGGAAATGGAAGAGCTACCGTACAGAACACACACGGAGGGAGAGAGAGACAGAGGCAGAGAGGGAGAGATACAGAGGCAGAGATGGAGAGAGAGAGAGAGAGAGACAGAGAGAGACGGGGGACAGAAACCAACAGAAGACGCGGACAGGAAAAGAGAAAACACGACGCCAGAAGAAGACAGCGGGTGAGGAATTATAGGTCTGTCACAACAATGTCACAATAATTGTCATATCTGCACTGCATGTGCACCTTTTTGTTCTAAGAAGCTTAAAAGAAATTCAGAACGTCATTTCTATTCATAATCTCACCCAACGTTTGACAACGCCTGCCTGCAATAATTTGCAGCGACAATTAAATCGCCAAAGTGAAATGTAATAATAATGGTGACAGCCCCGCGGGGGAGAGAGACGGGGAGAAATGGAGAGACGAACACATTGTGTGGAAACAGAGAGATAAATGAATGAACAGACAGGCAGAGCTATCACTATGTCTCCTGAGGGGGTGAAAACAAACAATGCGTCCAGCATTGATATATTTTCATCCAGCGCAGAGCTTCAACTGGTGAATGTTGATGAGGGACAGTACCAAGTTACCCACGCTGACCAAGATAGACCTGTTGCTTGGCAACCCCAGATTCATAGTGGAAGGGAGGGGGCTGGGATTCCCCTGACCCCCCGGAATGGAGGTTAGACAATGGGGATAGAGGAGGGGGTTGAGGTAGTTTTCGTTGTCGTTTCATGATCGTTTTTGCCAGGTTGATATACGACATTATATGGACATACGGGTAAATCTCAAGTCTCAGAAATGTGTTGGATAAATGTGTAGCCTGGGATAGTTCTCGATCAAATCAATCTTATTTTAAGTGAAAATACCTGGAACAAATCTCCAAAAAACATGGAACCTCAGAATCATTTAAAGGAGAATTCCACACCAAATGTTGTTGTTTTTTTCTTAAGTGGTCCAGTTCTTATTTTGTGAAAACACTTCTTGATGGCTGTTTCCCCTACACCAAAATATGCTTAGAATGGGGCTAAGGGGTGTTGTTCAAGTTCACCATGGCATTAGTGTGTTGACACTCACACTTTCGTTTCAGCAGTGGTTCAGCCATAAACCATGTGCCACTCCCCACCTTTTGAGACAGCCGAATCACTGCTGAACCAAAAGGTAAAGTGAAAGTGTGAGTGTTAACACACTACCGACATGGTCGTGAGAGGATCGGTATCATGGCACAGTATACCGGTATAACGTGTCACAATACCCGGTTCATGGGAACTCACATTATTGCTATTTAATTGTATTCTTTGGTCTGTAAAAGTATCTGAAATTATAGAAACTCAGTGCGGGTAATGTGGGGAAAGGTATTTGGTCTACCTGAACAAATAGTTGTTGTTTTTTTGTTTTCTGTTTAAAAAAGCTGCTCATTCATGTTCTATGCTGTGATGTGCAGAGAGATGTGCTGTGTTTGGCTGCAAAGCGAAGCTGCGCGTATTATGCACAATGCAGTGCAACAGCATGTTGAGGTCATGGCATGGATACCTGCGCTGGTTCAGATACCGTGGTATACTACACTTGCTACTACTCATTCATAGCCAGGAACGCACATTACTGTACATGAATATTATTCAATGGCCTAAACTGGCCCAGGAGTGTAATTTACATTTCATTTAATTAATTTAGTTATTTTTTTTCCACTAGAGCAGTAGTTTTCAACCAGAGCGTATACATGAAACCAAATGGACCCTTGCGGGTCCATTTGGTTTCATGTTTATGCTCTCAAGAGTTAAAATATTCATCCTTTGAATTAGCCTAAGTCCAGCCTGGAATTGCAGACAAAAGCAAAAGAAGAAATGTCCACCAATGGTGGTCCGTGGCTCAAATGGTGACTAAATAGTGGGCGCTGGTATCAAAAAGGTTGAAAACCACTGCACTAGAGCGATCGCTTGGCTAACCTATTAATCTATGATCCATCTTATGCAACTCACTCTGAATAAACGCATGTGGAGGCTGCAATATTTAAAACATACAGCACCTGTATGTTAAATCAGATTTGCAGGGTTCCCGCGGGATCTTAAAAAGTCTTAAAAGCATTGAATTTACGAATTTGAAAATAATACCTTAAACAGACCTAAAAAGTCTTGAATTTTTATATCTAGGTCTTAAATTTTGCGCAGTTTGTAATTTCTACGTGTCACATTGCTCCTCAAAAATGTCATTTGTCAACCGCGTGTTTGGTTTAAATAACGTAGCCAGAAAACGGCGGTGTGAACTTATCAATCATCAAGTAGTTGATTTCTCGGTTTCGCACCGAGAGAACAGAAAACTCTCTGAGTCAGACCTTTAGCTTTATGCATGCTGCGTGTCTGTTGCAACTACAACAACAACTGATGTTATTGATGCTTTACTTGCCTAATAAAAGTTCTGTAACTGAAAATGGTATGGGTGCGGCCACGGGTGATGAAGCCGCACCCATACCATTTTCTCCTGCCCCTCCAATTGGGAAATGTTACATCCGCCCTGGGTATCATGTTTTATATAAATGGACTTAAAAAGGTCTTAAAAAAGACTTAAATTTTACTTTAAGAAACCTGTAGGAACCCTGATTTGTCTCTTTTTCTGTATAATCGCTTGTTTTCTCATGCCAATAAAGCTCCTTTGAATTGAATTGAGTAAATTATATATTGTCAATTATGGCGGTATATTATTAGCAGTTGACTAATGTCTGTCTGTGAATGAGTTAAACCAGGGGTTTATATAAGAAGGGAGCGTGTCTGATATCAAAATGTTAAAACACGCAGCGTATTAAACACCGTCTGGGACGAAATGACCCCAAAGACTTTAAACATCTAGGTCAGTCTCTCCCGGAGCCCCAAGACTTTAAACATGTCAGTGTCAGTTCTCCTGGAGCCCCACCTGTCTTTCCTGCGATCTCCTCCGACCGGCACAGGGCTGACAGAGATGCGCGGCAGGGTGGAGATAGAGCCGTGCGATTGGCTGCTGCCGGCGAAGGAGGCGGTCTCCAGGTTGAGTGGCGACTGTGGGGGCGTGACCAGGCTGGGGCTGCTGCACTCAGACTGGGAGAGAGAGCCTGCTTGGGGAGGGAGAGAGAGGTAGAGAACATACAGTAAAGTTCAAGTTCAAGTTTTGTTTTATTGGTCTCCCGAGGGAGAAACTTGTCTTGGAGACAGAACCACAGCTGCATACATAGGACAATAGACAAAAAACAAACCAGCAGACAACACAACACAAGAACACATAACATATACACCCTAAGTGCTTACCCCTATGTAAGGGGAAATGACTACCTATTTCAGTTTTATAGAAAGAGGTACAAATGAATGTTTGAAACGGTTGTGTCTGCACTGTGGTGTCCTATACCTTCTACTGATCTCATTACTGTAGTTCATATTCTGAGTAAAGAACATGTGAGGGGTCTGAGGTAGAGTACTTCGGGTTAGCCCGAGATCCGGTAAAACCCGAGCACCGACCCGGCCCGTGGCCGGTTCCGGTTCCGTTTACAAGAAATGACATCCGGGCACAAACGGGCCGGTTCCGCGATGTCGCGGGTTCGTTCAGGCCGGTTCCTGCATGTCCCCTGCATGTCCCGGGTACAATCAGGCCGGTTCCGGGGCGTCTCGGACCTCGGGTTACACCCCAAACCCGGGGATTGGCCGCCACAGCTGTCAATCACCCTCGTCATCCCCCCTTGTTCTCCTCCGGCCAGTGAGAGGCGAGCATTGAGTCACGTGACTTTAGCATAGCAGGAAGTTACTGCATACGTCATCATCACAACAACAACCCCCCCCCCCCCCCCACACACACACACACACACACACACGGCAACAACTTAACTATCGTGATAATAATAATTATTAAGATAAGCAATAAAGACTATGGTCTGCTGCTGGTGCGACAGAGACAGAACAAAAAAGAAACCACTCTTCCACAACGAAGATATGAATTGTGTGATGTACCATCACGAGACGGCAGTTATAATAGTTGACTATGGATTATTATTTTTTATTCACACACAATGGTGGAATAATGGCTAAGAAGAAAAGTACAGCTACTACTGGGATTCAACATCTAAAGACGACGTGGATTTATTTTCTATGCTGTGAGTCGAGTCCGTGTTCAACATGCATGGTGTTCAACCATGTACAACTAACAGTAAGCTTCCGTCTTATTCATAATATACTAGTAGAACTCATTAAAGCGTTCGGACATTTCGGGTACTCGGACATTTACGGTTCGGACCCATGATTTCAATAATAGCACCGGGCTCGTCTCGGAGCCGGGTTAAATCATCCCGGGCATTCAACGGTTCGGAGCCGTCATGTTAATTATAGCACCGGGCTCGTCTCGGAGCCGGGTTAAATCATCCCGGGCATTCAACGGTTCGGAGCCGTCATGTTAATTATAGCAGCGGGTCCAAAGCGGAGCGGCTCCGATTACGTCCTGGTCTGAACCGGGCCGGTTCCTTGAAAATGGACCCGTGAAGGACATGTAAGGGGTCTGAGGTTACATTCTTAGCTTGCCTTATTACCGTCTGCTCAAAAATGGCTTGGGGGGTCAAGGGGGTAAACAGTCCCTCTGTCGCCACCTAGGGTTGGGATGCGGCAACAACAATGCACTCATGTTGTGAGCTTGTACATGGGCATTTATTAAGAGGGAGAGAACAAAAAAAAAACACTAAGGCACTGGCAAAAATAGGGCCCTTGGAGCACCATCTTTCCACACTGTCAGATCTGATCTGTAGACCCAGGGCCCAGACTGGAGGCCGCATCTAGTGGCAAAAAAGTGCCTAATACGATTAGGATAAGGCGCTGCGCAAGATAGGCCTACTGGTTATGGCATTTACACGCCATTTCTAAGTTTAACGCCATGACTCTGCAAGTCTACGGTACAAATCCGGGTTACAGACCTGTAAGGGTAGATTTGGTTCCATCTGTGTACACATGGTTGCATCACAGTACAGTATAATTCAGGTCTGTCTCACACATTAGAGGCTCTAGAGTTTAGAGGGTCTAAAGGCCTATTCAGAGTTTGTTTTTCGATGGCCACCGCAACCACAGTTGTCTACAATATGACGTCATACCGCTCTTTCCACCGCTCTTGGGGGAGAGGGAAGGGGAGGGGGGTTGGCGAGGTGCTGGTAGTGCACTCTGAATAGCGGTGGTCACGGTGCTCTCAGCGGTGCCCACGGTGGCCACCGGAATTCTAAACTCTGAAGGAGCCTTAAGTGGTTAAACTGAAGTGATATTGATATCCTATAGCAGTGGTTTTAAACCATTTTGATATCAGGGCCAGCATTTGATCCACGGACCACCATTTGAGGACATATGAACCCCACAGACCAAAAACTAAAGATTTATTTTTATTTTGTCCACAATTCCAGGCTGGCACAAAACAAGCAAATATAGATTAAAAAAATGATGCATTCTCCAATTGTGTAGACTTGGAAAATTTCAGATGATGATTTTATTAACTCTTGAGAGCGTAAAATGAAACCAAATGGACCCGCAAGGGTCCATTTATCAGATTAATCAACAAAAATAATTCAAGTAATTAACTTGAATTATTTTGTAATTTACAACAGGCGGTTGTAAATCGGTTTTATATATAAAACTGATTTAGATTGATATCGTGGCAATAGGAATCGCGATGTTTTGACATATCGATGTATTTGCCCACCCCTACTAATGAGTGGTCCGAACAGTGTGAGAAACACTACAGGGGCTCTGCAGGGCCTTGAAACGTGCTTACAGAAACATGTCTGCAGCCACAAGGAGCAGAGAGAGACGATCGATGAGTTTCACAACAACATCCACCCGCTTTATTTAAAGGCTAGCGGCTTTTTTTTTTCCTTTCCCCCCCAACAATCAATTTCCTTCTCCCAGATTACCGTGCGTCAGACAGGGGTGGTAAAAGCCTCCAACTGAACACCTGCAACCCCCCAGTTGATAGATTTACTAAGGAAAGGGCAATGTCTGCGTTATATGTCAAGTCTCATTCGCTTATTGCAAAGGCCCACAATCTGCAAAGGTCGCAGGGCTGGAAGCACATTGTGGGAGAGAGAGAGAGTGTGTGTGTGTGTGTGTGTGTGTGTGTGTGTGTGTCCGTGTGTGCGTGTGTGCGTGCGTGTGTGCGTGTTTTTATTTATTTATTTACATTAATTAGTTTTGATTTAATTTTGACTTTTAGTTTTTAAGTTTCAAGGTTTACTTTTAAACCCAACCACCACCCCACACCAATATATGGCGTTGGGGCTAGACAACTTCGCTAAATTCCAAAGTAGAAGATAATCTCTGGATGTGTAGACATCCACAGAATGAGAGTATGAGATGTAATCGCACACTGTCTATGTACAGTATGTGGCTTTGTTTTGAAGTGGTTGTTTGTTGTGCTGTTGTTTACATCATCATGGCCTTTTACACCTCTAAATAGTGGATTGTGGCAGGTTTTGCCACATGTGTGGCTGATGTACATTGGATGTGAATGTGTGATTACAGTAGAACAAAGTATTAACCCTCTTATTGTCCACTCCACTATTCCTCATAACAGTTTGCCCCAATTTTCATATTTTTTTATTTATCAAATTAACAGCAATCAATTAAAGCATATAATTCCAAATACTCGTCATTTGTAGATAATATACCATATGATAATATAAAAATAAAGTTCAATAGAATTTGGGATCCTTTCTTTCGGTATTTTGATGAGCTCAGACGCCCTGATATTTCAGACTGATTACAGTCATTTATAGTTCGGTGGCGGATAAGATGGTGGATCGACTAGCATCATAACGCTTCAGTAGTTTTGTGAATATATATGTATATCTTTTTTGTTTTTTCTTTTTTTTTCTTTCTTTTTTTTCTCTTTTTTGTCTTGTGAAAGTGCATCAAATTCTTTGTTCATGCAGTTTCCTGTTTGCTTTCACTGTTTTACTTTTTGTTTTGTAAAATTAAAATTCAATAAATAGATGTGGTAAAAACCTAAAATAAAAAATAAACGAAAAAAGTTAAAAATCGAGTTAAAGAAACATGTGACCTTGAAATCTTGTTTGCTAGTTATTTTCTAGTTTCCAGGTCTAAATGCGTTGAAAAAGAAAAGTTTTCAAACTTCCAAATGGTACAAAAAGTCATCGCCTAAGAAGCACTGTAACAACCAGAGAAATGATCCACCCAAATCAAGAATTTCCAGACTTTAGTTTCATACAAAGTGTGAATGAAGCTAGCGTACCTCTGTCTGAGCCCAGCATGGAGCGAGGGTAGCGGGGCGTGGCTGGGATCTTTATCCTCTCCATGCGGTACTGAGTGTTCACCGCAGAGCCTAACAACACCAGGAAAAAAGAAAGAATGAGGTTATAATTTCAGGCATAGCTGACAACAGGAGCTTTTATGGATACAATTAGGCATTGTAAGCGTGTCTGTGCAGGTGCACGCAAAAGCGAGTGTGCATGCACGTGTCTTAAAGGGGAATTCCACTCGTTTTCAATATTTTACGATGTCATTAATACACCTTAGAGATGTTGTGTGGACATGGTAAAAAAAGTTCCCCCATTCTGTGTTTCCTAGAAATGGAGGTCTGAAAAAATTAGCATGGTGAAATACATCTTGATGACATCAAGATGTGTTTTACGATGTTAATGAGTTTCCTTTGTACACTCTCAGAAAAAACATGAAAATGGGTGGAATTCCACTTTAAGAGGCGTCCCCCCACTTCTACGTAAAAGTCCCACTACAACACTGCCGATGATGCCCATGTGTGGTGGTGCGTTTTGGCTTAGTGCATGAGTGCGTGCGTGTCAGACTGACCGAGGCGTGCGCTGTGGGGCAGTGAGTTTGTACCGTGTGACGCCCGGCTGCTGCGCGCAGACGAACACGTCGATTCGGAGAATTCCCCGGCGATGGGCGGCTTCTGCTGGCTCAGGTCCAGGCTGTGTCGACCCTGATGCTGTGGACTGAACACAGAACACATGATGTAGGTACTGCACCCACACAACACACTGTTCTGGTGCTGTGAATTGAATGCATGTAGGATACTGTACCAACACAACACACTGTTCTGGTGCTGTGGACTGAACACACAGAACACTGTACCAACACAACACACTGTTCTGGTGCTGTGGACTGAACACAGAGAACACTGTACCAACACAACACTGTTCTGGTGCTGTGGACTGAACACAGAACACTGTACCAACACAACACTGTTCTGGTGCTGTGGACTGAACACAGAACACTGTACCAACACAACACACTGTTCTGGTGCTGTGGACTGAACACAGAGAACACTGTACCAACACAACACACTGTTCTGGTGCTGTGGACTGAACACAGAACACTGTACCAACACAACACACTGTTCTGGTGCTGTGGACTGAACACAGAGAACACTGTACCAACACAACACACTGTTCTGGTGCTGTGGACTGAACACAGAGAACACTGTACCAACACAACACACTGTTCTGGTGCTGTGGACTGAACACAGAACACTGTACCAACACAACACACTGTTCTGGTGCTGTGGACTGAACACAGAGAACACTGTACCAACACAACACACTGTTCTGGTGCTGTGGACTGAACACAGAACACTGTACCAACACAACACACTGTTCTGGTGCTGTGGACTGAACACAGAACACTGTACCAACACAACACACTGTTCTGGTGCTGTGGACTGAACACAGAGAAGTCACTCTTGTAGAACAGCTAATTCGACTCCTCCCCCTCCTCACCCATTGTGAAAGTATAAAATGATTACATACATGTATCAGTAATTTATTTGTATATTGAAGTTATTTGTCGCTATCTGCCCTGCATATTTTGTTATTATGAGGCCTTCTGGTAAGGCAATCTGAAATGCAATTTGTATTCATTATGTTCCTGAATGACTTAATGACACAAAACACAATAAAAAAAACCCACCCACACAATTTCTCGCTCGTGGTGGCTTCCCACTGATAGGCTTGTGTGTGTGTGTGTGTGTGTGTGTGTGTGTGTGTGTGTGTGTGTGTGTGTGTGTGTGTGTGTGTGTGTGTGTGTGTGTTACCTGGTGTGTGTGTGCTGGTGGCAGATGTGAGGGGCTGCAGTGGGACAGTTTCCGGTGTGAACCCGGTGACTCCGCACCGTGTACACCGGGTTGATCATGACGGCGGTGACGGCCGGGCATGGTGCCACGCCCCGGTGGGCAGAGTCTGTACGCACACGCACACGCACACGCACACACACACGCACACACACACACACACACGGTTGGAGAGCAGAACAGGAAGGCTTTTGCACATGTTGATCTGTTTTTAATGACTTGGCGACCCAGTGGAACACAGAATGTGGTATTACAGTATGTCGTTTAGTTTTTTTCATAAACACCATATGGCATGAGCACGCAATGACTATGCATTATGGGGGCCGTGCATGTGCGTGTGTGTGTGTCTACATTATGTGGATTATTGAGGCGTTAGGACACTGACATTTTGCACCTAATCCCACGTACAATGCACTGACGTGCTCTGCTTTTCTAACACCAACACTAACACTAACTAATGCCCTTTAAGTATATCATGCACGGCATAAATGTGCTGCTACGCTCACTCAACTATTATCTTGTTTTTATCTTTGTCGCTCCTCCCTTTCTGCTTCCCTTTCGTACTTCGTTATCTATTACTATTAAGGCTGTTGAAAATAACAAATTAATGGGATTAAATGAATTTTGTTGATTAATCTGATGAAATTTTTATCACAATTAACTCATATGCACACTGACTCAATCCACTGAGCATTTTCCCCATTAAAAAAATGGGTAAAGCATGGTTTTATAGAGACATGTACTGTAGCTGTCTCCCTGTATAGAGTATAGCTGGAGGGATCTACAAGCATCGGAGGCTTGTAGATCACCTATTTTGATAAATATTTAAAGACCCCGTAAACAAATCTATTTCTTATGTTTCTTTTTTAGATATTCGTTATGTTTCTTTTTTAAATATTCAAATCCTGCAGAGAGAAAACATGGCATATTTTGGACATAGTTTGAAAGGTGATTAGTGTTAATCATTCAACAGCCCCAATGGCCTTTATGCAGCCAAACACTTCCTGGTTGTGCTGGCAGTAAGGGATCCTTCCTGTCGGCAGACTCCCATTCACTGTGCATGTATTGGTTGTGATTTTGTATGAATAAAGTTCACTTCCTTAAACCACACTATTTCATTTGATAATACCATTTCCTAGTTTCCTAGTTTGTTTTATTTGTGGTGTGCTATTGACATGATCACATGAGTTAGAAATGTCTAAAATCTTCAGTTAAAATCATGAGTACTTCATGGATTTCTCCAAGTGTTGCCATGTCCGCTTTTTATAAGCAACCTTTTTCAGTAAATCTGCTTGCAAGTAATGACAGTTTACTAGGTAGATTTTTAAGGCTTGTTCCATATCTGTGATTCTGCTCAAATGAACAATGAGTCAAAGGGCCCCCATGTTCCATGCATCTGTGCACACAGATCCCCATCTGTAATTTTTTTGTGCCAAGCCAGGTTTTTATTTTTCATCTGTATAAAACAAGAATTATTTTGGAAAATATCAAATCTATCAGATCACAGTGGCACACTTTGAGCTTTCAGATCTGCTATTCTCAAGTAGCTGCCAATATATGGTCTTAGAGTATAATGCATAGTATGTAATGTACAGTAGATGTATAGCTCATGATTGACTGATTGCTTATCTCTCTCACACAATCTGGCAACACCGGAGCAAGTGCATTGTTCCAGATTGTGTGAGAGAAATAAGCAACCATGGTCTATGACATGGGGTTTCAACTGATTGTGAACCAGGGACCACCAACCTGACTTAGAATCAACACGGGGACCACCACAGTACCCTAAATCTATTCTGTTACTTCATTCAACCTAGAGAGAAAATATCCGCACTCACATATAGTTCACAAGTTTTTTTTTTTTATTATTTCATTTCAGAGTTTCATAGAGAAATGAAATAAAAGAAAACTCATGAACTATATGCGAGTGCGGATATTTTCTCTCTACATTGATCTGCAAGAATCTGCACCCATCAGCCATTGAGAATTCAAGTTGGACTCTGAGTAGAGTGCGCCTACCTAACGATATACAGTAGCCTAATGATAGTGTAGACATATGGCATTATTATTCCCACAGTGATGTAGGCTAATTATGATAAAATCAGGCAAACTTTCTTGAGATTCTAACACCCATTTCTGTGGATTTTCTTATCCTCAATCAGACTTTCAGTAACTGACAAGGTTGGCATGCTTACTGTACATTGCACAAAGCTTTAGTGTGCTGTTCTATGGAAGAAAAAATTGAATACCTTTCAGGACCACAAGTGGTCCATGGAACACCAATTGAAAATACCTGGACTATGAAAACCAAATGAGCTACTATATTACTCTTTAAGACTTTCTTTAAGGCTCTTTAAGACAAGAACTTGAGATTTGTTTTTCATCTGGGGTTTGTGATCCAGGGACATGGGATCCTTTATGAAAATGTTTGAGGAGAATCACAGGTTTAAGCAACATTAGGGAACAGGCTTAAATAAAACATGCAGCTAGTAACTACCATTACTTTCAAGCAACTTTACTTTTCAGTAAAGTTGCTTGAAAATAATGGTTGCTTATAAAAAGTGGATATGGCAACACATGGATAAATCCATGAAAAACTCCCGGTTTTAACTGAAGATTTTAGACATTTCTTACTCATGTGATCATGTCAATAGCACACCACAAATAATACAAACTATGAAGAACTAGGAAATGGTATCATCAAATGAAATAGTGTGGTTTAAGGAAGTGAACTTTATTCATACAAATTCACAACCAATACATGCAAAGTGAATGGGAGTCTGCCGACAGGAAGGATCCCTTACTGCCAGCACAACCAGGAAGTGTTTGGCTGCATAAAGGCCATCACAGCGTGGAGTGGTATTGGAGAAACGGGCATTTGGAGGACAGTTTTCACACTTAGGTGGCAAATAAGTGGTCATTGGTGAATTTATAATTATAACGTAGCGTTATAAGTAGCATTTTTAAGCTATTTTTAAGCCCTATGCAAGATTTTCCCTGGAGCCCCCCTTACCAAATGGACCCTTACGGGTCCAAATGGATCCGTAAGGGTCCATTTGGTAAGGGCGGGCTACAGGGAAAACCTCCTGTGACGTCATACCTATGCTAGGCACAGTAAAATGGAGCCCCAAGGGATAAAATTAAGAACTATTTTGAAACTAAAGAACATATTATATGTGTTTTAATTGCTCAATATAGTTATAGGACAAGTATAATGTATTTATTAGCCTGGGATCCTTTTAAAGCATGTCTGGTGTTCGCCCCAGTGCCCCCCTCCCCTCATGGCGCCCCAGGCAACTGCATAGTCTGCCTAATTGCAGAAACGGCCCTGTACACACATATGATGGTGTGGATGGAACCCATGTGAGGCACCACGCTGCTCACCAGGGGCAGTTAGGAGGGATCTGTGTGTTGTTCAAGGACAAGGCACAAGGGGAGCAGCAGGATGGAGCCTTAATTCATCTCCCCCAGAGGGACAGAGACTGGGCCTCGTCCTTCACTCTCAGGTTTTACCTTTACTAATGAAGGTTGTTCCGTTTACAACTTTACTAGTGACTTTGTAGATTCTGATTATTAAAGGGGTACTCCACTTTCAAAAAAACTTTTGGTCATTTTATGGTCTACTCAGCCTCATTTGAACACACCAGACAGTTTATAAGTTACTCCTTTCAGTATTTAGATATTTGATGTTCATTAGTCTGCCGGAACGTCCTTCCCATAGAAACCCATTATAACTTAAAACTCCATTTTAACCATGACAGATTATTCGAAAACAACCAATCTTTTTTCTGGTGACTGATATTGTCCTCCTAATACGTGAGAGGGCTGTGGAATTGCATCTACAGTCTTCATTTATTTTTAAAATATTGTTTTGGAAAATGTAGCCGCCTCCATATTTGGGTAGGCCTACCCAAATGAATAAAACAATATTTTAAAAATAAATAAAAACTGTAAATGAAATTCCACAGCCCTCTCACGTATTAGGAGGACAATATCAGTCACCAGAAAAAAGATTGGTTGTTTTCGAATAATCTGTCATGGTTAAAATGGAGTTTTAAGTTATAATGGGTTTGTATAGGAAGGACGTTCCGGCAGACTAATGAACATCAAATATCTAAATACTGAAAGGAGTAACTTATAAACTGTCTGGTGTGTTCAAATGAGGCTGAGTAGACCATAAAATGACCAAAAGTTTTTTTGAAAGTGGAGTACCCCTTTAACTCATTTACCGCGATCGCATCTTCTTTGTCTTATTTTGAAGCTCAGATCTCCTAAACAGGATGTGCTGTTTCTGTCATGCTGTTTCTGTTGTCTTGGCTGACCGGTCTTCTGACGATCTCAGCAAAAACATCCGGGTCACAAGTCAGGAAGAGCCGTGTAGCCCTTGTTGATTTACCAATGCGACAACACCATTCAGAGGGAAAACCGAGGAGAGCCGTTTGAATGCATTGGATTGAATGGGTGTGAATGGGACAGACAAAAGAAAAGTTGTCGCCAATTCTGTTCCAAATGAAAGTCAGCAACGGGATCATTATCAGACGATGCGCTCGGACTAATAGTTGGATTAAAGAATGAAATCTACATTTCGTCGTGATACGAGCCGTCGTCGTGACCGGCGGGCGTAATCTAACAGGAAATCCACGAGCAGCACGAGAACGGCGTGAAGATTCTGATTATTAATACTGCAAAACATACAACTGAGGGGAATTCCACCCATTTTCAACATTTTACTAGAGTATGTCATCAATAAAGTTCC
This sequence comes from Benthosema pterotum, assembly GCA_039105355.1. Lineage (NCBI taxonomy): Eukaryota > Metazoa > Chordata > Actinopteri > Myctophiformes > Myctophidae > Benthosema > Benthosema pterotum. The sequence continues at coordinate 10,678,773 of CM076974.1, forward strand.
ACTTCACTTCACTTGGACTTAGTGAAGGGCTAATTATTCACATTTTTAAGTTGTGAAACGTAACTCTTTGCAGAAAGAGTATGATTATTATTATTGTATGTATAGTATGCCGCTATGATGAACCAATACTTTTACATAAGTATGGGCTCCATTTTCGTTACCATCTAAACCCCTTATCCTAAATCCCTTATCATTTTTTTTACTATTTAGAAATAGTTCAATGTGCCAATCTATTGACACATTGTGAGCTTGTAGACTGACCGTTTAAACCAGGGGAGCCCAACCAGTAGATCGGGATCTACCGGTAGATCTCGGCCTGATCTCAAGTAGATCTCGGGAGATGTGGAGGGGAAAGAAAAAAAGAAAAAAAGAGCGATTTTCGTGTGTGTGTGTGTGTGTGTGTGGGTGTGTGTGTGTGTGTGTGTGTGTGTGTGTGTGTGTGTGTGTGTGTGTGTGTGTGTGTGTGTGTGTGTGTGTGTGTGTGTGTGTGTGTGTGTGTGTGTGCATTGATACTTTGATACTGGTAAATAAAGGGTTTAGAGGAAACGAGTATGGGGCCCTATGTCTACATTGTAGCAATGTTACTTTTTTTTTTTTTTTTAATATTTTTTTAGCCCACGATTTTGCAACCCATTTTTTCACCCAGTGCCAATTCCTAATGTGATCCTGGGCTCTACACACCCTCCACCAACCTGGGGAGGCAGCGGACTGGCCTCATGCTTCCTTCAATGCATGAGGAGTCCAAGCTGCCTTCTTTTCACCCGACCGGGGGGAGTTTCCCTGGTTGGACGTAGCGCGTGGAAGGAACACGTTATTCCAACCAGTTCCTGTCCCCTCCATCAGGCGCCCCGGCTGGCCAGGGGGAGGCAGTTTAGAGTCCAGGATTACAGCATGTTTTTGTGAGGGTATCTACACGGGGAGAACATGCAAACTCCACACAGAAAGGCCCTTTCGCCAACCCCGCCTCGGGTATGGGCACTGATGACGCGGAGGAGCAGACACACCGCCAGCACCCACAGCAGCGCCCCTAGCGGGAATCGAACCCAGGACCTTCTAGCTGTGAGGCGACAGCACTAACCACTGTGCCACCGTGCCCCGTAGCATTGATACTTTGATACTGGTAAATAAAGGGTTTAGAGGAAACGAGTATGGGGCCCTATGTCTACATTGTAGCATTGATACTGGTAAATAAAGGGTTTAGAGCACTGGTGTCAAACATACGGCCCGCGGCCGGATGCGGCCCGCGCAATGATTCAATCAGGCCCCAGGCTTGTAGAGCAAAAGTGTCCGAGTCTATAAAAAAAAGGAAGTCTCTAGCACGTTCCTGTCAAAAGTTATGATCGTTTAAAGAAATGCTTCCAAGTTCTCTTCTCTGAGCACTATTCCGGTAGCAGTAACCTGAGTCCGCCAGATGGGGCAGCAGAGAGAAGAGTATTCCCTCCTCCTCTCTCTGCTGCCCCATCTGGAGTCAGGTTACTTCACCAGTATGAGGGTTTATAACTGAGGGATTATTCAGATCACAGCTTGGCTATTTAAATATAATAATATGGGTAATAATAATAATAATTCAATTCGGAGTTAAAAAATATACTGTATTTTAGAAGCATTAGTTATTGCTATTCATTCATTATTTTTGAATGTTTGATGATCCATCACTTCAATAAAAAGCAGGCCTGCATAAAACCATGGGTTTTGTAGCTATTGACAAATTTCAGCTAAGAAACTATTGGAAATTTTACTTTAACTATTTTATTGGCACACTATAAATAAAGTATCTCTAAATAAAGTATAGCAAATGTCTTAATCTAGGCTACAAGTATAAAACCAATAATGAAAGTCATTAATAGCTATTAATAATAATTAATGCGACTGGCACCGCGGCGTGACTGGCACCGCGGCGTGACTGGCACCGCGGTGCTCCGGCCCCCATGAAGTCACATTAAGTCCAATGCGGCCCCCACCCCAAAATGAGTTTGACACCCCTGGTTTAGAGGAAACGAGTATGGGGCCCTATGTCTACATTGTAGCATTGATACTGGTAAATAAAAACATTGACTACTTCTGCCACCACTGTGTATATGTGTGTGTCTCTCACTAGGAGGCAGGGTGCCAGTGTACAGGCAGTGTGTGTGTGTGTGTGTGTGTGTGTGTGTGTGTGTGTGTGTGTGTGTGTGTGTGTGTGTGTGTGTGTGTGTGTGTGCGTGTGTGCGTGTGTGTCTCTCACTAGGAGGCAGGGTGCCAGTGTACAGGCGGTGTGGTGTGTGTGTGTGTGTGTGTGTGTGTGTGAGTGTGTGTGTGTGTGTGTGTGTGTGTGTGTGTGTGTGTGCCTTACTAGGAGGCAGGGTGCCAGTGTACAGGCGGTGTGATGGGTGTGTGTGTGTGTGTGTGTGTGTCTGTGTGTGTGTGTGTGTGTGTGTGTGTGTGTGTGTGTGTGTGTGCGTGCGTGCGTGTGTGTGTCTCTCACTAGGAGGCAGGGTGCCAGTGTACAGGCGGTGTGGTGTGTGTGTGTGTGTGTGTGTGTGTGTGTCACTAGGAGGCAGGGTGCCAGTGTACAGGCAGTGTGTGTGTGTGTGTGTGTGTGTGTGTGTGTGTGTGTGTGTGTGTGTGTGTGTGTGGGGGGGGGGGGGGGGGGGTCTCACTAGGAGGCAGGGTGCCAGTGTACAGGCAGTGTGTGTGTGAGTGTGTGTGTGTGTGTGTGTGTGTGTGTGTGTGTGTGTGTGTGTGCGTGTCTCACTAGGAGGCAGGGTGCCAGTGTACAGGCGGTGTGATGGGTGTGTGTGTGTGTGTGTGTCTCACTAGGAGGCAGGGTGCCAGTGTACAGGCGGTGTGATGGGTGTGTGTGTGTCTCACTAGGAGGCAGGGTGCCAGTGTACAGGCGGTGTGATGGGTGTGTGTGTGTCTCACTAGGAGGCAGGGTGCCAGTGTACAGGCGGTGTGATGGGTGTGTGTGTGTCTCACTAGGAGGCAGGGTGCCAGTGTACAGGCAGTGTGTGTGTGTGTGTGTCTCACTAGGAGGCAGGGTGCCAGTGTACAGGCAGTGTGTGTGTGTGTGTGTCTCACTAGGAGGCAGGGTGCCAGTGTACAGGCGGTGTGATGTGTGTGTGTCTCTCACTAGGAGGCAGGGTGCCAGTGTACAGGCGGTGTGATGGGTTTGGGGAGCAGCGTAGCATCTCTCTGGTCTCTGGAGAACAGTAGTCGTCGGTGGAGTAACTCTGCACATACACAGGAAAAAAAAAGAAAGAAAGAAAACCTTGTAAACTACTGCTAAAACAACCAAAAAACTGAGCCGTTTTGCACCGTTACATTATTTTCAACTTTGGGTTTGGTCTCTCCCGCGATTTATTTTAGACTAGATTATCCAACGGGCACGTTGGGCCCAGGCCCAGGGGCCCCTGAGCTAGGGGGGGGCCCATGAGCTTGAATGTCAATCATCATGATCGCTAATAGGTACAAGCTCACGGCCCACCCAAAAAAGGGGTAAAAGTGATAATAATGGTGAACACGGTCCTTATTAACAGTGGATTTACTAAATTTGTGTCACTAAAATAGCCAAAAATGTCCTAAACTATTATGCCGCCGGGCCGGGCAGAAAGATCCTCCAGTGTAGGGGGGCCCTTTGGCTGGTGGTGGCCCAGGGGCCCTTCATTTCATAATCCGCCTATGCCTGTCTGTAAAGGCCTTCTGCCTGTCTGTCTGTTCTGTCTCTTCGTCTCCATCTCCCACCCTCCCTCTCTAGGCCTACAGGAGGCAGGACTCTGACTCAGCTCTCTGTCTGCGGTGAGTGAGCAGAGCATTTGGGAGGGGGGGCAACAGAGGGGCATCAATCAGACCCAGACACTCTGGCTGAGGGGCAGGACTCCTCAGACACAGGGCTGTAAACTCTGACACAAAAAGCATAAAGTGATTGTCTCCCTCCCCCAACCCCCGCTGGGGCAGTCCAGGATGATTTGATGCCCCCTGGTTGTTTGGAAATCAAACTCGACAACATGTCTCTAGGATGTGTTGTGTGTAATCTTCATCTGTCTTGTGTTTTCATTGCTGAGCTGTTTGCCGTTTGGTCGGGACCCAAATTTGGGCGGCCGATGTTGAGGATTTTTTGTTGTATCATGTCATGTGAAAGCAAGATATCATAGCTACAATTGGACATAATGGTTGTTCAGTCTGACCCACCAGTCTGTGAGATATGGCTTATAGAGTAATGTCTTGCAGAAAACAGCAAGTTGAGAAAACGGACCTAAAAGGTTCACTTCTGTGGCCTTTAACATCACACCTAGCTACATGTTTAAGCATTTATTTCATATTTATATGTCACATTCAGCTCTGATATTTATTTCAGAGCTGAATGTCCTAAAAAAGAGAGGAGAAAGACTGTCTGTGTGTAATTAAGCTTTACACACAGACATACAGTACGTCACTTTACACACAGACATACTGTACGTCTTTTCCGACTTCCTGCAAAGGTGTTAGCGTTTATACTAATTAAGGCTCTGTTACATTCTATTTCTATCAGTGTCAACAGTAAAACATGTTGACAGAAGTCAGAAGAGGACCGGAAGTAACAATAATAGTAAAAATATAGAAATGAAATGCAGCTCATACCTGGAAGGTGGGCAGGGCGATGGTCTGGGGGGTCATCCTGCGCCTCAGGGCCGGGGCAGACTTGGGCCGCGGCCTCTTGACCTCTGGCTCCTCCGCGCCGCCGCCCCGCGTCCGGCCGATGTCCTCGTCGCACGACTTCCTGGAGGTCAGGACCTTCACGCCGCCGTCCAGGAAGTAGTGGTGGTTGCCGTTCCGGTCCCTCTCTCTCTCTCGCTCGCCCGGGTGGTGGTTGGCGGCGCCGCCGTCGCAGGAGGAGGAAGTGACGGTGCAGTCGGACGCCGAGCTGCTCTGGTGCCGGTGGTGCTTGAACCTGAGACACCAACATTTTTTTTTGTCACATGATGTGATTTATAGAGCACCACAGTCCCATGCTTGTGTCTGTTCCAGAAGTGTGTCTGTCCTGATGAAGGTCTATTGACCGAAACGTTGACATGTCTGTCCTGATGAAGGTCTATTGACCGAAACGTTGACAAATAAAGAGCTTTATGGCAAGTATTTGACGGTGTGCGGGACCTTTTTTCCTTTTTGCGTCTGTTCCAGAAGTGAATTCCCTGTTCATTTTCCAATTTCCACATACAGTATTTTTGTTTTCTCCAAAAAGTAATGCGGGGGCGTTACAAAGCAAGTCAACAAACATATTTTTAGGGTTTAACAAATAATGGACCATTAGGTTGTCCACCCTAGGACATTTTTGAGGCGGGCTCATTCGTTCCAATGTAAATATCATGGACATGACACATTAAATGCTGATTAATTATTGGATTTTTTTGCTGAAAGCGTACAAATGCAACCAAATGAACCCGTTAGTGTTCATTTGGTTCCATTTGTACGCTCTCAGAAGGTACGCTCTTTTTCTCAGAAAAAAAAAAAGAAGCGTCTAAAGAAATCCATTAACATGGTGAAAATACATCTTAATGATGTCATCAAGATGTTTCACCACATTAACGATTTTCTTCAGACCTCCATTTCTTGGAAACACAGAATGGGGGAATTTTTTTATCATGTCCCCCCAACACCTCAAAGGTATAATAATGTCATATTACAGGGGTCAGCAACCCGCGGCTCAGGAGCTGCATGCGGCTCTCGAACACAGCCCTAGTGGCTCCGTGGCTGTAACACTATTACATACACACTGGAGTTATCCGCCAACATAATATACACATTTCAGCCACTGACAGCGCCCAACATTCGATGTGCTGTCTGACAGTTACGTTGCCAGTTAACGTAGCGCTTGTTTTCCATGCCATAAAAGCCCAGCACTCAGATCAAGCTTTAATCTGAACCACACATTTTCAACAGTTTACTATATCATTAATATATGTGTGGACATGATAAAAAAGTTAAGATAAAACTAACATCATCAACATGGTGAAACACAACTTGATAACGTCATCAAGTTGTGTTTCACCTTATGTATATTTTATGTTAATAATTTTTCTTTTTAGGACCTTTTTTTCTGAGAGTGTACAAATGTGAACCAAATGGACCACATTTGTACACTCTCAGAAACAAAATAAATAAATAAAATTGAAAATGGTTGGAATTACCCTTGAAGGGCTTATTAGGCTTACATTTTTTTGCGGCTCCAGACAGATTTTGAATTTAATTTTTGGTCGAAAATGGCTCTTTCAACATCTTGGGTTGCCGACCCCTGTCATATTAGAACAGGGGTTTTCAACCTTTTTGACTCCAGGGACCACCATTTAGTCAGCATTTGAGCCACGGACCACCATTTGATTACATTTTCACACCAAAGAACTAAAATTAAAGAACTATTTTGGTTTTGTCCACAATTCCAGGTTGTATTTTGCCAACAAAACAGTGTAAACTTCTTAATTAAGTGGTGCTAATTCAGATGACAAATATTTTAACTCTTGAGAGTGTGAAAATGAAACCAAATGGACCCGCAAGGGTCCATTTGGTTTCATTTTCACATTCTCAAGAGTTACATCTGGTTAACCAACTTTCCATCATTTAGCCTGGGGACCACCTGGAACCTTCTCAAGGACCACTGGTGGTCCCCGGACCACCTGTTGAAAATCCCTGTCATATTAGAATGTTGAAAATGAGTGGATTTCCCCTGTAATTGAGCAAACCTCCACCGACCTGAAGGAGTCGCTGCGTGCCAGCGGAGTGGGCGTGGCCGAGCAGGACGGCTGTGGGGAGTGGCACGCCGCGGGGGCCGGCGTCGGAGGCTTCTGATTGGACGACGACGACGAGGAGGGCGTTTCGGGGCGCATGAAGGTGTCGGGGTCGAAGATGGACTTCCTCTGTTTGGGAGACTTGTAGATGGAGAGCTGGGCCGCCGCGGCGCCCGGAGGACCACCGCTGGGGTCTGGAGCCACCGCCATGCCCCCTGCCGCCATCACCTGAAGGGCAGAAAAATAACAAACAAATTTGTGTTATTTAAACACAAATTTGTAGAGCAGGGGTTTTCAACCTTTTTGATCCCAGGGCCCAGCATTTATTCAGCATTTGAGCTATGGACCCCCATTTGAGGCCACACAGACCCCAAAACTCAAGATTTTTGTTGCTCCTGTCCATGACCATTAATCTTGTGTAGACTTGGACTAATTCACATAATGAGCATTTTAACTCTTGAGAGTGTAAAAATGGACCCGTAAGGGTCCATATGAAGGACCACTGGTGGTCCCTGGACCACGGGCTGAAAATCACTGTTGTAGAGCCTCATTTATTTACTTTAAAGGCTGATTCACACCTTGAAAGGCTGGAGACAGGTCTGTAAGGACAAAGTGAAAGTCAAAAGGAGATCTCTGAATAATCAATTTAAATAGATAATTTTGCTCTTTATGAATTTGAAATAATAAAGAGTTTTTCCTGACAGTGTGCTGACAGTGTTCCTGACAGGCACTAAGGCCATATTTAGATGGCAACGGCCTCGCCTCTGTTGTGTTTTCAGTTTTTATTCAGTTTTCACATAGAGACTCACTCGCTGTAGTTTATGCTACGCTAGCCTCGACACCCAGGCTTTCATTTTCGTTCGCCTTGTGCGAAAACGGAAAGCCTGGACTAACGCACGTTGGAAAGTGGCCTTCAAGTGGGAGTCAACCTTCCGGGGTGGGCGTCGCTCTAAATAATGTGACGTAGAACAGCAGTGGACGGGCGCGGGAGGGGCCGGGGATGACGACACGTTAGTGAGATCAAATCAGAGCGCAGCACTTCCGCCGTGTGGATCCCACGACACCCCCGCCCCCCAAGGCCAAAATCATTGAGGGCTAGACCAGGCTAATGCTACAGCTACGCCATGTCATGCCAGGTCACTAGGTGGCAGTGACGGACCACCAGATAGACCAGTCACACTGTTTACTTTGTTTACAATAGTTATGGTTTTACATTCACCGTCGGTTACGGATGTGTATAGGAGAGTAAGCTATTGTGGTCCTGCTGTGTGTCTAGTGTTGTGTGTGTGTGCGAGCGCTCTTGTTCTGTCTTGTGTTTTATTAGCAGGTACCGTTATTCGGGTTGGTCATTGGCGGGGCGAGTAGCTAACGCCCCCCCTATTGGCCTGCCACTCTCCTCCTATCGTCCAATCAGCTGATCCTGCGCCTCTCCTAGATCTACAAGTGCTTCATGGGAACTCGCCAACCTCGCCGCTGTCAGTCCCTTTGTTCTGCTAGCATGTAGCTCAGTGACAGCGTGCCCACCGGAGCAGACTAGTTTTGGTGTTTGGTTGAATAGCCCTTTACAATTTATTGTCTATTTACTACTTTTTCGCTATTTGTCTATTTACTACTTTTCATATTTATCTACTTACTACTCTAGAGTATACTTTGTATAGCGTAGGCCTACCTATATTCACCAGTGCTCCATTGTAACAGCTTTTAAGCACTGTTTGTACAAAAAGAAAAGAGACTGTAAACTGTTTGCCACTCTAACCTTTAAAAGAAAAGAAAAGAGAAAATAAATACTACTTTTCAGCATTAACAACTTGCTTTATTTAACATCTTTATAAACCCCTGGACACGCAGTCGTAATATGGGGGCTCGTCAAACCTATTGAGTCCGTGGGTTAATATTTAATCTTTATTTCTTTTTTAAGTGGCATTCAGTAGTGAAATAAGTGGTTTTGGCAACTTTTTGTAAGGCTAAAAGTAGAGGGATGGCACCTCCGTTTGATTTAGAGAACTTTGTAAAAAGCCCAACACAGGCCCAATTGGATTTCTGTCGCAAAGATGATTTGCACGCAATTGCGGTCCACTATGAGATCCCTGTTTCGAGGCAGGCAGGTAAGGATGAGCTTAAGACCCGAGTGTTGGCTGGTTTGGTGGGTAAGAATATCCTGCTCGTGTTGCCTGGGTACTCCGGTGAAGCGGTGAGTATACCTCCAGGGGAGCCGGAGAGTGTCGTTCGGCCTGGCGGGCCGGGTGGCCAGGGCACAGGAGTGTCCGTCCAGCCTGAAGGAGCACAGGTAACTCCGAATGGGGGTGGTACTGCACCGCTGCCCGATCCTGGCGGATCAGAGGAGGATTGTAAGCTGCGTATTGCTAAATTAAACCTGGAGTTACAATTACGGCAAGCTGAGCTCGAACATGAGCTCAAGGTGAAGCAGCTTGAGGCGGAGACTGCTGTGCGGCTGAAAAGGTTGGAGATCGAGGCTCAGGGAGGAGGAACTCCTGCGACACCGGAGAGGCCAGGTATGTCACCTGCGGGTGTTCCTACAACCATGCATGCCGCATTTGATGTGTCTAGGCATATTGCTTTCGTGCCGGCCTTTAGGGAATCTGAAGTGGACAGCTATTTTCAGGCCGCTGCTCTAAATTGGCCTAAAGATGTGTGGGCGCTGCTACTGCAGTTTAAGATCACGGGGCGTGCTTTAGAGGTTTTGTCTGCTCTCCCTCTACATGAAAGTCTACAATATGATATTGTCAGCTATTCTGGCAAGCTATGAGTTGGTGGCGGAAGCCTATCGCCAGAAGTTCAGAAATCTGAAAAAGAGTAACCAAACTTTTGTTGAGTTCGCCCGAGAGAAGGGCGCGCTCTTTGATAAATGGTGCGCATCATGTAAGGTTACTGATTTCAAAGCGCTACGGGAGTTGGTTTTGCTTGAAGAGTTTAAGGAATGTTTGCCCGAGCGCATTGTAATGTATTTGAATGAGCAGAAAGTGGAAACGCTTTCCCAAGCTTCAATTCTGGCTGATGAGTATGTGCTTACGCACAAGTCTGTGTTTTCTTCTTCCGCTAATGAGAAAAATGAGAAATCTCACTCTGCTCGAAATGGTTTTGGGGGCCATCATAACACTTCCGAGCCATCCACTGCGCGTAAGGATGACAGGGAGTGCTATTATTGCCACCAAGTTGGTCACATTGCGGCCAGCTGCTCGAAATTGAAACGCAAAGAGCCGCAGGAGTCTGTTCCGCCTAGTGCAGGCCAAGCGCAGGGCATAGGGTGATTAAAACAGAACCTGGTTTTTGTCATGGGAGTAACACTTCTGATTCATGTTTTGCTCCGTTTACTTTTGATGGGTTTGTGTCACTCACTGGCGATGTTAACGATCAGCAGCCAGTGCGCATTTTGCGCGACACGGGTGGGTCACGATCTATCATTCTAGCGGGGGTGTTGCCACTGAATGAGCAAACTGCTTGTGGCTACAGTACTGTGTTACGTGGCATTGAAATGGGCTGTGCTCCTAGAGCGCTCCACCAAGTGCATGTTAGATCCAAACTGGTTACTGGGTTTTTTCCTGTTGCTGTCTGCCCTGAGTTGCCCATTAGGGGCATTTCGTTTCTTATGGGAAATGATATTGCGGGGGGGAAGGTGGTGCCTGAGGGCGTGATTGAGTCTCCTCCTGTGTCCAATGTCTATCCGGCATGCGTAATTACGCGTGCGCAAGCGGCCAAACTAGGTGACGTTGTGGATCTGCCAGATTCTATTCTGGGACCTGTTTTCACTGGGAAAAAGGGAGGGAATAAACCTGCTAATGCTACTGTTAAAGCCGCTAGGGCTGGCACTGTGAAACAAACAGACAAAGTGCCGTGTTCCCCTGTTGATCGTTCAATTGTTTCCAAAGCGCCCATGACCCGAGAGTCCCTGGTTGTCGCTCAAAAGGGTGATCCGAGCCTAAGGAAATGTTTCAAGGAGGTGATGACGTCAGACGCCATTGAGAATGAGCAAGTTGGTTTCTATCTTGACAACGACATGCTGATGCGTAAATGGACGCCGCTGGTGCATACAGGATTAGCACGGCGTGCTGGTTTCCAAATTGTTGTACCGACAGCCTTTCGCCAGGAGGTGTTGTCAGTGGCTCATGAAAGTAAATGGTCTGGCCACTTAGGTGTCACAAAGACGTACAACCTCCTCCTAAAGCATTTCTTTTGGCCGGGCATGAAAAGGGATGTTGTGAAGTTTTGTCAATGTTGCCATACATGTCAAATGGTGGGGAAACCTGCCCAGGTTAACACTAAGGTGAATTCCCACAGGAAAACGCTAAAGCAGGTGTTCGAGCGGTTGGCTCGGGCTTCGTCCACTTTAAATCTCGCCAAGTGCGAAATTGGAAAAGCCACTGTCACTTCCCTTGGTAAGCAAGTGGAACGCGGCCAGGTCCGCCCACTTGCAGCCAGAGATTCGGCTATAAAGGACTATCCTGCTCCTCAGACGCGCCGCGCGCTCCGCAGGTTTCTTGGGCTTGCGGGGAAATATCGGGGGTTTTGTAGGAATTTCTCTACTGTCGTCTGCCCCCTCGCTAGTTTACTGAGTCCCAAATCAGATTTCGTGTGGACTTCTGATTGTCAGCATGCGTTCGAGAGCGTTAAAGCTCTCATGCGTAATGCCCCTGTGCTTGCAGCTGCAAATTTTGATCTTCCTTTTAAACTTGAAGTTGATGCTAGTGCTGTCGGGGCCGGAGCAGTTCTAATCCAGGAGGATAGTGACGGAGTGGACCAACCAGTGTGCTATTTTTCGCGCAAATTTAATAAGCACCAGATTCGGTACGCGACCATTGAAAAAGAAGCTTTGGCGTTGCTGTGGGCCCTCCAATTCTTTGATGTGTATGTAGGATGTAGTTCCCTACCCGTGGTCGTTTACACGGACCACAATCCCCTGATGTTTTTGTCGCGCATGTATAACCATAACCAGAGGTTAATGAGGTGGGCTTTGATTGTGCAGGAGTACAATTTAGAAATTAAGCACAAAAAGGGTGCAGAGAATGTACTGGCAGACGCCTTGTCCCGTACTTGGGGTGGTTAAATAACCTGTTTAGACTATGTAGAGACAATTAGGTTTGTAATGTAAATATTTATTGTTACTATTTTGCTATTTACTCTTTTACTACTTACTATTTACTCTATTATTATTCTTGGGATTGACATGTTGAAACATGTAATGTAATGAGAGAGAAAAAAGAATATACATTTCAGCATTTCGTAGCATGGTTAAACAAACAGTAGAGTTTGTTTCTTAAGGGTGGGGGTGTTACGGATGTGTATAGGAGAGTAAGCTATTGTGGTCCTGCTGTGTGTCTAGTGTTGTGTGTGTGTGCGAGCGCTCTTGTTCTGTCTTGTGTCTTATTAGCAGGTACCGTTATTCGGGTTGGTCATTGGCGGGGCGAGTAGCTAACGCCCCCCCTATTGGCCTGCCACTCTCCTCCTATCGTCCAATCAGCTGATCCTGCGCCTCTCCTAGATCTACAAGTGCTTCATGGGAACTCGCCAACCTCGCCGCTGTCAGTCCCTTTGTTCTGCTAGCATGTAGCTCAGTGACAGCGTGCCCACTGGAGCAGACTAGTTTTGGTGTTTGGTTGAATAGCCCTTTACAATTTATTGTCTATTTACTACTTTTTCGCTATTTGTCTATTTACTACTTTTCATATTTATCTACTTACTACTCTAGAGTATACTTTGTATAGCGTAGGCCTACCTATATTCACCAGTGCTCCATTGTAACAGCTTTTAAGCACTGTTTGTACAAAAAGAAAAGAGACTGTAAACTGTTTGCCACTCTAACCTTTAAAAGAAAAGAAAAGAGAAAATAAATACTACTTTTCAGCATTAACAACTTGCTTTATTTAACATCTTTATAAACCCCTGGACACGCAGTCGTAATACCGTCGCTAGTCACTACAGTTATATTTCTATTATGAGCTGGGAGAGGGAGCGCCTGCTTACACATCCTAATAATTCCAAGTAACACCTACAGCTCTGTATCAATGTAATAAGCATGTTGTGAGGCTACATAAGCCTTGATCACAACTCACAACTTTTGCGGATTCATTGCATTGCTTATTTACTTGGTGTTGGGCAGTAACTAATTAAATATTACATATTACTGTAATATTATAAAGGAGAAGGAGAAGACGGCAGCAGCCCCGGCCTGCACCCGCCGAAAAAAAAGGTAAACAGGCCGGACGCAATGATTGACTTTTATTTCGCCGAGCAGGCACCTCTGTCTGTAGAGGCTGAAATGGAGCGTTACGCATGGGAGAAAGCTATCTCTCCTGGGCAAGACCGAGGTCTCACATGGTAGAGAGAGAGAGAGAGAGAGAGAGAGAGAGAGAGACAGAGAGAGAGAGAGAGAGAGAGAGAGAGACAGAGAGACAGAGAGACAGAGAGAGAGAGACGTGTGCTGCTGGTGGTTAATAGAACAGGCCTATATTATTTGTACTTATCTTGTCCAGTCAGTGTTCTGTTTCACGTTGTTTGGCCATGTCTAACAGCAGACGCAGGAAAAAGCAAAGATGCAGGGAATCCGTCGCAACGAAAGAGGAAAACTCTTCTATCAAGTCGATCAAGTCGCTCTGCCATGTGCTTTGCTTTGAGAACATGCCTGATCATTGTCAAGCGCAGTATGGAACGTTCTCCTTTTGGTATTATATATTATATATTGCTCGATGCTTATTTTATCTTGGACCTCTCCCTCCCGCAGGCATTTTCATGCCGCCCGCGCCGCAACATTTTGCGTTGGGTCCCGCCGGCGCCGCGGGCTAAAAAAATAAATTTAAAAAATCGATCGATTGTCGATATTGGGCCGCGACACGTCGACATTCCAAATATGTGTCGATTAACATCCCTAGTTGTTACATGTGGAGGTAGAACATATTTATAAGCTATCAACAGATAGAGATGCAGAGTAGTTTGGATCCTAATCCACGTGTGCATAAGACTTATACTTTACTTTACTTATGACTTATGGCATAAGTCATAAGTAAAGTAAAGACATTACTCTCTTAAGTAATATTGCACAACACTGCTTGGAGGTGGGAGGGGGATACGGTATTTAAAAAAAGGTGTAAGGTGTTTTCACCTCCTGAAGACGCCGCTCTGGGTTAAAGGGATACCAGCAACGATACGGCAAAGTAACGAAACGTTATTTTGCCGTGTAAAGACCACCTAATTCCAGCGATATTTCGGGGCGACGCGGGAGGCCATACCTTAGGCCACGTTCCCCCGCTGTGCCTCCTGTCCAGGGGGGTGGTCTCCGGCGCCACAACGCACTTGGAGGGGGACCCGGGGTGGTGGTCGTAGGGCAGGGAGGCCGTGGCTTTGGCGTAGGAAGGGCAGCACTCCTGGAAGGCGCTGGGGCCGTAGCGGCCCAGGGTGGCAAGGTCGGAGGAGGGCCGCAGGCTGGTGGCATGGAGGGAGCCGGTGGAGAAGGGCTTCCTGACGTCCCCTCCTCCTCCTCCTCCTCCCCCTCCTCCTCCTCCTCCATACACTCCTCCCCCAACCTCATCCGCTTCGCTCCGCACCTTCCTCCTGTCTACGGGGAGACTGGCATCCTGGGGGTCAGGCAGAGTGGTGGTCACTAAGGTCTAGTGGTAGACCGATTATCGGCCGCGGCCCGGAGCTAATTTTATCCCGTTCGATAATCATGATTTTATTAATAATCTGTATTGGTGCATAATCATAATCAATAATCAATAAGACCTAACGTTTATTCTTAGTTCTTATGAATGCGCAAAAATTGTACAACATCCACTTTCATTGAAAATTCGGTAGATTGTGGTCATGAGGAGAGGTATAGCTGTGTCTCTGACTCTCTCACCTCATGCATTTATAGATTTAGCCAAATTATTACCCAATATTTTTCTTTTGCTTTTCTGAAGCTGTGCTTGTATTTCATACAGCAAAATGTTTGCATTTGAATCCATGTTTGCATTTGAATTTAAAATGATTCATTTGGTGCAGGGGAAACTCAAATAATTTTGCTGCTCCTTAGTAAATAATAAAAATTATGCATTGGCTGATCTTGGTTATCAGTCCTTTTGATTTTCCACTCACCGGTGATCGGAAACATCGCCTAAAAGCCTCATCAGTTGACTACTTGTATTATTAGGCTTTGTGTACACAAATTGCACAGTTTATGACAAATACGGAGGACCTAAGAATCCAAACACACACCATGGTCAACACAGGCTAGTTTTATACTTCGCAACGTGCCACATCGCGGCAGGGTCCATTTGGTTCACAAAAAAAATATCCTAAAAGAAAAATCATTAACATGGTGAAACACAAAGTGATGATGTCATCAAGTTGTGTTTCACAATGCTACATGATTTTTTTTCAGACCTCCATTTCAAGGAAACACAGAATGGGGGAACATTTTTATCATGTCCACACAACCTCTCTAAGGTACTGTATATTAACTCTCTCAGTGCCAGCCCTTTTTCATATTTTTGGAGGTAGCCAGTGCCAGCGTTTTTCATCAAAAAGTCATATTTCATATTTCGGTCCATGTTTCCCCACGGACAAGTTAGTTGGCGGACACACACTTTTGGTTCCGGGTTGGTCCGTCCCTTATTATGGTCTATCAATGGTCGCTGCGGTCGCTGCTAGCTGCTGTTAGCATGGGGATCGTATTAAACCGGCGCCGGTAAGTAACGACCAAACGCGTAGCTCTACTGCAGCGGCATCAGTTGTTACTGTAAATCATAATGATAACGGGTGACGTAGATCCATTTCAACGGCACGAAAACTGTTAATGACATAGTAAAATGTTGGGTGGAATTCGCCTTTACCTAATGAAAATGAGTGATATCCCCCTATAAGTTGATTTAAATGCAAATGTAATGTTTGTGACAGGTCCAGACCTGGAAGAAGATGTCCGTCTGTGTGGAGCTGTTGTGCCTGAGGTTGCGGTTGTTGCGTGACTGGACCTCTGACAGGTGCAGGCGGCCGTTGGTGACCTTCTCTGTGGAGTCACGCTGCAGGCTCTCCAAGATGTTCTGACCCGACGTGCTGAGAGGGCAGAACTACGGAGGAGGAGGAGGGAAAATGTTAATCCCATGTCTAAAACAGTTGGTCAGGCCCAAATCTTAAACTCTTCAGATTCTGTGATTTGTTATATCCCACTCATTCTGAACTGAAGAATGATTTTAAGATCTGTGCCACATTTTCACCATTTTCAAAAATATCAGACCTACAAGCCTACAAGCTCATAGCGTGCGTTTTAGTCATATTCTAGTCATCTGAGATGTTTTACCTACAAGCTCATAGCGTGCCACGGAGTGGAGCTTGTAGGTAAAACATTTCAGAATGTGACTAAAACCAAATGAAATGTTATTTAAAAAACAGTCTGTGGTGACCCACCTTCATGAGGGAGAGGCTCAGAGAGTCCCTGCAGCTCCGAAGAAGAGCCTCACACTCCGTCACAGACTTGTTGTCCAGAGCAATGCCATTGATCTGTACGGGGACCAGAGAGACATTACTGTTAAAAGATAGATATATAAAATGTATAGTCTTCAAGATGTTTGTTGGCTTTTACACCTTTGTTGATACTGTAGATACAAGTGAAGATAGACAGGAAAGAGGACGAGAGACAGAGACAGGACAGGTCACAGCCTATTACTCTACATGTCATGTGTCTTGCATCTGGTTGTTTTGTTTTTACCACCACACAATATGAATATGCCATTTTTGAAAAATGTTGTACCTTTTGAAAATGGAATATTCTGAATGACCATACTCTTCTAATGGTACTATAAAATAAGTATATTTTGATGCCAATATTTTGTACTTTTACTCAAGTAATTGTTGTATTCATTCATAGTTAATGATACTTTTACTTGAAAAAGAAACATGAGTAGTTCATCCACTGCTTAAATGTAGGACATCCCTTTTCAGACTGCAGAGTCTCCCTCACACTTACTGTCATAAACCCTGTGAACCCTCATTCTGAAAAGCACTGCCAAATACAAATAGAGGACAACTATTATAACGCTACTGTGGGGGAGTGGAACTGAAATCTGCATATTTCAACATCTTTGCAGAGGTGCTGCATCATCCAGAGTTGAGTTGAAAGAGATGGCCGCGATTTCCACCCACTTTACTTCATCAGACAGTTGTCAGACATTCTTACATGATTGAAAATAATTTCACTCCATTTCATTTTGCAGGTGTTCGAGTGATTTGGTGCCCAAACTCTCCATCTCGCTCTCTAGTTTTTTTAACCAGCTGGTGCTTCAGCAGAATGGTACAGCATCAATGTTTTTGCTTTGATGACCTATGCAAAACCTTATCAGGATTCCGATCGTCTGCCTCCCGTCTCTAGACTATCTCTAAGCCAATGGGAGACTTTTAAACCCATCGTCTGGATGGCATGAATCATGATTGCCGAGGGCAACACAATGAACAAGGCAGCAGGGCCCATTTCCCCTTTTTCCCCATGCGTCCCTCCTATAACTTGCCTCTAGCACTGCTCAGAGCTAGAACTGAGAAATGTCCCTCCCTCTCCTCTGCTCTGTAGTAAGCACTGAATGTTTCCAATATAATAGCTTTGTCTGAAATGCTTTTCTCAAACGACAATGAGAGAGACAGAAAGAGAGAGAGAGAGAAAGAGAGACAGAGAAACACACAGAGAGAGAGAGAGAGAGAGAGAGACAGAGAGAGAGAGAGAGAGAGAGAGAGAGAGACACACAAAGAAAGAGAGGCTAATCCCTCGTCTTTTTTTTCCCTCTACCTGCGCTAATGGGTGTCGTCCATGATTAATTAATACCACTCCAGTTGTGTGTCTGGCTGTCTGTGTCGTTTAAGTTACAAAGATGATTTGCATGCCTCATACGGACCAATAATTACATAGGGATGGAGGGGGTCAAATTATGACAGGCAGTTGCTGCCGTCAAACTATCCATGTTTCCCGACGGACAAGTTAGTTGACGGACACACACTTTTGGTTCCGGGTTGGTCCGTCCCTTATTATGGTCTAGCAATGGTCGCTGCGGTCGCTGCTAGCTGCTGTTAGCATGGGGATCGTATTAAACCGGCGCCGGTAAGTAACGTCACGTCAAGTAGCGTAACGTCAGCGGCATCAGTTGTTACTGTAAATCATAATGATAACGGGTGACGTAGATCCATTTCCACGGCACGAAAACTGGATATTATCATATATAGTTGTAAATCCCAGTGCAGTAACAGACAGAAGTAGTAGTTGTTACTGTTAAGAAAATGACAGCAGAATCAAATCAAAGTGATTATAAAACGTGACGCTTCTTTATAGAAGCATTGGAGCAGCCGACACTGTTGAGTGACAGGGCTGTCGGCCAATAGGCTGCTGTAGTTGGATTTTAAACTAATACTAAAGGACACCGGAGGGAGGGACACCAGTCCTCGAATCGCAGGGGGGAAAAAATAAGGTAGTTTTTTTTTAAGGTGGTGATTCAGGGATGGAGCAAAACGTCCTTTTATTTCCTGGAAATAAAACAGTTTTGGAGTGACACCCAAGGTTTCTCCCCAACAGACATGTCATAACCCAGGGGTCGGCAACCCAAGATGTTGAAAGAGCCATTTTTGACCAAAAATTAAATTCAAAATCTGCCTGGAGCTGCAAAAAATGTAAGCCTAATAAGCCCTTCAAGGGGAATTCCACCCATTTTAATTTTTGTTTTTTTCTGAGAGTGTACAAATGTGAACCAAATGGACCCTAGCGGGTCCATTTGGTTCCATTTGTACACTCTCAGAAAAAATGTCCTAAAAGAAAAATCATTAACATGGTGAACTTTATCAAGTTGTGTTTCACCATGTTAATGATGTTTTTTTTAGACCTCCATTTTTAGGAAATACAGCATTGGGGAACTTTTTTATCATGTCCACACAACATCTCTAAGATATATTAATGATATAATAAACCGTTGAAAATGCACACAGAGAAATCAAAGGGCAGTTTTGTACCTTTTAAGGTACAATGGCTTTGTCGCGCCGGCTGTACCCTAGTAGGGTGCAGAATTGTACCGTTAAAAGTGGTACATTGTTGTACCTTCTTTGTTTGTACCTCTAAGGAGCTTATATGTACCTTGTGAGACAACATTGTACCTTCCTGTTTGTACCCCAAAGACCATAAATGTACCCCTAGATGGCACAAATGTACCTTTTTGATTGTACCTCTAAAATACAACATTGTACCTTCCTTTTTGTACCCCAAAGACCATAAATGTACCCCAAGATGGCACAAATGTACCTTTTTGATTGTACCTCTAAAATACAACATTGTACCTTCCTTTTTGTATCTTAAAGACCATAAATGTACCCCTAGATGGCACAAATGTACCTCTAAACTAACACATATGTACACATCGAAAAGGTTCAGAATTGGTAGTAACAGAAGCAAAAACATTTCAGAAACACAATCAAGATTTGATAAGCATTAGTTTACATACACATTGGATTTTATTAGCACCAAACAAATAGTGTACTGGTACTCACATGCACCATTTGTCACCCCTGAGCTACATAAACTTAAAATGGATTTCCTGTACTGCAGATACCCTGTTACATGGATTTTTTTTTTTCTTTTTGAGAATGGGAATACAGAATGTGATAGGCATCTGTAATATCAGTTATCGGCAATAAAAGAAATTCATTATTTTAAATATCAATATCGGTCAAAGTGTCACAACTGCTTCAAGGTACTGCATCTGTGTATTTCTCATTTAAATACAATAAAACGCCAATAAACACAGACAAATCAGATTATATCAACTGTATGCACCTTGTATGAGACCATACATTGATTATGACAGATTGGAATATGAAGGCCCAGACATTGAGTGGAAAATAAGTGAACCAAGTCATATAGAGTAGTTGCCACAGAAAACTTTTGTACAATTTACTGCCAAAAGCAGCTCTACTGCATCTACTAAAATGTCAGATGTCTCATACCCATAGCATCTATCCCATCACTTTCCTTTGCACTATTGATTATTGCAGTAATGAATCAAGAGTAATATTGGGCAAACTGTAAAAGCTCAGCTCACAGCCAGCCTCTATAGATTCAGAAAGAACAACTACAACAGGAATTAGACTGACTCCAGACTGGAATATGAAGACTCAGACTTTGAGGGGGAATAATGAAATGGAGTTACCACAGAAAAAAAAAAGAAGAAGAAAAAAAAAAAAAAAGCTGTACTCATGTTACCTGTTCCAGTTCTAATTCATCTACTGAAGAACGTAATCCCAGAACGTAAGAGAGAGCTGGCCAACTGCTCCATTTCCAATTCTCAACTTGCCATTTGATGTTTAACCATTACTACAAAAAGGAAATTCCGAATATAAGGAAAAAGGGAAAAAAAAGTTAAACAAAAAGGATCCTCCTGCCATATTTAAAGAGACTCCCAAGTCTCCAATATGAGCACTTCTTGACTGTCCAGCACCTAACCTCAGTTCCAGTCTGACGGTGGCCAGTGTGAAGAGTGGAAGTGGAGAGCACAGGGGTTCACACCTCAAAGATGACACCACCTGTGATCCTGACATTGGAATGCCTGTACTGCCGGACAGCCACACCAGTTGGACAAAGTTGTCAATCTGCTCTTCTGAAGGCAGCACCAGTTGGACAAAGGATGAAGACTTCTGTTCTTCTGAAGGCTCTTGAAGAAAAAAGAAAAAGAAAGGGAAGTGCTGAAATGTGTACAGGAGACACTTGAAAGAACCATTCTCCTACATACCGCGACTCTGTGCCCAAAGTCACATTGTTTTTGATGCATTTTTTTAATTTACCAATTCAGTTCTACAAATCTGCTCTGAGATTTCATCAACCCAACCAAAGAGCTTTTTCCCATTGTGGAATATTTCCTATATATTCATCCATGCAAAACCTCTTATCCTTCCGGTCTTAACTTCTTTGCCTTTTTTTTAGCATTATGGATGTTTTTACAATAGCTCAACTAGCTGATGTCCATCAACACAACACCACAACACACCACAGCATAATTGGTATAGCATGGCTGAAATTAAAGCCTTGTGTTTTAAATGTGAACATGCAGACTTGGCAGTGGATTGACTCTAGCCACTTCGCAACTCCCAACTTTCGCCCTGGACAGTAATATTGTATATTACAATATTACAGTAAACATCGTTGATAGTTGCTCGGTAAAACTCAAATGTTTGAGGAATGTGACACAACTCACCCTTTTACACGGCAACGGCTGCCTGGAATGAATCCCCACGTCGCTGACGGGATATCAGAAGCAGCAACCGTCCGTCAGGAGGCGCAGGACATCACAGTGGATGGATGTAGGAAAACATTTCTGGAAAAATGATTAAAAATACTTAATAGCATCAGTGCTCCTTTTTGTGCAGTTAATGGTGACTACTTGCTTGTGCAGTGTGGGATTCAGTGGTGACACAGGGATTCAGTGCAGGTGCAGATTGCCGTCAAAGACGGTGAGTTAGTGTCACATACCTCACTCGTGCTTTGCCGAGCAACTACCAACTATGTTGTGATATGTTTACTATAATATTGTAATATACAATATAACTGTACAGGACGACAGTTGGTCTAGGATTGACTTCTGACTGTGATGTAGTCTGTAATGTGTTTTTGAGGAATTGAGTCTGGTGTTGTAGGAGAGTGCTTTGTGTTTGTGAGTATTTGGACAGGCACATGGGTATTTTGGTAGTGTAATTGAATCCAAAACTATATGAAGAGTTGAGTGGAGATACTTACATGGAGTGTGATGTGATGAGTGGAACAGGGCCTTTGGAGTCAACAGGTGGAGTTTGACGTTATGTTGAGAGAAGCAGGGCTTTGGAGTCAACAGTAGAAGTTGGCTCGAACCACTGCAGAAACAAAAAACAAAATGGTTGCAAAATACTACAATTGAAATGATGTGACATACAGACATAAATCGTCTGTACAAAGTGTAAAAGTTCGTCTTTACAGGCAAGCATTACAGAAGCGTTAACACAGGAAGTGCTTCACATCTTCCTGCAGGTTTTCATATTGCAACCTGCGGTCGCAACAACTATAAGAGTATCAAATGGAGATGCTCTTAATTTGACATGATGACTTAAGCAGGGCCTAGGGGTCAACAGGAGTAGATCACTCAAACCAACCACTGCAAAGACGAAAAAACAAACTAACACAATGGTTGCAAAATACTACAACTACCGTATAAGAATATGAAAGAGGTGCAGGCTGTTGGGGTCCTCAAGGGCCAGCGAAGGACAATGAACAAAGAACTTACACCTCCTCATGGCCAACATACTGTATACAGAAACGTTAACTTAACACACATTATATTATACGTCTGTATTGGGTTGTGTGGCATGGTTTAACTCACAGTGTGATGTGATGAGTGGAACAGGGTCTTTGTAGTCAACAGGTGGAGTTTGACGTGATGTTGACAGAAGCAGGGCCTTTGGAGTGAACAGATGTTGGTACAACCACTGCATAGACAAGAGCACAAAATGGTTGCAAAAAATGATTACAGGAGTAGTTATACAAATCGTCTGTAGGATATGTGAAATGTGTCATTACAAGCAAGCATTACAGTCTTAACACAGAAGTGCTTGACATGTTTCTGCAGGTTTTCATAGTAACTGCGGCCTGCAGATGCAATAGTTATAAGAGTAGTATGAACCGGATATACTCACTTTTCATTTTATCATCATGAGTGAAGCAGGGCTCAGGAGTCAACAGGAGATCACACAAACACTGAAAAGACAAAAAAAAAATCTAAATGGTTGCAAAATATTACAACTATTAAGACATTACCTGTGTAACTTGGTACATCGATTTATCGAAGATTCTCATGTACATACTTTTTTATTGTATTGCTGCACTGTTGTATTGTGCTTTTTGCTTCGGCAATGTAAACCTGGCTTTCTTATACCAATAAAGAACTTTGAATTAATGAGTCAAGATACTCACACTGGATTTGACACGTTGAGGAAGTGAATTAGTCCCATACGTGGCTACGAAATCAACCACTGCAAATACCAAAAATCAAAATTGTTGTAAAATTCTATAATTTATATAAAAAAAAAAGATCTATAATTCTATAAAAAGAGAACAATAAGAACTACAGTATATGAAGTGTTAGGAGTGGGGATACGCACACTTGATTTGATGATGAATGAAGCAGGTCTGGTCCTTAGGAGTAACAGGTGGAGATGGCACGAACAACTGAAAATAAATAAATAAATAAATAAATAAACAAACACAACTAAAGCAGAGATGTCACAAGGAGGACTAGAGCAGTGGTTCCCAAAGTGGAACCCCAGGGGTCATTGATGGAGTTTGAGGGGGTCCCCAGTTTTATAGTACCCAAAAGGGTCTGTACCTCTGAGAGTGTACAAATGGAACCAACAGGTCAATTTGGTTTCAATTAAATTCTTGCAGTTACAGACCCATAAGGGTCCATTTGGTTTCTAACTATCTCTAATTAAGGCACCCACTGGAACTCCTTCAAGTGCACGGAACACACTTGACTAAAATGTGGAGACTTCTTGTCTGATTGAATCAATTTTCTGATTGTGCAGATTCTTAACAATAATGTAATTCTTGGAAGCTTAAAATGAAACCAAATGGGCCCCTATTTTGGGTCCTCCACAAATGATTTTGGTGTCTGCATATAACAGCTTAGTGACATTAAATAAATGTATTTGCTATAAAAATAGACCCATCTACCAGCTCACAAGGTGTTGTAGATTGGCTATTTTCACAGGAAATAGGGGGTCCTTGAAATTAAATGGGCTGAGAATCACTGCTAGAGCGCTGTAAAAATGTTCTCACAGGGGTCCCTGGCATGTGTTTTCAATTGGGGGTCAACTTTTGGGGGTCCTTGACACGAAAAGGCTTGGGTATAATGCAGGGGTTTTCAACCTTTTTGACTCCAGGGACCACCATTTATTCAGCATTTGAGCCGACCACCATTTGATTACATTTTCACACCAAAGACCTAAAATTAAAGAATTCTTTTGATTTTGTCCACAATTCCAGGCTGTATTTTGCCAACAAAACAGTGTAAGCTTCTTAAGTGGTAATAATTCAGAACATTTTAGAGTGTTTTAGAACATTTTAGAGAGTGTAAAAATGAAACCAAATGGACTCTTGCGGGTCCATTTGGTTTCATTTTTACACTCTCAAGAGTTACACCTGGTTAACCAACTTTCCATCATTTAGCCTGGGGACCACCTGGAACCTTCTCAAGGACCACTGGTGGTCCCCGGACCACCTGTTGAAAACCCCTGGTATAATGGACAAACCATGATCATTTTGAGATCATCATCATCATCACGTACCGTTCAACTGCTGCTGCTGCTGCTGCTGCTGCAGCAGCCACCACCACCGTGACGACACGCAGAGACGTTACATTAATCTGGTGGTCCACCGCGACGACCAGTATTGACCAAGTATTTAACCCCGACACACAGAAAACGCGTGTTTAATTTTAGTAGACGGCAGTACGATGTGGCTAATTGCTAGCGTTAGCTAGCAGCCGGTTCATTACTCTATGGGTCAACCACAGCAGCAACAGAGCTGCGCGGGGGACTCTCCTCGTAGGAGGGAGTCCTGTACGGGGCTGGTGGAGCCAGAACCGAAACATGACTGCGAGCGTCACTTCAATCACACCTACACAATAGCGGTGGTCCCTGGATCAAAATGTGTTAAAAACCACGGCGTTTCGTCCAACATTAACCCACTTCCAAATAACAAAACTACCGTCCTGAATAATGTTTTCTCAACAACGGGCGGCGAAACAAGGAGCGCGCGCGCACACACACGCACACGCACACGCACGCACGCACACACACACACACACACACACACACACACACACACACACACACACACACACACACACACACACACACACACACACACACACACACACACACAGCACCAAGTGTGTGCGTCAGCTTCAACTAACTTCGCGTTGTCACTCACTCACGACGCGTGTGCGTGTGTGAGCTTTGCTCTTAACATATTAGACTATGAACAACTTCCAAATATCGCACATTAATTCAAACTAATCTAACGTCCCACCCCACACACACACAGACACAGTTTAGGCGGCCAAAACTACTCGACAGACACCCGTGAAAACTGTATCTTATACAAACAAATTATTAAAACAACTATTGATTTCATCTTAAATATACTTACAGTTGGCATGGTGAGAGGATTCTTGCAGAAGTAAAGCTGGGAAGTAGTTTTTTGTAATCCAAATGAATGCTCCAAATTCTCCCACCCCACACAACGGCAGCCATTACAAAACAGATTTTCAGGAGTCAGTTCCCGCCCAAAGTCTGAGATTATTTTATACCTTTAAGGTCCACAATTGCCCCCAATGGGGTCATTTCAGTACCCCTGTAGCTCCTCCCCCTGTTCACAAAAGTACAGTTATGTACCCCAGAGCCTTCTAGGGGAGAGTTGCGATATTCACGTTCACTCCTGTGCGTCAGGGCAATGGCGGTGCTGGAGGAGCAGCAGCGCTGATGTAAAAGCCGTTTGAGTGCACTCGGAAAACCGGAAGTCGATGAATATGAATGGGACTCTATGGATTTAATCAGGCACCAGCAAAGAAGGCACGAAAACATCATGTATTAATGGCGGTGACCTCGTAAACAAACTATCGATGCAGGCAAATTAAAGAATGCCTTCTGGAGGTTGATTTCGGATACTTTGTCACATGATTTGCAAATGATATATAATTATATTGACGTCTTGAAAGTGTTAGTGCTGATTGAAACTGGTTTCAAAGCAGGCGATATCGCGAGAATTCACTGAAAAGCAAAGATTCTCGCGATAACAGCGGGGGGTAGGAGTATGCAGAAAGTTATTTAATCAGTTATTTAATTCAGCTTTAATGACTTTATTTTAGTTGTTCTTTAATAATACTACAACATAAACATTGCAGAGACTCTAGCCGTGACTGAACAATACTTTAAAACAGTTGTCTTTTTGCATACGTACCTAAAATAGCTCTTATTGCGCCGTTTTCGTTGAAAACAATGTACTCCCAATGACAGTTAGGACTGGGACTGCACTCATAGACGAATCTCTGTAGTCTCGTGCACGGTGCTCTGCTCTGGTTTCTGACCCCCTCAATATCGTAACTCTCCTACTAGAAGGCTCTGATGTACCCTAAGTGGCAATTAATGATTTGTACCTTTTAAAAAAGATAAAGGTCCACACTTGTCCCCCAACAGGGCCATTTTAGTACCCTTTCCAAATCACAGGATACATTTAGGACAAATGTACCTTAAAGGTACAGAAACGATACCCCTATTTCTCTGTGTGTGTGTGGTTCAGATTAAACTTTTGTGTCATGGCCAACAAGCACTATGTTAACTGGTGACGTAACGTTCAGACAGCGCATGGCGTGTTGGGTGCTGTCTGTCAGTGACTGAAATGTTTATATTATGTTGGCGGATCACCCTAATGTGTGTATGCAGTAATGCTACATCCAGGGAGCCACTAGGGCTGTGTTCTAGAGCCGCATGCGGCTCCTGAGTCGCAGGTTGCTGACCCCCATCATAACTCCATACCCAGTATTAACAGCTACTAGGATGTGATGTAAGGTGACCCGTCCATCCGGTTCAGATCTGTCCTGAAGCGCTGGCTGTTCTTAGGGTGGCTAATCGCCGGCACAACTGAGATAGCATCTGGCATATATATCATTGCTGTCGTCGTGTGGGGAGAAACCTCTTATCTCCGTATCCTATCTTTTTTTTGTGTTCACAATCCTGTCAAACGAAAGCAGCAAAATCCTTAAAATGCGTTGAAGTTTGCCAATCTACTTAAAAAAGGTTTTTATCTAATTTGAATCCTATAAAGTGGTTTACAACTATTTTGATACCAGGGCCCACTATCTGTTCAATATTTGAGATGCAGACCACTATTTGAATATGTTTAGCTTCTCAGACCCAAAACCAAAGACAATTGACAAAAAATCTGAAAACTCCATTCTCTTTTGAAACCAAGCGGACCCGTAGGGGTCCGTTTGGTTTCATTTTACGCTCTCGAGAGTTAAATATCCTTATAAAGTGTGCATTTTGTTTTGTTTTGTTTTATTAAGAGTTTTTATTCCACAAATATGTAACAACATGGTGCATATACAGTGCATACATTCATATATAGCGGATGTCAGCATTTATACACACTTTGCGCACATACACACTTCTACTGATAGATAATTTTTAGATAGCTCATTATTTGTGTTTTTTAATTTTAAGTTTAAGTATAAAGTGTGCATTTTGTTAACAAACTCTCTCAGGTCACTTGGCTGGGGGACCACGTGGTTGAAAATCCCTGCCATAAAGTCAGAGTTTTGGACCATACAAGTTTTCCACCCCGACAGAGAGACGGTAGTAGTAATAATAATAATAATAATATCTCTCCTTGCGGCCGGCGGGGGTGCTGCAGCCCAGCTGCTAAAGAGGTGAAGCGGCTGTTCCCTCTGTAAACCCAGAGCTTTCATTAAGAAGCATTCACTTGAGGTTGATACCAGCCAGGGATTAAGAATGCTGCTGCTGCTGCTGCTGCTAGGCAGGCGATAAAGAGTCAAGGACACACCGCTTCAAACGAGGGAAAGTCTGATGCCTGCTTCCATTTCTGACACCTGTCACCTCCCCTTGCTTACATTCCCCCAGCAGGGCTCACTGTGGCAGCTGTGTGTGTGTGTGTGTGTGTGTGTGTGTGTGTGTGTGTGTGTGTGTGTGTGTGTGTGTGTGTGTGTGTGTGTGTGTGTGTGTGTGTGTGTGTGTGACAGCGACAGCTCCACCTAGCCCTGCAAAGCGGCAACGCTGTTTGATCTTTAGTCTTTATGCATTGCTATCCCTATTAGCTGTCACCTGCAAGCGCTTGTACGAGCTTATAGATCAGCTATTTTCATCCCCACCAGCTTTTTTCTCTGTTCTTTTTTTTTATCGAGTGCCAATTGTCTAATGTAATTATAAGTAATGTGTAGTAATCGTAGGCTATTAATATATTTTATTAAAAAGATCTTTTTAATATATATTTTTTGATTAGTTTGATTAGATCAGATCAGGAGTTATTAACACCCCCCCCCCCCCCCCCCCCCCCGCGCGCCTCTATGCTATAGTTGGCCACAACTCTGGCCACGGCTTTCAGTCAGAACCCTTATTTTGAAGCACCAGATCTCTGAAGCCGGATGTATAATGATGTCATGGTGTTTCTGGTGTCTTGACCCATCTGTCCTCTAACCATCTGTGCAATAATCTCCGGGTCACAAGTCCCGGAAGGGACGCTCAGTGCCTGTTTTTTTTTAACCATGTAAGCGACATTCAGGGGGCAAATCTGAGATAATGCCCCTTGAATGCATGGGATAGAATGGGTGCGGGTGCAGCAGTTTTTCAAAATTGTCGCGGCCATTCTGTCATAAAATGAAAGGCAACAACACCACAATTGTCAGACATATATGCTCTGAAAAATGCAATTCATTGTCGTGATCTGCCTACATGTCGTTCGTATCGCTGTTGCACAACCAGACGATATCATAGCTTTGGAGGATTCTTTTTGGATTGATTAATCTCCGTCTTTTGATTCTGATCTGTTCTGGGCCAACTACTGTACAGGACTTTATATCAGGAAGGAGATCTCTGTCCTGGCAGCTGAAATTGACATCTCTGATGGGTTTTAATCCCATCAGAGATGCCTGAAGGTCGTCTGTGACCAAAAAAAAAAAAAAAAAAAAAAAAAAAAAAAAAAAACACACCCGTGTCAAGTGAGCCGTGCTGTTCCGTGCAGGGGTCCCCAAGCATCGTAGTTAGTCAGGGTGAGTTTCACATTGGGTTAACGATTCAATGCTGCATGTGTGATGTCTCCACTTTTGTGTCCCAAAATATTAACTTTTCATATTAACTGTAGCCAATGTTCCTTTGGAGTTGCACCACTTGCTTCACATGGGTGTGATTTTTATAGTGTTGCGGGTTGTCTGTGTGATATACTGAATACTGTTATTAGGGCGCTAATATCATGCATATTTATGGGTCTTGGTGCACTATACACGTATGTGCATTTTTTGAATATGTTAAGCCTTTGCTTCCGTCAGAGACTTTAATTTTTGCCTGAATGTAGGAAGATAATTAGGATGATATTTTTTACTCTTGACCCATAAAAAGATATTTTTTTTACTCTTGACCCATAAAAGAAATGTGTCAGCATGCTGCAAATGTGTTTGCGACCTACTGCTTGGTAAACAGTGGTGTACAGCAGTGGTTTTCAACCTTTTTGACACCAGGGCCCACTATTTATTTAGAATTTAAGCCACGGACCACCATTTGATGACCATTTTAGCCCTACAGACTCCAAAAACTAAAGATTTCTTTTGCTTTTGTCCACAATTCCAGGCTGGAGTTTGGGGAAAACATAACAGTCCCAACATACAGATCATATATGACCATTATCTTCTACATTCTCTAGTTGTGTAAGTCAGATGAATATTTTATCTCTTGAGAGTGTAAACATGAAACCTCTCAAATAGTTACATCTGATTAACCAACTTTCCATCATTTAGCCTGGGGACCACCTGGAATCCTCTCAGGGACCACTGCTGGTCCCCGGACCACCTGTTGAAAACCCCTGGTGTATAGTATTCTGTGAAGGAGCGTTATTAAGCCGGTGGAACTCACAGCGATCAGCCTGTCTCCTACGGTCAGAGAACCCTCCTTGGCCGCTGGGCTGCCCTGGACCACCGCCGTCACAAACACTCCGCTCTCCAGACCGATGCCGCTGTCTGAGACCACCAGACCAGAGAGGAGAGGAGAGGAGACGACAAACAAAACAAATCAAATCAGTGAAGAAAAACGACAAAAGAAAACCAAGTTCAATGACATCTCTGCAAAAAAATAAATAATCAAAAGTGATGCAGTAAATGACACCACAATACTGCATACCATAGCTGACGGTTACATATCGCTAATTTGTACTTACTATTGTAACCGAATGCTCTACTTCAGTGGTTTTTAACCGTTTTGATACCATGGACCACCATTTATACAGCATTTGAGCCACTGACCACTATTTGAGGACATTTTCACCACAAACACCCCAAAACTAAAGATTTCTGTTGCTTTTGTCCGCAATTCCAGGCTGGATTTTGCAAACAAAACAGTGTAGACTTCTTCATTAAGTGGTGCCAATTCAGATGGTGAATATTTTAACTCTTGAAGACTGTAAAATGAAACCCTTGCGGGTCAATTTGGTTTTGCTGCTATGAGGTTGATGTGACAAAAAGGACCCTGTTCACTCTTCAGTGCATGCAGCGACAATGTACCACTGATTCGCGGCATCGTCAGCTTGTAGGTCTGCTATATTCTTGCCTGTTTTGGTGTGTTACAGAGCATGCATTTAGCCTTTATCGTGTCCTATAAAGTAGTGCTTTTCAACCAGTGGTCCGGGGACCACCAGTGGTCCTTGAGAAGTTGGGTTAACCATATGACTTGAACTTAGTTTACCAGATGTAACTCTTGAGAGCCTAAAAATGAAACCAAATGGACCCTTGCGGGTCCACTTGGTTTCACGTCTACACTCCCAAGAGTTAAAATTTTCATGACCTGAATTAGCCCAAGTCTACACAACTAGAAGATTGATGGTCATTTTGATCTGTATATTTGCCCGTTTTGATTCCCTAAGTCCATATTGTGGAGAAAAGCAAGAGAAATCTTTAGCTTTGGGGTCTGTGGGGCTATAATGTCCTCAAATGGTGGTCCATGGCTCAGATGCTGACTAAACAGTGGGCGCTGGTATTCAAAAGGTTGAAAACCCCTGCTATAAAGCAATGGTTGCTACTGTACCAAATACCTACTGTGTTTGGCCCTGACTCCACCGGTCTGGGCCACTGAGAGCATACAAATGGAACCCAGGGTTCCTACAGGTTTCTTAACGTAAAATTTAAGTCTTTTTAAGACCTTTTTAAGGCCATTTATATAAAACGTAATACCCATTTCACGGCCATCGTTAATAAGCGGCGTTTTATATATGTTTCGCAAATAGCACTGGTGCTACCTACATTTTCATTTACGAGTACCACAGACACTCGGACTGAACGCAGATGATCTACAAACAATGTGCCCCATTGCAATGCATGGCTATATGCGCTTGATATGATATGATCTGTGGTTATTGGTTTTTGCGCAGCTGATGGAAATCATCGATTCATCTCTTTAGGATCGATCTAACGTCCAATACAGACGCTGTTTTGATCACTCCGACACACGTGGCTCGATGTAACTGCGCAAAATTTAAGACCTAGATATAAAAATTCAATACCTTTTTAAGTCTTTTTAAGGTATTATTTTCAAATTCTTAAATTCAATGCTTTTAAGACTTTTTAAGATCCCGCGGGAACCCTGGGAGCATACAAATAGAACCAAAGGGACCCTTGGAGAGTTTCTCAGTACCTTTGTGACCCGTGAGGTTGACGTGCACAGGTGTCACCATCCTTCCGCCCAGCGACTTCCTCCTTCGCACCAGCATGTTGATTGGTCCGGCGCCGCCGTTTAGCACCGCCTTCACTGCCTGCTTCCTGTCCTTATTGGTCAGGTCCACGTCGTTCACCTTCAACAGCCAATCATTCACTCTGAAGGGGAGGGTAATAAGAAATGAAGTGAAAATTAGGGATGTCACGGTATCCGGTTTACCGGTAATACCGGTATGGGACCACAAAACCGGTACTTTGCTTGCCCACCGAATGTACCGAAAAAAACAATAAAAAACATTGCATGTTCTAACTACTGTAGATGTAACTCTTTGAGAGCGTAAACATGAAACCAAATGGACCCTTGCGGGTCCATTTGGTTTCATGTTTACACTCTCAAGAGTTAAAGTATTCATCATGAAGTCTACAAAACTAGAGAATGTCGAAGATCAATGGTCATTTTGATCTGTATGTTTGACTATTTTGTTTCCCAAATCCAGCCTGGAATTGTGGACAAAAGCAAAAGAAATCTTTAGTTTTTGGTCTGTGGGGCTAAAATGTCATCATATAGGCCTATGTTATTACTCATGTTGATTGAGTATTTGGCCTGCATGTGTCAGGACTCCAAGGCCAAACTATAAAACCGATAATACCGGTATCAAAGCAAACTATAAAACCGGTATTGAGATTCTTACACCGTGACATGCCTAGTGAAAATTGTTCATTTATTTGCCTGACAAATAACCCGCCAACTAAAATATTACAGCTGTGACACAGCCTTGATCATGGCAAGCCTCACCTTAACCGTCCGTCTGCGATACTTCCTTTATCCACTCTCGTCACAAATATCCCACAGTCCCCTGGTAAATACGGATCATTCACCCCTTCTGCAATATCAAACCCCAGCGCCTTCAAATCCATGTCGTCCTGTAATGGATAAAAACAAGACATACTTTCACTGACTTCCATTGGAGAACGTTCTACTGGGTAGAGCTGGGCCATTAGGCCCGGGTCATTAGGAACCATTAAATCAATACGACCAGCATTTTGCACCTTCAGAGCCCATTATAAGGTGACGCAGACAGACTTCTGGTTGTGCTAAGAGTATCTGTAGAATGACGGTAGCAACATGCTATGATCTCACCGCATCGCGCCTGCCTGGAGCCCAAACATACAGTACATACTGTAGCTATCCAATGCACCACAACACAGCCCATTTTCTTACAATATAGATGAACTAAAACGAGTTATATAACAAATCATTATTCACTAAAGTGATGAGAGGTCTGTCTATTCTTTAAAATGTTCTAAAATGTTGTAAATTTCACCAATTTATCTGCAAACTTGCGCTCTGCTGTAAATGTAGCTGGAAGGAGCGAGAGTGGTTTGTTTGGAACCATGAATCCCTCCTTAGGGCATCACATGCGCTTTTCATACTCTAGGTCATACCTGGGCATTATGCGGCCCTTTGGCTGACTCTGACCGGCCCGGGGACCACCAGTGGTCCTTGAGAGAGTTCCAAGTTAAATATGGAAAGTTGGTTAACCAGATGTAACTCTTTGAGAGCGTATAAATGAAACCAAATGGACCCGCAAGGGTCCATTTGGTTTCATTTTTACACTCTCAAGAGTTAAAATATTCATCATCTGAATTAGCCCAAAGTCTACACTTTCAATCAGAGAATGTTAGAGAATGGTAATTTTTTGTTATCCAGCCTGGAATTGTGGACAAAAACGAAAGAAATCTTGAAGACAGTTTTGGGATCTGTTGGGCTAAAATGTCATCAAATGATGGTCCGTGGCTCAAATACTGAATAAATAGTGGGCCCTGGTGTCAAAATGGTTGGTTTTACTCTTACTTTTATCTTGAAATTAAACTAATATTCCACAGACTTTAGTTCGTTTAGTCTTGGCCCTCCACAATATTTTATCCATCTCATTTGGCCCCTTGGGAAAAATAATTGCCCACCCCTGATCTAGGTTGTGCTAGATAGCATATACTGTAGCCAAAAGACCCCCCCCCCCCCCCCTCATTTAAATGGGATAAATGTTTTTTTTGTTTTTCAGCTCCACCTTACCCTGTCCTTCTCAAACTCCACCACCTCTGTCTCCCACTCCAGGGAGTCGGTGTCGATGGCCGAGTCGTGAGAGCTGTGGGCCATCAGCTGACAGAAACGAGCCTCCTTCTCCATCTGGCTCTCCACCTTCTCCCTGCATGGGAACAGGGACAAACACTCAATTATTTACTCAAAGAAAAATAGATATTCACAGTAAGGTCAGACATTTTCAAAACCTTTCCACGTCAAGGAAAGGCTGAAATTGGTTTACATTTTGCCATGGACATAGCCTGGTAAACCACCCCATCGGCTGAGCGTTTGGCAGAAACCAAAAAGTGGTTTCACCATCTGTCAATCACAGGGCCAATGCAAGTGCAAACCTCCATCTGAAAAATATAGAATTTTGTACCAGGGTTTCCCCATGAAAGAAGATTTATTTACATTTTGCCAGAACGTACAGTATGCCAAATATTTTTAGATGTTTTCTTAAAAAAAAAAGAGAGAGTTTGTAGAATGTAGATCGGCTAAACATACGTGGATATCAACACCCCAAATCAGCCTCTTTATAGTCCACATAGAATCTCATTTTACTAGCAAACTATGGCTAGTAAGAGTCTTCCTGTACTCCGCTGTCCTCTTCGACTGGAATAAATACACTCTGGCGGTCGAGTTTGGAGCCTGAGATTTATACTTGGGACTAAAAATACGACACGTACAATGGCTTTCTGTCACTTAGATGCATGGTGCATGCTGAGGTGAGCCTTGAGGGTGCTTCTGACATTAAAACAATCTTATGCTCTCCCAAGTCACCGTGTGCAGCCATTACACATCATGTCCAGCAGATGGTGCTGTGAAACCTTACATGTACTGCATGGATTAAAGCAGGGGTTTTCAACCTTTTTGATGCCAGGGACCACCATTTTTTCGGAATTTGAGCCACGGACCACCACTTGAGGACATTTTAGCCCCACAGACCCCAAAACTAAAGATTTCTTTTGCTTTTGTCCATCTTCTAGTTGTGTAGACTTGGGCTAATTCAGATGATGAATATTGGACCCGCAAGGGTCCATTTGGTTTCATTTTTACGCTCTCAAGAGTTAGATCTGGTTAACCAACTTAGCTGGGGACCACCTGGATCCCTCTCAGGGACCACTGGTGGTCCCCGGACCACCGGTTGAAAACCCCTGTATTAAAGTGAGCTCATGGAGATGGTGGACTTTAGAAGAGATGGAAAACAGTGTGTTTTGTATGCAAATCTAAAAGAAAAAAAATAAAATAATTATATTATTAATTATAAACTTTTAGGGCATTATACTTTTAATCCAGTGTGCTCACACTGGGAGTTCCCACAATATGTCCACAAAGGTAAAAATAGCACAGCTTATGCCTTCACACACACACACACACACACACACACACACACACACACACACACACACACACACACACACACACACACACACACACACACACACACACACACACACACACACACACACACACACACACACACACACACACACACACACACACACACACACACACACACACACACACACGCTGAATAGATAAGTTTATCAAGACACAGCACTAGGACACTACCTCATGTAAATAGGGGGGATTTACTGGTAGATTAAACCAATAATAAGTTAACACTCCTCATCTATCACAATATTTAGAGCAGGGGTGTCAAACCCAAATACAGAGTGGGCCAAAATAGAAAAATTGGTACAAGTCGAGGGCCGGAGATACCGGTCTGTGTTTCAACACCGGTTTACGATGACATCACGGTCAAACAGAAAAAAAGTAATTTCCCTTCAAAAATCAATGTTTCTTAATGGCAAGATAATTGTAAAGGTGAAACTGCCTGCATTAAAAACTGTTTTAAGTTTTAGTGAAAAATAGCAGGTGTTCACGTCTCATAGCGCGCCACTCTGTGGCGCGCTATGAGACGTGAACACCTGCTATTTTTCGGAGATTTTCTTTTTTCTTCTATGATCCTCACCAAGTGCTGCTTTCATAGTTAATTGAGAAAGTAAATGAGACTGAGTTGAGGAAGTAAAACAATTAGTTGCATTCATTTCTTATCATGGGCCAGTTCTAATACTAATTCAATATCATCCCGCGGGCCGAAGGTAATTCATTCACGGGCCTGATTTGGCCCCCGGGCCTTGAGTTTGACATATGTGACAATATTTAGAGCATAAAAGAACCACCACTTTTTAACTTATTTTCATATAATTGGTCCTCAATAATATGGGCAGTTTAGACACCCACCCATCCACCATCAGGGCTGGACACGAACACTTGCCCGCTTGCCCAGGGCAAGTAAAAAAAATGGTAGGGCAAGTGAATACTGTTACCTGGTTGCCTGATCGGGCAAGTGTGTGACTTAGTGCACTATAACACAACACAAGATAAAATTGTCTTGAAGACAGTCATTGCGCTCTGCCTCTGTGTCTTTCTCTGCTTTCTAGCTATCCACAATTCCAGGCTGGATTTGGGAAACAAAACAGGCAACTTAACATACACATCAAAATGACCTAATCTTCTACATTCTCTAGTTGTGTAGACCTGGGCTAATTAAGATGATGAATTTTAACTCTTGAGAGTGTAAAAATAAAAATGAAACCAAATGGACCCTTGCGGGTCCATTTGGTTTCATTTTTACGTTCTCAAGAGTTACATCTGGTTAACCAAGTTAACTGGGGACCACCTGGAACCCTCTCAAGGACCACTGGTGGTCCCCGGACCACCTGTTGAAAACCCCCGGTTTAAAGCACCCAAGTAGGAAGTAAACTTAAATGCAAAATTTACAATATGTTTTTGGGGGGCAAGTGACCATGACCTGAGGGCAAGTAGAAACTGACATGCACTTGCCCGATGGGCAAGTGCCTCGGAGACCTTAGTGTCAACCCCTGACCATGCATATTTGTTTTTATTTACACAAAAATAAATCCATACTATACAACATATTTACATTTTCATCATGAGAATGATGGCTTCTATTATCGTATAAGGATAGATTGCAGTTTCTATTGGATTAGATTCTCCATTGATGATACACATGGTGGACGGATGTCTAAACAGTGGTTTTCAACCAGCGGTCCGGTAGTGGAGAGAGTTCCAGGTGGTCCCCAAATGATGAAATGCTGGTGGTGTTACTGGTAGATGTTACTCTTTGAGAGCACTCAAGAGTTAAAATATTCATCATGTGAATTAGCCCAAGTCTACACGACTAGAGAATGTAGAAGATTAATGGTCATTTTGATCTGTGTGTTTGACTGTTTTGTTTCCCAAATCCAGCCTGGAATTGTGGACAAAAGCAAAAGAAATCTTTAGTTTTGGGGTCTGTGGGGCTACAATGACATCAAATGGTGGTCTGTGGCTCAAATGCCGAATAAATAGTGGGCCCCGGTATGAAAACGATTGAAAACCACTGGTCTAAACTGCACACAACCCTCCCGTGAGACACAAACTTAGGAAAAGAAATGTACCATTTTATCATAAACAATGGGGACCAGTTATATGAAGGCAGGTTGAACAGTGGTCGGACGACTCACTTCAGGTCCTTGAGCTCCCGTGACGTGTCGTTCTTCTGCTTCCTGGTGTCGTCCAGGTTGCGGAGAGCGTCGGCCAGGTCACTGACCGCCCGGTCCCGCTCCCTCCGGAGGTTATCACACAGTGTCCTGTGGTGAGAGAGGAGGAGGAGGAGGAGGCATGGATTACAGCCAGTGGATATCACTATTTTGGCTCAGGGCATCCCTGTGTAATTAACAGTATTTATTCCAAAAGAATTTATTAAAGATAAAGGTGCTAGGGTCCCTCTCAGATGAGTCCGATTTTAGTCTGAAAAGCTCCCCTTCCATTTCTCCCCGCAAAACCAGGCGGTCTAATGTTAGCCTGGTGAATAAGCCAGACTTATAATGACACTGACGCGTCATATGAGTTTGGAATAGCTGTGTCCATGTTTTTTCCCCAGGGGCCAGCTTGAAATTTTTGGCTCTTTGATACAATTTGATGCCAATATCTGCATGCTGGGTCCTGATTGGCCACCCAAGTTCTCTGGAGTAGGAAGTGGAGCTATTCCAGAACCAATCCGCTGACAGGCAATAAGGCTTTACAGACGGAGAGTAACAAATCGCATCTTCTTGTTCATTTTCGACAGGAACAGCGTTTAGTGCTCAGAAAACGCTGTGCGATAAAGCAAGCACGTGATGCCGGGTGTTATTGCACAGCATCCAGTGCCGTTTGTTGAGCCTGTGCTTCTTTCGTGCACACACCCGGGATGTATTTTAGACATCAATCCTGTTTTTTTTTCTCGCTACACGATTCTCGTCGGTCAGCACTGAATGACGCGGGGGAATCACCGCAATAATGCGTGCTTTTCAGACTCCCCATCTGTAAAGCCCCAATTTCTTTAGTTTTCTTTCTTTGCATAATACTGATTCAATGTGGCCTATTATGTAGGCTAGTATAATGTTCCATTACTACCTTGCACAAATAAGTCTGATCTGAAGTGTTAATATTCCAAAGAAGACACTTGGTTAAGTTAGAATTTTGAACAGAACACAAGCAAAACCATGGAGAGATTTAGATTAGATTTAGATTTAGAATATCAAATTTTGACTGCCATTAGACTGGCCTAACCTGAAATGATTTTGGCCTGGGGGAGAGTGGGGTGCCGTCCAGATTTGGTCGGCAGATGAGCTGATTTGATTTGATCTCATCAACGTGTTGTCATCCCCGGCTCCTCCCCTGCTGTGCTACGTCACATCATTTGGAGTGACGCTCACCCTGAAAGGTTGACTCCCACTTCTAGCAAATTAGTCCAGGCTTTCCGTCCGTTCGTGCAATGCGGACAAAAATTAAAGCCTGGGTGTCGAGGCTAGTCTGCCATGAATAAGACGTGGGTGGGATGTCTGAATAAGGACCTAAACACATCTCCAGACGTCCTGGGTATCCTACAGATTATAATGACATCCTGGGAACAAAAGGTCATAATCTAGTCACCCACTGCACCTCCTAAACCAGGGGTGCGACTTGAGAGCTACTTTCAAAATGACCTACTGCTATAGTGTTTAAGAATAATGCACTTATAATGAAAAATAGAGGGAGCAAATTGGAAGGTATTCCTGTACTGTATATGCTACTACTGACGTTTGAAAACAGCATTTGGGGTTTGAGTTGACAGTTTGTGATGTTGACTTTAGTCTCTTGCACCCAAAACATTAAGAATTTTCACGTTTTTGTCTACAATTGGGAAAGAGAACGGGCAAAACGTTGGTCAAAATAACAATTATTCTCCATTTTCTAATTGTGTGGACTCTTGAAAATTACGTAATTCAGATATGGACCCGTAAGGGTTTCATTTTAACGCTCTCAAGAGTTACAGATCTATAAGACCTATAAGAGCCTAAAATAGCTTATTACACTGACCGTATGCTCTCCCTCTCGGCCACGATCTTGTCCCTCTCCTGGAAGGCCCAGTCCCGTCGGCACTTGGCCACCTCTGCCTCCTGCGTGGCCTCCTTCAGCTCCTGGGACATGGCTTCGTACTGCTTCCTCAGAGCCTCCATCTCCTTGTTGGTGCGCTCCATGTCCAGCGTGGCTGAGTCTTGTTTCTGGAGCACATGGAACCCAGCAAGAATAAGATAACATAACCACATTTCTACAATTCAGGGGTTGACACTAAGGTCTCCGAGGCACTTGCCCATTGGGCAAGTGCAAGTCAGGTTCTACTTGCCCTCAGGTCATGGTCACTTGCGCCCCAGGTTCCAGGTGGTCCCCAGTTAAGTTGGTTAACCAGATGTAACTCTTGAGAACGTAAAAATGAAACCAAATGGACCCTTGCGGGTCCATTTGGTTTCATTTTTACACTCTCAAGAGTTAAAATTCATCATCTTAATTAGCCCAGGTCTACACTGTAGAAGATTAATGGTCATATTGATGTGTTAATTTGCCTGTTTTGTTTCCCAAATCCAGCCTGGAATTGTGGATAGCTAGAAAGCAGGGAAAGACACAGAGGCAGAGTGCAACGACTGCCTTCAAGACAAATTTATCTTGTGTTGTGTTATAGTGCACAACTTGTTGCACACTTGCCCGATCGGGCAACCAGGTAGCAGTCTTCACTTGCCCCACCATTTTTTTTTACTTGCCCCGGGCAAGCGGGCAAGTGTTAGTGTCAAGCCTTGCAATTCAAAGATGATAATAAGGTTGCTAGCTTACTACTGTACCTCCTAGAGGCAAAGGTATGCCTGAAGTGAATGGTATGATTAAAAAAAATATCCCTTTCATGACGCCAGTGTTCCAGAAATGGAATCCTCAGGCATTTTCCTCATAGACTTTTCAAAAATGATCTATATAAAGATGATTATGCCGCAGACAAAGACATCTCGGGTCGTGACAAATCATGACAACAAACACAATATTGTCAGGCCATATCTAATTAGCAAGAAGTACAACACAGCAGGATACACTTTTTGTTTGTTTTTCTTCTTAGAAATTGTCCCAAAACATTGTGCGTTGTCATGATTTTCCACGACCCGAGTTGGGTAGTGGCAAATCAATTTGAAAGCTTTAATTGCTGCTTATTTTGTAAATTATGATTATGCTATTATTACAAAACAAGGTTTTGATCACATACATTAACCACTTGAAGATCTACCATTTTCAAAAGATTTTTAATACATTTTATACATCCATAAATTTGTGAAGTGGGACACTTTCTACTTTTAGTAGAAACCTAACAGGGGGGAGTTTCCCTGGTTGGACGTACAGTAGCGCATGGAAGGAACATTTGCTTTTTCACATTTGTAAAAGCTCCTAAAAGAAAAATCATTAACATGGTGAAACACAACTTGATGATGTCATCAAGTTGTGTTTCACCATGTTCATTTTTTTTCAGAGCTCCATATATAGGAAACACAGAATGGGGGTAACTTTTTTATCATGTATTGTGCACACAACATCACTAAGGTATATTAATTTAGTGGCATAGTAAAATGTTGAAAATGGGTGGAATTCCCCTTTAAACACTTAAAACACTTTAAACACTCAAGTAACAAGTAAACTTTGAATTCTAGACGTTTATTCTAGAATACAGTATTTCGGCATTGCTGTATTGATACTTGTACTCAGTGTTGTAGTGGTACTTTTAGAAGTGGGGGGACGCCTCTGAAAGGGGAATTCCCCCCCTTTTATTTTTTTTTCTGGTCCATTTGGTTCCATTTGTACACTCTCAGAAAAAAGGAAACTCATTAACATGGTGAAACACATCTTGATGATGTCATTAAGATGTATTTCACCATGCTAATGATTTTTTTTCAGACCCAAAAATATTTTAGATGTGAGAAGTGGGGGGACGCCGTCCCCCCGCGCCCCCCCTCCACTACACCCCTGCTTGTACTGTAGTACAAGTGCGTACTAGTATTTTGGTCCTGTTGGTACCTGTCTGGCCTGGTAGTACTCCCGTAGCAGCTGGTCCCTCTGTACGATGGCCTCGGTCCTCTCCTTGCGCGCCACGTCCCTCTCCTGGCGGACGGTCTCCATGTCCTTGTGGGCCTGGCTCAGCTCCTTCTGGGCCTCCGTCTTGTCCTTCACCTCGTGGCAGTACTTCTCCAGCAGCTCGTTGCGCTCGCAGATGGCCCGGTCGCGGTCCACCAGCGACGAGTTCAACTCCTGCTAGCCGGGACGGGGTACAGGGTACAGGGCCGGGGGGGCAAAGGGGTTGTTACACTTTGATTTGATCGGTCCACCTGATCGATTGAATGCTTTATATGACAGTGGTTCGCAAAGTGGGATTCAGGGACCTAAGCAGGGGCGCTTAGGGTGCTATTAGGCAGACTAGGCAGTTGCCTGTGGTGTCAGATTTGTATCCCTTGGGGGGCGCCATTTTTCTGTGCCTGTCATAGGTATGACATCACAGGAGATTTGCCCTGGAGCCCCCCCTTACCATTTGGTAAGGGGTGGCTCCAGGGAAAATCTTGCCTGGGGCTCCAAATTGCTTAGAAACGCCACTGGACCTAAGGGAGTTCCAGGGGGTACTAGCTAAATGAGAATTAGGAGCCAAATGCTCCCCTTATGGGTCTTTAACTCAGACCCCTTATGGGTCTTTAACTCAGAGAATGTGCAAAATGGAACCAAATGGACCAGAACGGTTCCATGTCTATACTCTCAGAGTTAAAAGAGCTCCACCATGAAATTTAATGAATGGGCAGATTCTCCCGTTTAGAGAGGTCACTAAAAAATAGTGATTTTAATAGTACTCCCCCTTTAACTATACCTCCAGCCTTTAAGTCATTGGTATGCATAGAATCCACACCCCCTTTCAAAGAAGACCAATGAAAACGACTGAAACCAGGCAGATCATGCATTTTCTAATGAGACAGGGATATTCAGTATTTCTACTAGGTAGAAATATAAATAGATTTCAACCTTACTACTATTACTTTGTACTAGTGACTTAAAAACCATGAATAGCAGATTTACAAGCTGGTAGTGTTGCTGCAAACCAAAGTTAAAAATCTAAAATGATGAAATGAACGAATTCCACCTGCTCATGCCTTCGTGCCATTATTTCTCTCTCTGGAGTTCTCTGTCCTGATAAAATCGCTATCCCGACCTGAAGGTGACAGCTACAGGAAGTGATCCAACACACTGTGTGTGTGGCTACGGGACATGTTGATGTGTTCCTCAAACACACATTTATTTTTGGGGGGAGCTATTATGAGCAAAGTCTATTTTTGTGCAGCAGGTTAGGCTGGTTGACTGGATCAGAACAACGTCCTGTGATCTACCGGGGGAGAACGCATCAGTCGTACAATCAGAGAATGATGGAACTGTGGTGCCATAGCGCCACAACTACAACAAGCTCATGGCAGCAGTGTCAAAGGCTTGCAGATAGTCTATTTTCAAATAGCCTACGTCTCCATGTAGTCTATTCTACTCATGTCTTTTGGGCTTGTTTTCATAGACCTGGCTGCGTATTTGTCACTGCTGTACAGCTGACAGTTTTGTTAGAAACTCCAGACAGTGTTTGTCCCAAAGGGGACGTCTGTCCCAAAGGGGACGTCTGTCCCAAAGGGAACGTTTGTCCCACAGGGGACGTTCGGAGATGACACAAAAGGAGAGGTATTAACAGAAGGAGACGGAGGATGAAAATGGATGTTATATTGTTGCTGCTTGTGGGGGAAAAAGATAATTAACAAGCAGGGGAATTACCCAAGAGTGTTTACACAAATACAATTGTTTTATTCATGTAATTTAGTTTGATTACTTTATTACTTTCTTTATTGATTACTTTATGTTACCAATAGTGTTGCACCAGATTAATTGAGAGAATGCTTAATCCATTCAGATGGTCTAAAGGGGTTAAAAATCTTATTAAATATAAGATGTGTTATATAGGAAAAGGAAATGTGATTTTCTCTTGATTCATGGCTCATAACAGTGGAAAATAACAGGGAAACAGTGCTATAAAGTTTCTACTAGTAGTTTTCTAGAAGTAGTGTCGCAGCAACCCATGTCAGAACGCAGATCAGATATTGTTTGAGTTATAGTAACGTAGCTGCATAGTTTCCACAAGCTGTGAACACATAAATCAGCTATTAATTTTGAGTTTTGTCCTGACATAGTTCCATGGTGTCCTACCTCCATCTTGATAATGGCCAACCCCCTTCTCAGCAGTGTTGCCAACTTGGCACATTTGTCACTATATTTAGCCCCCCCTCCTGCACCTGGTTGACAGGTGCAGGAGATAAAACCCTTGTTTTTCACCATTTTTCCTCCTATGATAGAGTCCTCCCTTCCATCCTAGAAACTACCATTGGTAACCAAATGGACCCCTATACATCTGTAACTCTTGAGATCAACTCTTGAGACCAAGTGGATCCCATAAGGGTCCACTTGGTTTCATTTTATGCTCTCAAGAGTTAGACATCTCAATTACCTAATTTACCAGTTATTTCTCCTAAATTAGTCTGAGAGACTAAACTCAACATTAAATGGTGGTCTTTGGTGGTTAAAATGCAGAATAAATAGTGGGCTCTGATATGGAAATGGTTGAAAACCCACTGCTCTAGCGCATTCTAGTGCATTTTGGAAGTGCCACTCGTGCATTTTGTACAGTTGGCAACACTGGACGTAGCTCCACAGTGCCCTACCTCCATGACGTTACTAAGTGGCCAACCCCCTTCTCAGACGAGGTGTTCTTTGTTTCCTACCTGTCTCAGCGCCTCCATCTCCTTCCCAGACGAGGTGTTCTTTGTTTCCTACCTGTCTCAGCGCCTTCATCTCCTTCCCAGACGAGGTGTTCTTTGTTTCCTACCTGTCTCAGGCGCCTCCATCTCCTTCCCAGACGAGGTGTTCTTTGTTTCCTACCTGTCTCAGCGCCTCCATCTCCTTCCCAGACGAGGTGTTCTTTGTTTCCTACCTGTCTCAGCGCCTCCATCTCCTCGCCGGCCGTCCCCTTCTCAGATGAGGTATTCTTTGTTTCCTACCTGTCTTAGTTAGCCTGGCTCAGCCCTGAATCAGCACCTTAAAAATACTAGCTTATTTTTTCCCTGTGATTCAAGGACTGGCTTCCCTGCCTTTGGGGGCGTTTGCGCCGGTTGAAAATCCAATCCCAGCACCTGATTGGCCAACAGCCCTGTCACTCAATTCGTTCCTAACGTCGTCTGCTTTCCCAATATTCTTAGGGATTCATATGAACCAATCACAGTTAAGACTGCTGCTTTGATAACGCCCACCCTAGAAACTGCTGTGGTAGAGAGGGACTTCAGTCTGAATAATGAAGTGAAACGAAATGATAATTCAGACTGAGGTCAGGCTATGTCTCAGCGCCTCCATCTCCTTCCCAGACTAGGTGTTCTTTGTTTCCTACCTGTCTCAGCGCCTCCATCTCCTTCCCAGACTAGGTGTTCTTTGTTTCCTACCTGTCTCAGCGCCTCCATCTCCTTCCCAGACGAGGTGTTCTTTGTTTCCTACCTGTCTCAGCGCCTCCATCTCCTCGCCGGCCGTCCCCTTCTCAGACGAGGTGTTCTTCAGCCGGGCCTCGGCGGCCTCCAGCTCCGTCTGCAGCTTGTCCAGCTCCTTGATGACCTGGTCCCTCTCGCTCATGATGAGGCGGTACTCGTTGAACACCGAGTCCCGCTCCTCCTTGTACTGCTCGCAGTCCTTGGCCGCCTTCAGCTGGAAGTTCTTGTAGCGCGTCACC
This sequence comes from Benthosema pterotum, assembly GCA_039105355.1. Classification (NCBI taxonomy): domain Eukaryota; kingdom Metazoa; phylum Chordata; class Actinopteri; order Myctophiformes; family Myctophidae; genus Benthosema; species Benthosema pterotum. The sequence continues at coordinate 10,723,248 of CM076974.1, forward strand.
TCCGCCTGCCAGGTGGAGAGACGTGTCGGCATCACGTGAGTTAAGCACAGATGTACCGATACTGTTATTTTCCTTTCCCGATAGCGGTTTCTTAGTACTTGGCTGCATATCGGCTGATAACTTGATACAGAGTACTCCAATAGCATTGTGTAATTTAACCTAAATCTAGGTCACAGGGCTTCTCAAAGTGGAGTCCAGGGACCCCCTTAGGGTTCTGTGATAAATTCTGTGGTATCAGAATGAAAGACACTGGCATTCTCACAGATACAGACGAATCCAAGCACACAGATTAATTGGAACGATTGTGAAAAAAAAAACATTTGTGATTATCTCAAATTATTCTTTGTTCACAGTTGAGTGAAAATATAATGTTGCACATTAGGCAATCACCTGGGGGGCAGGGAACCCCCAAAAAGATGGTTGCGTTGGATAATATCGTACCTGGAGGCGTTCCATCTCTCTCTGCAGCTCCTTGTTCTGAGCCGACGACTTGTTTAGCTCCTGCTGCACCGAGTCAAACCTGGGGAGAGGAAGGAAAGGAACTGAAGGTTCAAAAAAAGGACACCGTAAAAAAAACACTGTAATACTCTTCTATTTGAACAAAAAGGTACACTGAGATACAGACCAGCCATTAGGCTCAAGTAATCCAAGGGGTGCCTACATAGAAATATATCTAATAAATGCATTGATTGATTTGTGTTTTATCAACATGGCCAATGAAGGCCAAGATTATTTAACCCATTCTTAATCAGAATTGTTAAGGGAGCTGGTGAGGGATTGCCTGTTATCCCATATTAAAACCAGGGAGCTGACATTTTAACATTTTCTGTCAGCTATTCAAAAACAGCTTAAGCTCACAGATCGTCACTTTGTACCACATTGCTTGTACTGTACATCTGCTATGTTTTTTCCTGTTAGCAATTAATATGAGAGTGTGACAACGACTGATTTAGAAGCCATTTGTCTAATTGGCCTCAGGTTTTAATACCTTGAGGTAAAAATAAAATAAAAATGACCCTAATGAGCCATAAAAACACAACATCAGCCCACATGTCAGAACGCAACAGGAGACATAATAGTTCCAACACAGCAGGCACACCATCAGAATACAATCTGTTTCCTTGATTTCACTTTTACGACACGTGTGTATTTACATGTATTCTTGCTCCTCCTGCTCCTCCTCGACAACTCAATAACATCCTCAAGCTGCTTTTCTTTTCTGAGCCATTTAGCAAATAAACAAGAATGACGCTGACTGACTGGAGAAGCATGCGTCCCGTGCATAAATTAAACATTTAATGTTTAATTTGGGCTGAAGGGAGTCGACTCGTGTTATGCAAATCGATGCATCGATGTATCAAGTTTTTGGTTAATGCCCTAGTGCAGGGGTTTTCAACAGGTGGTCCGGGGACCACCAGTGGTCCTTGAGAAGGTTCCAGGTGGTCCCCAGGCTAAGTCTTGGAAAGTTGGTTAACCAGATGTAACTCTTGAGAATGTAAAAATGAAACCAAATGGACCCTTGCGGGTCCATTTGGTTTCATTTTTACACTCTCAAGAGTTAAAATGTTCATCATCTGAATTTATTTTATAATTTATTTAATTAAGAGGTTTACACTGTTTTGTTGGCAAAATATAGCCTGGAATTTTGGACAAAATCAAAAGAATTATTTAATTTATAGGTCTTTGGTGTGAAAATGTAATCAAATGGTGGTCCGTGGCTCAAAAGCTGAATAAATGGTGGTCCCTGAAGTCAAAAAGGTTGAAAACCCCTGCCCTAGTGTATAGACTGACCTCCTCAGAGAGGTGTTGTACTGCTGCTGGTAGTGCAGGGCAGAGTCTCTCTGCTTCAGCAGAGCGTCCAGCTGCATCTGCAGCCGCCGGTTGTCCTCATCCGCCTGCTCCAGGCGACTCAGGTCTGTGTTGTGTGTGGCCACCTGTACAGAGACACAAACAATACACAGTCAAAACGCAGTACAGTAGTCAACCCATTGTCACCACACAGTCAACACGCAGTAGTCAACACATTCGACACAGTAGTCAACACATTCGACACAGTAGTCAACACATTCGACACACAGTAGTCAACACATTCGACACACAGTAGTCAACACATTCGACACACAGTAGTCAACACATTCGACACACAGTAGTCAAAACATTCGACACACAGTAATCAACACATTCGACACACAGTAGTCAACACATTCGACACACGGTAGTCAACAGTCGATACACAGTAGTGAACACAAAGTCAGCATCGCAGACTCAGTTCTGTATTGTAAAAAGTCCCTTTCTCGTACTTGCTGGAGAAAACAAACTATCAAATTATTGGCTTAGAAAAGCGGCAAAAATGAATTCAAGACTCCATTGGATGCGTAATCGTGTTGAACTACATGTTAAAAAGGGCAGAAGTGTGGGTGAGCATCACCTTCTGGCTGTAGCGCTTGCTGAGCACATCGTAATCCTTCTTCACCACCTCCAGCTTGTCCATGGCCGTGTCGTACAGGTTGTTCAGAACCTCCGAGGACCCCTGCTCCCGCATCACCTGTCAGAGGGAAACGATTTTAACTCAGGAAACAGCAATCAATGCCCTACCGGAGTGTACAACAGCATCACACCAAAAGATCAAGAGTAGCAAATCCAAGTTTGAAATGTGGAGCGATTTTGGCTTCTTATTTGGGCTTCTTAAAGGGGAATTCGAGCCATTTTCGAAATTTTACCATGTCATTAATATACTGTAGAGAAGTTGTGTGGACATAAGAAAACACAATCCCCCCATTCTGGGTTTACTAGAAATGGAGGTCTGAAAAAAAATCATTAACATGGTGAAACACAACTTGATGAATAGCAAGAATATCCATAACAGCAGTGTTCCTTGTCAGTTCCAAAGATGAAGGATTTTTGCTCAACCAGCAGTACCACAAGTGGCCAGTAAGTGGCACTAGTAGTCTCAGCAAGTACAAACTGCCATGGAAATTTCTGATTTCTGAATTGAAAACTCTGTTGTAAACCACTGTAATGCTTAAACATGGTCCACAGTAAACAGTTTCCGTATAGACATATGTGCTTTCGTTGGAAACGAAATCTTTTCCACATAATGCGAAATAAAAATGTATCAATCAATCGAAAAACACATTAGATATACACAGTATCCAGCACCCCAGGGGAGTGCATATGTGCACTGTGTTTGGCTCATTCCATTACAGCTACACACACCCATGAATGCCTCCACTGACAGAGCGCATTCCCAGCCCAGGCTCTCTCGCTCTCTCTCTCTCTCTCTCTCTCTCTCTCTCTCTCTCTCTCTCTCTCTCTCTCTCTCTCTCTCTCTCTCTCTCTCTCTCTCTCTCTCTCTCTCTCTCTCTCTCTCTCTCTCTCTCTCTCTCTCTCTCTCTCTCTCTCTCTCTCTCTCTCTCTCTCTCTCTCTCTCTCTCTCTCTCTCTCTCTCTCTCTCTCTCTCTCTCTCTCTCTCTCTCTCTCTCTCTCTCTCTCTCTCTCTCTCTCTCTCTCTCTCTCTCTCTCTCTCTCTCTCTCTCTCTCTCTCTCTCTCTCTCTCTCTAGTTGCAGCATACACTCTCGCACGCACGCACACACAGGCACGCACGCAAGCAAGCACGCACTGACACACACGCACGTACACCACAGGGTACTTTCCATCACCGCGGCTCCAGCATATGCCAATGCACATGAATTTCACAATAGGATGGCACTCCAAATGTCCCCAAGGGAATTAATGAAGGTAAGTAAAATAGGTACAGTGAGTCGTACAGTTTTACATACTGTGTGTGTGTGTGTGTGTGTGTGTGTGTGTGTGTGTGTGTGTGTGTGTGTGTGTGTGTGATCTAGAAAGTACACGATTGCTTTCCTTAAGTACAAGTACTGAACTGTAAATGTACTTGAATAAAAGTACAAAAGTATCAGCATCAAAACATCCAAAAGCACTAAAAGTAAAAGTACTCATATCACAAAATGAAACTAGTAGACCTACAAGCTCGCAAAATAAAAAGATCTGCTATTTTCAAAAAGGATGCAATGTATAGGGTTGAAGTGGTTATTGTTGGTTTCTAATCAAAATTAAAACTGTCAAATCAACTAGTAGCTAAAGTTTTCACATAATTGTAGTGAATTAAAAGTACAAGTGTTGTGGAGTAGTGATAAAAGTACTTGAAACTGGAAATACTCAAGTACAAATACCTCCAAATTGTACTTCAAGTAAAGTACTTAAAGTGGAACCACCCATTTTGAACATTTTTCTCAGAAAAATAGAAAAATCATTAACCAAGTCAATGTTTTTTTTTTTCAGACCTCCGTTTCTAGGAAACACAGAATGGATGGGGGGGGGGACTTTCTAATTATGTGCACTCAACATCTCTAAGGTATATTAATGCCATAGAAAAAATGTTGAAAATGGTTGCAATTCCCCTTTAAGTAAAGGTACTCAGTTTCCACCACTGCGTGCGTGTGCGTGCGCGTGTGCATGCATGCATGCTACGCACAGCATGCTACGCAGACATTGTAATGTCATTGAGGATGCTCTCTCAGCCTCTCTAACAACACAATGACGTCTTTGCCCAGCTGAGCAGCTGACCTGCGCTAGCAGCCAATGATCCGACCGATACGGCGCACACACCGTCCTGATGATGATGATGGTGGTGGTGGTGGTGGTGGTGGTGTGCAGCGTAGTAGAGTGCACCCTACACTGCCTACAGTACAGCGTGTTGGAGAGGTTGCTGGTGGTGGTTGCGCACTGCGTATTGAACTGACCTTATTGCTTCTGCTTTGTTCTGAAAAAAACATTTACGCAACGTTGCTGCTGCTGTCATCGGGGGAAACCTTGTATGTCCACAACATGGTTACTTAGACCAGTGGGTTTTCAACCTTTTTGATACCCAGGGCCCACTATTTATTCGGAATTTTAAGCCACGGAATGCCGTTTGAGGACATTTTAAGCTCCAATTCAGACCCAAAACCCCAAAGATTTCTTCTGTTTTTGTCTACAATTCCGGGTTGGATTTTGAAAACATAACAGGCAAACCTAGATCTCTAGTTGTGTAGATTTGAGCCAATTCAGATAATGAATATTTTAATTGTTGAGAGTGTAACAAATGAAACCAAATGGACCCACAAGTTGTCAGACAAGGAGAAAATCAGTGTGGTTTATGTACAAACCACAAAGGCGTGTTGGAGGTGGGGTGGACCCCAGGGCAACATCCTAGCAGTCTACAGTGCAGAGTGTGTCCCTGGGCGTGTTTATGTGTCTGTCTGTGTGTCTGTCTGTGTGTCTGTGTGTGTGTGTGTGTGTGTGTGTGTGTGTGTGTGTGTGTGTGTGTGTGTGTGTGTGTGTGTGTGTGTGTGTGTGTGTGTTCCATTCCCATGGGAAGAATGTGAGAGGTGACCCATCATGATGTTAGTCCACCTCGGCACACACTGACCGGCCACTACCAGTGACAAGTCTCTCCTGGTACAGAGTCTATCATCTGAAATGTTTTAGAAAGCCCTTGATGGCATTGCAAAATTATTTATACTTACTTCGGCTGTGTGCCGAAAATAGCGCCCATTGAGCTTCTAGTTTGGCTATTTTCGGAAGCATATACAGTAGTTTTACTGGATGTGTCATCCACTCGTCCCTCTATAGAGCTTAGCAGTGCCGCTCCCGTGGCCCAGAAATGAATTCCCCATTAACTTTAGACGATTGCGACGATTACGCCACGGACAAAGCCAACTCGGATTGTGACAAATCATGACAACGCACACAATATTATCATACAAAACATTGAGTGTGCTATAATTTGTCACAACCAGAGTTGGCATTGTCCGTGGCGTAGTCTTCTTTAAGTAAAACATTTCGGAAGCCCATGAGGAAAATTACAAATTACAATTAGGTCTATTATTTTCCTAATTTAACTTAATTTTCATGGAATTGGCAGTATATTTTTTCAATAACTTTTTTAAACCTTTTTTTTCCCCCGATTTCACCAGTGACAGGAAGACTTCCGCACACTCGACTTGCTGGATCAAGAGCATTTATTTAGTCTCTAAGCAACGTTTCAGTCCTTCGACCTTCCTCAGGCATAGTTCACAATGCAGGCTGACAAGTCACTAAATACAAATCTACTGGTCTCAACAACCAATCAGAGATGCATCCGATTCACCGGAGTCACCGGATGGTAACCGCAAGGTTGCCGGTTCGAACCCGGACTCACCCAGAGTTAGTGTCGATGTGTCCTTGAGCAAGACACTGAACCCCTAATTGCTCCTGATGTGCTAGTCGGGGCCTTGCATGGTTTCCACTGCCATAAGTGTGTGTGAATGGGTGAATGGGATGCACAAGCTATGTAAAGCGCCTTGGATAAAGGCCCTATATAAATGAGTAGTGCAGCCACAGCAACGTCCCTATGCACCTATGTATGTCTCTATGTTTAGGGTACCAACATGGGGTGCTGTTGCACCACTCACTTCAGACATGGTCTGATATTTTACATAATGAACAGCTAAGAGGAAGTGGAGGTGGTGGTGGATTTTACTGCTGCACCTGTTGTTGCTGCAGCCTCAGGTCCTGCACCTCCTTCTGCTCCTCGCTGTGCAGGCGCTGCAGCTCCTGGCAGCTCTGCTGCAGCAGGTTCTGCTGCAGCAGCAGCTGAGCGTTGTCCCTCCTGGCTGCCTCCAGCTCCTCCTTCAGCTGAGCCTGCTCACCCAGCACCCGACTGTGGAGCATGCTGGGGAGGAGAGAGAGAGAGAGAGAGAGAGAGAGAGAGGTCACAGTGTTAGCTAAGGCAGTGGTTTTCAACAGTGGTCCAGGGACCCAGTGTGAGGGTGCAGGGGTTGACACTAAGGTCTCTGAGGCACTTGCCCATCGGGCAAGTGTAAGTCAGGTTCTACTTGCCCTCAGGTCATGGTCACTTGCCCCCCAAAAATATATTGTAAATTTTGCATTTATGTTTACTTCCTTGGCTGCTTTAAACCAGGGGTTTTCAACAGGTGGTCCAGGGACCAACAGTGGTCCCTGAGAGGGTTCCAGGTGGTCCCCAGTTAAGTTTGTTAACCAGGTGTAACTCTTGAGAACGTAAAAATGAAACCAAATGGACCCTTGCGGGTCCATTTGGTTTCATTTTTACACTCTCAAGAGTTAAAATTCATCATCTTCATTAGCCCAGGTCTACACAACTAGAGAATGTAAGATTAGGTAATTTTGATGTGTATGTTAATTTGGCTGTTTTGTTTCCCAAATCCAGTTTTTCAAGTTGCACACTTGCCCGATCGGGCAACCAGGTAGCAGTCTTCACTTGCCCCAACATTTTTTTTACTTGCCCCGGGCAAGCGGGCAAGTGTTAGTGACAAGCCCTGCAGTGGTCCTTGAGAGCAGGGGCGTTTTTGCCATTAGGCAGACTAGGCACTTTCCTGAGGGAAGGGGGGCGACAGGAGGGGGCGACCACCAGACATGCTTTAAAAGGATACCAGCATAATTCGGTTTATATTATGCTTATTAGCAGACTAGTAAGCATAACATAGATAAATACATTATACTTAGCCTCTATAACTACAATTGAACATTAAAAACGCATAATTATATGTTATTTAGTTTAAAATAGTTCATAATCCTATCCCTTGGGGGTGCCATTTTGCAGGAGATTTTCCCTGGAGCCCCCCTAACTCAAAGAGTTGCAATAAACTCTCAAAAGAGTTGCGATATTCATCATCTGAATTAGCCAAAGTCTACACAACTAGAGAATGTAGAAGAATCAAGAATGTGGAATTGTGAACAAAAAAAACAAAATAAATCCTTAGTTTTGGGTCCATAAGAGAGTTTTTCTTATAAGAGAGTTTTGGGTCCTCAAATGGTGGTCTGTGGCTCAAATGCTGAATAAATAGTGGGCCCTGGTATCAGGTGTTCCTCTTTGTGTGTGACAGGCCCTCATTTCCAAGACTTTTCAGGTGCCCGACAAATTGAGCCCCTGTCTGTCTGTCTGTCTGTCTGTCTGTCTGTCTGTCTGTGCCCCTGTCTGTCTGTCTGTCTGTCTGTCTGTCTGTCTGTCTGTCTGTCTGTCTGTCCGTCCCACATTGTGAGTGTCAGAGTTCCGTTTCCTGCTATAGATGTATTTTTCAGTCTGTTAAAATAACCCCAGCATTCCCCACTAAGGAGGAGCCACAGCATGTACTGTTGTGCCAAAATACTGTTTTTGTTTTTAATATGACATTTTAATTATTTGCTAACCACATTGGCAAGATGTTTTTGTCCCACACCTGCAATACTGTCCATCAATTGAACAATTTAGATCTGGTCAACTTACAGTTAGCCCAGTGAAACCCAGAGGCCCATTTAAACCATTCTGTACTGTACTGTACTGTACTTGTGGTGTTTTAACTTTCATTGAAAAATAGCAGGTGTTCACGGCTCATAGCTGTGAACACCTGCTATTTTGGGGGGAAATTGTGAGACTGCAGCACAAATCTTTGAATATGTTCTTTCAGAACGAATGTTTTGTAGATGCCAAGTTCACAATCATACATTCATTCATTTTTTACCTTCCATATCAGAAGTTCACAAACCTTTTCACCATTGATTCAACGGTGATTTGATAGAACATGATTCAACGTTTCTGAAACACTGTCAAGACATATACCGCATGACATTTTTGACACCATGCCGACTTTCCCATTTCCCATCACGATTATTATTATCCAACCACCAGCTTCCAGTTTGGATATCGCATAGGGAATGAACACATTATTCCCATCAATTCCTGTCCCCTTCATCAGGCGCCCCGAGTAGGCAGGGGGAGGCAGTTTAAAGAGCAGGATTATGTATTTGTGACCCTATAGGGGACACAGGAGAACATCCCCACAGTTAAGGCCCTTTCACCACCTCCGCCTCAGATATGGGCACTGATGACGGAGGAGGAGACACGCCGCCAGAACCCACCCACAGAAATCGAACCCAGGCAGCACTCCCCTAAAAATATAGACGTCCTCATAAGTACAGTACTACAAACGTGTGTGCACATCCCCCGCAGTGCATGCAGAAACACACAAGCTGCTGCCAAATGAGTGGTGCAGTGAGTACAGGAGCCGGTGCTCATGTTGAGTAAACATAAGGCCGCATGCTATTCAGGGGCCATGCCAGACGAGATGTGTTAAAGAAAACGCTGAGAGTGAATGCCATTTCGCCACAGATTCCAGGTGGTTTCATTATTTAAGAAGTGGCGGGGCTTGCCCCTCGAAACCGAAAGTCGATAACGGCAGTGCAAACAGAGGTGAGGGGAAGGCATAATCCGTTGAGTTTGATTGCTTTTTTTCCCCCCGGACAGCATGGCTTGTTACACACATGCATCCCAGGGCTTGTTGAAGGATAATCCCCGCCAGCCCAACCATGTCACACAGCCTTGCTTTCTGTCCATATATATTATACCAAGGACAGAAATATACAGCAATGATTACCAAACAAAAGAGGGTGGGGGGTAGGTAGGTATTAGTGATGCGTGGGCCGCCCCGATGGTGACAGGTCATACGGATTGACCCGTGGGTTAGGCAGACGGGTTAAGGTTTTTGCCGCAATTAACGGGTTGCGGGCGAGGCGCGCCGCCTCCCAAAAAGGACGAGAAAAAATAAAAACATTCTGGTACTCTTGTTGAAACCATAATCTTCTATTGTTTATCAATGTGTGCTGCTTATGAAAGGGGGTTTTAGCTCCTGTCTTGTGTCCTCTGCGCTCTGAGCCTCTGGACATGTGGCCGGTCTCCAGCGCAATGAGCGCAACTGCACACAATCTCTCTTAATTGAAAGGTGTGCACAGCTGTGCACGGTGTGCAGACTTCTAGCAGTTCCACCACCTCACAGTGCATTGCGTTGCACTGTGAGCTTGTAGAGTAGGCTATTTCGTTCATTCATCTGGAGTGGAGAGCTACGTGGCTGCAGCAGGCTACACACACCCAAGTGAGTGAGGTGAACAGAATGTCATGTCAAGAAGTAAAATAAATTATTAAGCTACGACATTGATGTCATATCTCTCTCTCTCTCTCATTGATTAAAATATTGTGGGAGGGGTTGCTGCGGACAGGGTAGCACCCTTGGTGGGGCAGGGCAGGGTGGGTTAGGGAAAAAAGGTGGCCCACGCATCACTAGTACCTACTGTAGCTGAGAGTGTGTTGAGCTTGAAGCTTGCTGAGGAAGGCCAGAGTGCCGAAACATGTCCGTTTCTCTAGGTCAGGTGTGGGCAATTATTTTTCCCAAAGGGCCAAATGAGAATATTGTGGAGGACACCAATGCTTGTAGATATCTCAAACTATACTCTATGGCTCTGGTTACAGGGAGACACCCAGCTCAGTAAACTGTGCTCCACTCATTTTTTTTTCCCTATGAATAAAGCTCAGTGGGTCGAGTCAGTGTGCACATGAGTCAATTGTGTTAATTTTTTTAATCAAAATGAATTGGATCCCATTAACTTGTTATTTTCAACAGCCTCAATATTATTGTTAGGAAATGAAAAACAATGGCAAACAGGTGGTCAATCGTGCGCAATTGAGGGCAGGAAAGTTTTGTGTGCTTCAAAATAAAAGCAACACAGTTTTATTCCTCCATGTATGAGGACAGGTAAAATTAGAAAAGTTCCATTTTCTTCTACCAAGTAACCTTTCACGGGCCGGTCAAAGTCAGTCAAAGGGACGCATTTGGCCCCCGGGCCTTATAATGTCCAGGTCTACTGTTGTGTAGTGTGTAGGGCCTACTTACAGTATGAAATAAAGAGTGTGGAATCTGCGGATAGTCCCCTTCTTTGCCAATGTATTGATATCTAGGCTTATGAATAATTTATACTGTGATTATTAATGCTGCGATTCGATTTGATATATCGTATCTTTTCCCCACAAATGACTGAGCTTTTAATTATAAGAGAACAGGGGAATTCCACCCATTTTCAAGAAAAATCCCCTAAAAGCCCCTAAAAGAAAAATCATTAACAAAACACAACACAAACACAACTTTTATACAATATAGACAACAAAAAGTTCAATACACAGGAATGCAGCCTGATAACACCAGTCAGTCTTTCCGACATGAACAAATTAATGAATAGGCATACTTAACTCTCTCAGTGCCAGCCCTTTTTCATATTTTTGGAGGTCGCCAGTGCCAGCGATTTTCATCTAAAAGTCATATTTCATATTTCGGTCCATGTTTCCTGACGGACAAGTTAGTTGACGGACACACACTTTTGGTTCCGGGTTGGTCCGTCCCTTATTATGGTCTAGCAATGGTCGCCGCGGTCGCTGCTAGCTGCTGTTAGCATGGGGATCGTATTAAACCGGCGCCGGTAAGTAACGTCACGTCAAGTAGCGTTAACGTCAGCGGCATCAGTTGTTACTGTAAATCATAATGATAACGGGTGACGTAGATTCATTTCCACGGCACGAAAACTGCTTAAGTATAAAAAAAAGCGGTTTTGGATGTGGCGATTTGATATTGATATCATGGCATTAAGCATTGCAATATATTGGCATATCAATGTTTTTGCCCACCCCTATCTCACTTCCACTTTATTGTCTATCATCACTTCACTATAACTATCAATAAAGGCAGAAAAGCAAAAAAAAAAAACATGCCTTATTTCACAACTTTCTTTCCTTGTGGAATTTGTGAGCGAACAAACTAAAAAATCTAATGGAATGCGCCGAGCACTTTGAACACTAGTTCCAAGCCTGTGTGCTATAAAGGCGATTTGATCTCATAAATTCATCCCTTCCCCCCAGGTTTTGATGCCATCTGTGTCTTTTGTGTGTAAAGGCAATTCTCTTTTATTGCTCTAATGGGCTCTGGCTTCGAGGGATTCTTTTCCAATTAGGTTAATTGCAACACCGAGCCGTTATTGTGCCCATGTTGCAGTAAGCCGATACATAAAAATAGACAATTATTCCTCAGATCAAAACAAGCACCGGGTGTAACGCTGTGTAACACCATGCTCATCCTTCAGTAATAATGGGCACAACTACCTAAAAGAAGTTCGACACCCAAAGAAAAAATTAGAGAAGGTCGTTAATGTTCACCATTTCATTTTTTAATGAATGAAAATTGAAAATTATTAATTATTAAGGTTTTTTTTTTTTGCTATACTGTTTTTTCATACGACAGTATTCCTCTCTTCTCAGTTCCTTAACTTTTTTCTTCGATAATTCATCTCAGGCCAACATTCACTACAATTCTATTAGGTAGTAGAAGAAGAAAGCCGCCACCGATACACCGAAACAGTAATGCTGCTGCTGATCGCATGGATCGTATCATGATCATCAGCAGGGTGTTCAGAAACATTCATATTTAGTGAGTGAGTTGCTATTGAGCTACTAAACACGGTGGCTTTGTTCATCTTCTGCCATCTGAACTGGATTAACCCCAAATCGCACTAGAAATGCCTCAACAACAGCTTTCCTTTTCTGCATTGTGGCTGAAGGAAAAGCCAAAACAAACATGGTGCTGCGTGCGAACCCGCGTCAACATTAAAGGTGTGTTGACTCAACGGTATATGTATATCATTAAAATGTGCTCTAAAAAGACATTAAAGGCATACTTGGCGAGGATGCACTTTGCATACAATACAGCAAGTCATAGACACTGTTAGCGAGGACTAAGTTAAAGGGATTGTGTCATTTCACATTCAGTGGTTTAATGGCTCAAACAAGGGCTGTGATTTTCCTGCAGAATGTGATGTGAATGTCACATTATGCAATCGCATATATGTCAATGAGATTTCCCAGCAGATGTCACTGTCTCACAATCTTGCCAGTTTTAGTTTCTGCTCAACAACCCCACAAAACTCCACACACAACTCCAGACCAAACAATCCACTGAAGCAAGTTCAGGTTTTCTGGCTGTAATTGAGATAATAAAACCTAAAAGAAAAAACAAAAAAATATCAGACGATCTTTGAAAAATCTGACTATTTTTTTCTCCTTCATTGATGTTGGCCTATCACGGTGGTTTTCAACCAGTGGTTCGGGGACCACCAGTGGTCCTTGAGAAGGTTTCAGGTGGTCCCCAGCTAAATGATGGAAATATGGATAACCAGATGTAACTCTTTGAGAGGTAAAAATGAAACCAAATGGACCATTGCGGGTCCATTTGTTTTCATGTGTGCACTCTCAAGAGTTAAAATATTCATGGTCTACACAACTAGAGATACGTTACACATCTGCAGACACCTTTTTTTTTCTGGGTCGGCGGATGCTGTTCTATCAGAGAGAGCTGTAACTCCTCTGGCGCAGGCCTTTTTTTCAGCTGGCGCCACAAATGTGTTAACCCTTTGTGTCCTGAATGAATGAATGAATGAATTAATTAAATTTTTATTAACCCATTGTTCCTGACCCTCGATTGGAGTTTCTGACACCATTATACAGTAGTTCCTGACACCAGATTATACAGTAGTTCCTTACACCAGATTATACAGTAGTTTCTGACACCAGATTATACAGTAGTTCCTGACACCAGATTATACAGTAGTTTCTGACACCAGATTATACAGTAGTTCCTGACACCAGATTATACAGTAGTTCCTGACACCAGATTATACAGTAGTTCCTGACACCAGATTATACAGTAGTTCCTGACACCAGATTATACAGTAGTTCCTGACACCAGATTATACAGTAGTTCCTGACACCAGATTATACAGTAGTTTCTGACACCAGATTATACAGTAGTTTCTGACACCAGATTATACAGTAGTTCCTGACACCAGATTATAGCTGCAGCAACATTCTAATTTTGACGCTGGATTCCATGGTAGTTTCCGAACACTAGATTCCAGTTATTGACACTAAAAGATAGTTTCTGATGCTAGGATCTACTTTTTGACACTAGAATCTAGTTTCTGACGCTAGAATTGAGTTTTTGACCCAGGATTCTAGTTTTTCTGAAAAATATGTGTTCCTGTGTCAGTGGTGCTAACATATTTCAAGTCAAGGACCACCAGAATATCCATACTGCGGATCCCATCTGAAAACATGTTGTTCTAGAGATGAAGCAAAAAAAAATGAGCTAAAAAAATTATATTTGGCTGCGGATCCCCATCTGAAAACATGTTGTTCTAGAGATACCCAGAAGCAAAAAAAAATGAGCTAAAAATGTTTGCTTCCAGAATAACATGATTTGCAGCACATTTTCACATTTTTTTCAAAAATAGCAGAACAACAAGCTCATGTCGCGCCACTCGGTGGCGCGACATGAGCTTGTTGTTCTGCTATTTTTCAACAGCTAAAACACCAGAACGCGTTCAGGACACAAATGTGTTAAAACAGTTTTCCCACTTATCAGTTATATTTTTATAGTGTCGTGTCATCACTTCCAATTCCACTTGATCTGTATCATGTCTGAATAATGTACTATGAACAAAACAGTTCAACTGAGGCTTGTCATGAGCTGGAGAATCTGCCGCTGTATTTTTCGTCTATTTTTTGGAAATGTAGCCTATGAACATTTTCACAACAGATGAATTCACATGGATGAATGGAATCCATTATGCCAAAATCTCTATTATCTATTCATGACAGCTCTCTCTGCAGAACAGAAAAGAAGGGTTAAAGATCTCACACACACACACACACGTCTGGTTGTGTGCGTGGACGCACACAATTACGGTATCATCATCAACGTGACCGAGAGAAGTGTGTGTTTGAGCAGCATTTTGAATTTTCTCACCATAACCAAGGACATGCACACTCTCCAGCCTCCACTAGCTAAAGACTGCTGGATTGCACCGCAAATCACTTGATCTACAAGCTCTCAACTCATCAAGAGCTTGTTGATCAGCTATTTCCCTGCCTCTGCATGTGTACAATCTGCAATTCTACAATTATTATTATTTTTGGATCCACAGGCCCTGAACGCTTTGTAAGTTGAGGTCTTGTAGATCAACTGTTCTTCAGTGCACAACACCAGTGCGCAAATAAATGTAAGTCAAGCATAGCTCAAGCCATGTCTAATCCCTAATAACTGCTGAATGTTGTTCTTTTTTTTTCTTTAAAGAAAAAAACAACACATTTTCTTAATTGCCACAACGTTCATTTCTCATATTAAACTATACTTGTGGGTACATGTAGGTGCTCACTAGTGACACGAATACACACAGGCAGGCAAACAGACAGACAGACACACACACGCAGACAGACGGAGAATAAAGGGCTGTTCATACTCTCACCGACCTCTGAACTTTTCGTTGGAAAGTTGCACCGTCGGATGTTGTGACTCTCCGACCTCCACTTTAGAAGAGCGGATGTGATAGGTCGGTTGCCCGCAATCTCGGCCCAAGACACCCCCCCCCACACACACACACACACTGCTACTACTACTACTGTATGTACAGTATATTGTATAGTCGTTTTGTTTGTTTTGGATCCGCAAAACGGCACAACAATCAGCATGGGCAGGAAGATTGATAGTGAGTGGGTCAGACCCCCAAAATGATACTAATTAGCCTGCGGACCCCATTATGTCAAGGACCAACAGCTCTAGCAGTGTTTATCCAATCTATCAACACAGTCTTGCTTTTTCCGAACAAGAACAGGAGAAGTATAGACAGACATACTGTAACCTGTGTTCGGAAAATAAAATAAAAGTGTGTTCTTTCCGACGAAGAGTTGGGAGATGGTATGAATAGGTCTCTTTACTCACTGATAGAAGTCGGCCTCCTTCACAGCCTCCTCACATCTCTTCAGGGTGGTGCTGTGTTGGCTCTGCAGGGACTGCAGCTCCGTCATGGCCCTGGTGCACTGGCTCTTCAGACGCTCGTAGTCGTGGACGCCTTGCTTGGAATTTGGCCTTTATGGGAAGACGGGAAAGTGAGGCGTCAATGTGGTGGTGGTGGTGGTGGTTGGTCTGTTATGTGACCCTCGTCTGCAGAGACCCACCGAACCCACCCAGCGACCGCCAGCTCGCATTTCACCTCCTATAAGCAGCACGTGTCATGCAAAGACATGTGTTTACATGCAACCACGGCGTTGGTTTTCACCTAAACATGTGTCATGCAAAGCCCTGCAAAACCACAGCGCTGGTTTTCAACGTCGGGGTCAATGAGTGTAGCGGTGCCTGCTTTTTGCAAGAAATAAGCAACCAAGGTGCAAAGATTTTGCACAGATATGATTATGCAACGGTAAAAGTGACAGTTGTAGAAGGCTGTCTTAGCTGCTGTTGACATGATTATGAAGTATTATAGCGCAATGTTCTGTCACTGAAATAAAAAAAAGACAAAAAACAACGTCACATTTTCACCAATGCAATATGAACCGATACAGCTTTATATGGACATATTGGGGTCCTATATGACAGCCCAGTGCATACTGTATATATCGGTTGGGCTCTAGTCATCCATGTAGCCAAGGCTGCATGTCATAAAGAAATCAAGCCTTTCTTTATTACATGGGTTTTCAACAAGTGGTCCGGGGACCACCAGTGGTCCTTGAGAAGGTTCCAGGTGGTCCCCAGGCTAAATGATGGAAAGTTGGTTAACCAGATGCAACTCTTGAGAGTGTAAAAATGAAACCAAATGGACCCTTGCGGGTCCATTTGGTTTCATTCTTACACTCTCAAGAGTTAAAATATTCATCTGAATTAGCACCACTTAATTAAGAAGTCTACACTGTTTTGATGGCAAAATCCAGCCTGGAATTGTGGACAAAATCAAAAATAATTCTTTAATTTTAGGCCTTTAGTGTGAAAATGTAATCAAATGGTGGTCCGTGGCTCAAATGCTGAATAAATGGTGGTCCCTGGAGTCAAAAAGGTTGAAAACCCCTGCTTTATTACATCCAGACTGCAGCCGTCACCCACGTCACTCTCCCAGGTAAAGTCAACATTATCCCCAGCATGACACCATGGTCTGATCACTGTTCACACCCATATCCTGGTGACACCTGGACCTGATCAGTGATCACACCCATATCCTGGTGACACCTGGACCTGATCAGTGATCACACCCATATCCTGGTGAAACTGTTGGTTCTGCTGTTCCAGACTCCAGAATCCGGAGAATCAAAACATTGGCAAAGGATAGTCTGAGCTAACCTGAAAGCATTTTGGCGTAGAGATTTATTTATTCAAAATATCCTTTTTTTTATTCTCCCTCCAAGAGAATAGGGTGGTTCTTACTGAACAAACCTGATGAATAAACTGCAAACTACCTTTTCTTAAAGTAAACAGCAGAATACATACGATTAATTGCGTAGCCCGAGTAGACTACCCGTTCTAGTCCATCGTGTCTAACAATCTAGTCCAGGCTTTCCCTTTCCACGCAGTGTGGACATAAATGAAAGCCTGGGTGTCAAGGATCCAATGCTATGAGGGCCCAAATTGCTGGTTGTGCCGTTGGTGGTTTCCTCCACAAATGATGTATGAATGTGTTTATGAAGGTAATGCACTATGTAAGGTGTCTTGGATAAAAGCACTACATAAAAGCACCATTTAACGTTTAACCCACATTACATACAACATTTCTTGAAAATAGCGCATCTAACATTGTGAGCTTGAAGATGGTCTATTTTCAAAATGTATACCAGTATAGTTTGTAGTGGGTATACTTTTTAACTCTCTTACTGGCCATGCCACTATTCCTCATAATGCCAACAATTTACCCCAATTTTCAGTTTTTTTATTTATCAAATTAATGCCAATCAAATAAAGCATATGACTCCAAATACTTGTCATTTGTAGAGTTGATCATGTACTATATGATAACACCCAGTAGGTGGCAGTAATAGGGACGATGGCCGGAAATGAAGCGCATTTCATAGAGTTAAGAGTACTTCCTGTTTATCACTGTTGCTAGGCAAACTGTGTGGTGGTGTGATCATCGTCTGGACCTCCGTCGGAGCGATTGTGTTTGCTATCATATATAAGTCAAATCAAGCTGTAATGACGCACCGATGGTTGGTTTATGATCAGCGATGGACATACAGACCGTGCAAACGCATGTGTAAGTACCCACCCAACGATTTTGGCCATTACTAAGAGGGTAGAACCTGCGGTTAGCCGATCATGCTAAAAAAAAATGCCAACAACCTGAAATTAATGTTACAATCATTGGGGATTAAATAAAGCATCAAAAATGTGCCAAGGGCATCAAGGGCATTAATTATTTAAAGCATAAAATGTGTTAAGGGCAATAAAAGGGTTAATAAATGTTGTGGAGTACAACATTTGTGCTTTGCTGGAGTATTTCCAATTTCAGGTACTTTTATTTTTTTGTGCTTTTCACACTGAGGCTGTGTGGCAGAATTGGGGATATTACAAAAGTATTTCCTTTTTCCCCACTCACAGACGCCTCGCAGACCTCCTTCGTAAGAAAAAGCCTAATGTTAGCATTAGCTCATGCTAGCTATCTTTGGAGAAACACCACTATTTCAATCGCAGATTGGATGAAAAATCTGAAATCTGATCCGAACCTCAGATGTCTGATCAGCAACAATGGACAGCGGCATAGTTTTCGAGAAAAGAGCCAGAGATGGTCGTAGTTATAACAGTACTAATCTAGGCAGTGGCGTTTCTAAGCTTTCTAAGCTTGCATTTGGTAAGGTGGGCTCCAGGGAACATCTCCTGTGACGTCATACCTATGACAGTAAAATGGCGACCCGCAAGGGATAAAAATATTAACTATTTTTTTAAACTAAAGAACATATTATACAGTATGTGTTTTAAATGTTCAATTCTAAATATAAATATAGTAAATATAATGTATTTATCCATTTGAGGCTTATTAGCCTGGGATCCTTTTAAAGCATGTCTCGTGGTCGCCCCAGTGCCCCCCCTCCCCTCATGGCATCCCAGGTAACTGCCTAATGGCAAAAAAAACACCCCTGAGGCTAGGCATGCACGGGTACGTTCCTGGTGGTGGTGGTGGTGGTGGTGGTGTTGTGGACCACTGTACCTGCAGTCGTCGAAGGTGGTGCCAGGCGATGCCAGCGCCAGGCGCTTGCGGAGCTCGTCCCTCTCCCGGGTCACCTGGCGGAGCTGGCACAGGACGGCGTCCAGGCTGTCGCCCGCTGGCACCACGCGGTTGTTGTCGTTGACGGCCGCGGGGGGCGGGGGCGACGCCGCTTCTCCGCTGACCGGAGACCCTGCAGACAGATAGACGCCCACAATGAGCAGGGCAGTCACCGTTAACTCTCTCAGTGCCAGCCCTTTTTCATATTTTTGGAGGTCGCCAGTGCCAGCGATTTTCATCTAAAAATCATATTTCATATTTCGGTCCATGTTTCCCGACGGACAAGTTAGTGGACGGACACACACTTTTGGTTCCGGGTTAGTCCGTCCCTTGTTATGCTCTAGCAATGGTCGCCGCGGTCGCTGCTAGCTGCTGTTAGCATGGGGATCGGATTAAACCGGCGCCGGTAAGTAACGTCACGTACAGTAGCGTTAACGTCAGCGGCATCAGTTGTTACTGTAAATCATAATGATAACGGGTGACGTAGATTCATTTCAACGGCATGAAAACTGTTAACAACCCATTGTGTCCTGATCAGATTCTAGTTTCTGATGCTTTTCACAATTTAAAAAAAAATAGCAGATCTACAAGCTCATATCGCGCCACTCGGTGGCGCGATATGAGCTTGTAGATCTGCTATTTTTCAACAGCTTAAAAACACTAAAACGCGTTCAGTACACAAAGGGTTAAAGGTAATAGAGAACTTTTTAGCTAAAAACATATATATATATATATATATATATATATATATATATATATATATATATATATATATATATATATATATATATATATATAGCTAAAAACCTATATATATATATAGTTGTGTTTTTTGCCTTTTTCCCTTATTCCTGTGCCCAAATGCTTCCGCCCCTGTCAAAAAACAGCTAAAATCCATGAAAACTAAAAAAGCAGTGATTGAAGAAAAAATGAAACCCATCTTTTACTTTCTCTACAACAACCTGAAAGATGAACCTTGGTTGAAAGAAAGAAAAAAGTTCCTTAAGTGAAATCGCTGAATATACCTTTAAGTTGATGATTAAATTGGGGGGAAAAATGGGATAAAATATACATTTAGCTACTCTAAAAGAAAAGAAAAGCAGAAAACGCTGGCCGAGACTAAAAGAGAAAAGAATGCTTTAATGGTAAAGTTGCACAGTATGCAGGTTTATTCCCAGGGATTCTCCTATTCTAGATCAATGTGCTTCACCTACTGTATACACCAGCATTTCTTTATCCTAACACTGTCACAGGACTCAGGAGAGGAGGTGTATGGATTTCACGTACGCTATACATTTACAATACGCTTCACGCCCATAACTCTGACTTGTACAAATGGAACTAAATGGACCCAAAAGATGCTGTTCGGTTCCAAATTTTGTGCGTTATAGACCTGCATGGACGCAATAATGCATCATCTTTACTATAGGATTTGTTAAAGAGACCACCAAGGAATCAGATCGTTAATAGAATACTTAAGATATTTAAGAATCTACTGAATTTTGTAATAATGTACTGTAATAATGGAGATACAATGTCTCTTGACTAACAGAAAGGACTTTCGGGAAGGTTTTTTTTTTGTTGGTAAATAAAACACTGCTGACACAAACTGGAACACAGGGGATTATGTTCATCTTTGGATCAACATTTGGCTCTTTTTGCTTCCTTTATGTAACACCGGCGCTGAGTCACTTTGGACTCTTGTCAAAAAGCGGCAGTGAATGAACAGGGTCACCTTCCTTATCGCTACCGCCAGATGGAAACCTTGTATATGCAAAATAAAGACGTACTATTAAAGGCCTATTCATACTAAACTTTTAGGTGATAAGGTGACTCCAAAGTTTTTTTTATTTTAAGTGGCCCCACCATGAATTTAAGGCAAAGTCAAATGGAGACGGACTAACAAAGTTGTTTTTCTTGGAATGACACCACTCAGATTTCTCAATGAAGCTCTAACTGTTTAAAAAAAATGGGGTGTAAAAATAGACTGGGGAGCGTAAACAGAACAAAAATTTTGAACCGAAGTCCAATTTATGGCGTAATCCATTTAATTCCGTAGGTGCCATTTTACCAGTCTGTAGTGCCCCCTTTTGTCCAGAGTGCTATTTGTATGCATTAATTAATGCATTGATTGATCTAAAAAAATAAATAAAAATCACAAACAGCAGTTATACATTTTTTCAGCCCACATATATAGATGTGTGTCTGTGCCTTTGAATACAGAAAACTATCCCAATGTCAGCCGAAGTAAACACGAGTACACACGGTACACGGTACGTCTTAACGTTCTTGGCACCTGCAAACAACCTTGTTTACGTTCTTCACAGCAGGTTTTATTGTCCTTGGGGTCTAAGGATTTAAAACAAAAAAAAACATGTTTTTGCTACATTGGTGTAACAAGTGAATTGCTAGCCTGGCTAAAGCCAGACTGAATACGGCTGTGTTGTCAAAGAAATTGCCTGCCAGCAGATATGTCTGGAATATCTCAATTGTACACCCACCCATGTACTACTCCGGAGAACTGCGGTGGCCAATCAGGACACGGTATGCAAACATATTTGAATATATTATAAACAGATGTGTCAACAGTTGATTGGCTCTGGCTTTAGCCAGGCCAGTCAACTGATAGTTGTACAATACATACCGACACTGCTGAGTGAGCTGCTGCTCTCTGAGTCCGACGGCATGGTGGAGAGAACGCTGTAGGTGGAACCTGTAAGCGCACGCACGCACACACACACACACACACACACACACACACACACACACACACACACACACACACACACACACACACACACACACACACACACACACACACACACACACACACACACACACACACACACACACACACACACACACACACACACACACACACACACACACACACACACACACACACACACACACACACACACACACACACAGAGTGAGTGCATTTGAAGGTTGCGACAATTTAGTTATTGAGACCTGCGAGGAAGAATCTACAAAAACAAAGATTCTACTTCTGCATCTGCTATTTTTGAAAAGCCAACTGAAAACTCTAAAATGACACGTGTTTTTCCACTTGCTTTTCCAGAGTTAAATGTAGCTAAGCAGGAGTGAGCCACTTGCTTTATCTTCCTTTACAATCTGCACAATACACACAGTGAAAAAAATATACACAGTATATACAGGCCTAGCAACAATGGCGACGGCCTATGCAGAAACACATGGCATCCACAATAAAACCAATGCAGCTGTACCTGAGTGTGCGACTGCGCGTGCAGGCTTATAGGACCGAAAACAAAAGAATATGGCGTGAACATCAAATAAAGCTACCGATTTTTTTTTTTTTTTTTTTTTTACTACATAATGAGTTTAAAAAGGACACTGCCTACGCCTATGCCTGCACAGACGCGTGCAGTCAGAATTATTCATTTAGATTTTCTTTTAAATATGAATAGTCTGCAAGGATATTCCATGTCAGTGGTTCCATCCACGCTGCCACCACCACCACCACCACTACGGACTGCCAATCTGATCTGCCATTGTCATTAAACCTCCACTCTGCCGCCCAGCTTTGATGTATGGTCCCTGCACGTTTCTGCCGCGCAGGCACAATGTCACGGCTGAAATAGGATTTCCTCTTTTTATGTCGAGCACATGAAGAGAGCAGGGTTGCCAAGTCAGCGTATTATAAGTCAGTGGTTCTCACTTCACTGTCCCACAAGGACCCTAGCCTGGGTACCAGCCAGGCTGTGTTATGTTGAAGTTCATGTTTAAATTCAACAAGGCAACTCATTTGCCGGTGGAAACATTAACGCTCATAATTATGTTTAATGTTTATGTTGAGTGTGCTACCAGGCTACAAGGAACCCTAAATTGATACAAATTGGCCGCGCCCCCCCATCTGAAAATGGTTTGTGCCGGCACATGGAAAGGAAATATGTACATTTATGAAATTGGCCGCCTACATATATATATATATATATATATATATATATATATATATATATAATATATATATATATATATATATATATATATATATATATATATATATATATATATATATATATATATATATATATATATATATATACTGTATATGAACCTGACTGTGCCAAATGTGTGGTTATTATGACACATGTCCTAGACTGTATCCACATGTATGTGCATATACTGTATGTACCCGATTGCATATATGCAACAATATATGATGTACATATATTTTCTTTGCATGTGGGCCAGGGACAGAGAAGAAGCATAACTATTAAATAAATTAAACCAATCAATTCAATCAGTCAATCAATTCAAAAGTGTTTAGAATTGTTGTAGGCTACAAGCCTGTATATCTTCGACTTTTGAATAGCCTACATACTGTATATTGTAGATGGATAAAGGAGTTAACTTGAAATGACTGCCATGCCGTTAATGTATTAATGGCACCGCGGGACGCCCCAAAGGACTCGGACCCCATGTTGAGAACCAACCTTACAAGCAACTTTGAACTTGTGAATAAATACTGCTACAGTAGTTTCCTTCTTCTCGCATTGTTTTCGTATCCCTGGCCGCCCACGCTCATTTGTCACACAAAATCTGGCAACACTGTCTGAAAGAGGGAATAGCATACACACACAGCTAAGCTTGTGTGTGTGTGTGTGGGGGGGTGTGTGTGTGTGGGGGGGGGGGGGGTATTACACATGGTGCCACTGCTACTGCAATCCATAGGGCGCTCTATGCAGATGATCCCCATCCTCCCACTCCGGAAGAGCAGCATCAACATGGCCGGCGACAGATCTGTGCCGACGAGCATCTCAGAAAGGCACAACTCAAGAAGGTCTGCCTTCGCTGAGTATTTCAGAAGCCATGGTTGCATTGAAGTGTTTCCATTTGGGATGTACAGTGCATACTGTATGTATGGGTAGCATCTTAAAATCACATTTTCCAAACCATGAACGAAGCGATGTGAAAGAGCAGTGCTGCACAATCACACCTAACATGATCCTGGCCACAGCCAGGTTGAAAGTGGATATATCCATTGTGTAAGACAGGGGTAGGAAACCTTAGACACGACACGGCAGGTGCCAACACTGGCACAAGAGAGGGTGATGACTGGCACAGCGGTGAGAGATTTTTTTTTTTTTTTTTTTTTTTAAATAAAATGTTAAAGCCAGAGTCAAATTAAGTCTCCTCGCAACGACAAATTGCATCCTGCGCATCCCATCCTATACTCACTCGGGAGGATTCGAACCTCAGCCTCCGTTGCACAACAGACGACCGATAATTTCCTTCACTTAAAATACCTCATGTTCAACGCAGAACGACACGCGCTGGTTTAAAGTCATTTAAATGCAACGCAGAGCCTAAAGGGATAGCACTAGCATCAGCGCTACCAGAATTAAAGTTTAGGTCTAGAACCCAAACCTGTTGTGACTACTGACCCTCTGCCCTACTGCTTTAACTGCCCATATGCTTCAACTAAGGAACGAGGGTAAGTGGAAATTTAGATGGGGGCCAGTAGACTGGAGAGCTACTACTTGCCCTGCAGGCCAACGACAAAAAAATCATTTCGTCCTTATGACGGACGGTGAATCTGAATGGCCATCTTGGTGGTCCTATAGCATCCCCTCTGGAACCCAGCTAAAAAACCTCTGGCCCCTAAACAAGGGACAAGTCCAAGCCTTAGCGAAGGCTGAGCTCTGTGAGAGTCATGCCACTTCAACAACCGTGGCCCCTCCAGTCGAAGGAGGACAAGGGGAGGGAGAGAGAGAAAGAGAGAGAGAGAGAGAGAGAGAGAGAGAGAGAGAGAGAGAGAGAGAGAGAGAGAGAGAGAGAGAGAGACACAATGAGGCACGGATGGAAAAAATAGGGCCAAGATGGCTTAGTAAGGAGCCAACGAGATAAGGGAGGAAGGCAATTGGGGCGAAGGGAAGAGAATGAGGAGAGGGAAAGAGAGAGAGAGAGATGCTGGGGAAAAAGAGAGGAGAGGAGCAGGCTTGTAATCTGTTCTGACGTACCCTGAAGCTTAGCGCTCACAGCACACAGCGTTGAGCGCTGATTTCATATTGTTCTGCGAGACGTGTTGGCAAGCTCTCTGGGTGCTGCGCACTGTCAGACTGTCTGCACTGCACTGACTGCACTGTACTGATGCACTTTGGGTGCATTACAACGCAAGACACCAGTTCAGCTGATATTCACATCATCTGCTGCAATTAAAAGAGTGTTGCGTCTAGAGCCCGCCCGAAATATAGGCCAATACCGATTCTCGGAATCAGTACCAATATATCAGCCGATATATTGGTAACCTCAGCTGATATATCGGTAACATCGGCTGATATATATTGGCCGATATACTGTATGCCTGGAACAGAAAAATAGAGACAGAAAAATATTAATTTCACAAAAGTAAAATGATGAACTCCCAATATTTAAATGTTTTCAATGTCGTATTCTAGCGTTTACTTGAAAAAGAGAATACATTTGAAGTTTAAACGTTTTTCCAATGTATTTTTTAGATTATTTTAATTCATTATTATCTGTCCAAAATATCGGTTATATCGGTTTCCAAAAATCGGTATCGGCCCCAAAAATATGGCATCGGTCGGGCTCTAGTTGCGTCAGCTCAGACCAGGAAATAAAAACCTGCTCACATCTTTGATGTACAGTGAGGCTTTGTTCTGAAAAAAGGAGGGAGAGTTTTATATGATTTCACAATTCAAAGCAGTGAAACAAGTGACAGTAATCTGATCTGCAGCAATAAGATGATACACACAAACAACAGAGCAGAGACACAACAGGAAAGCACAGAGAGGGAAAAACTGGGGAAACTTTCAACTTGTAACTAATTTTTTAGTCCTCGGAGTGGAGGGTGATTCGGTTTTGCAGCGAGCAAGCTGTACAGACAATAAAATACAAAAAGCCTGCATGTATAATATGGGGTGGAGGGGTGGGAATGTAGTTATTATAGGGATGTACTTGTGTATGTGATACTAGGAGTAACGAAAAGCCTGCGCAGTGCACACACACATGAATAAAGTGCTGAATCGAGTGCTGGGTACAAGTAGAAACTGACGAGTTACACCAATAGAAATATACAACAAAGTTATACTACATTACTGAAGAACAACCATTTATTTGGTCTTGAAGGACAATGCCACCCACACGTGTGTGCACGACGTGCATACACACACACGGCATCAAAGGACCAAAACATACCAAAAATATTTCATATACACTATAGTCCTGCATATTTAATAGTGAGCAACTAGTCTCCAGTGTGTTTCAGAAATGGAACGCATGCAGCGATACAGTCATCCAGTAACAAAACACACTAATTAACGGAGTATAGATTCCATATCAGATATCACTCGGGTCTGTCAGCCTCACGCAACAAAACACCCGCTAATCATAGCAATTAGCGCCAGCCGCCAGCCTCATCCGTCAGGGAGGAGGGCGGCGGTGGTGGAGGCGGCGGGATGAACATTTGTCAACACGCTGGACTGCGGCAATAAAGCCTGCCTTCATCCAATCCACACACACGCACACACAGGACAAACAGAGGGACATTTCACCTGCCACCGTTGTCCCTGAGGCCCGTCGCTCACAACACACCCGTCACCGTTGGCCTGAAGGCCCGTCGCTCACAACAGGACCCGACGTCCAAATATTAAGCGACAGATAAACGTATTCTGACAACACTGAGGTGTCGCAACGTGGCGTCATAGTGTAGTCAGCAGTCAGTGGTAGAAAATTACTCTACGCCAACTGAGCAGGCTGTTGGTAGCCTTACTCAGTGCGGTAATGGAACTGAATATGCCCTACCGTCTCGACCCAAAGGGACCAGAAGAGTCCAGACAAAAACTGAAACATGCTGCCGAAAACTTCACGCGCCCTCTCTAAATTATAAACATGTATGTGTCTCTCTGTCCCTCTTTCCTGTCTATTTTCACTCTAACTATCAGTGAAGGCACAAAAGCCCAAAGCATGTGTGTGTGTGTGTGTGTGCGCGCGCATGTGTGTGCGTGGGTGCACGCATGTATCCACAGACCAAAATATTCAAAAATATTATTCCCCGAAACAATCAGGCTGGTTTTCACAGACCTGGTCGCTTATACATATCCAGCTAAATCTGGCAACACTGCGGCCCGGAGGCTAACGGCCTGGCCGCGAGACACACTGCAGCAGCTGAGCCCTGCTGCCTGCCTGCATCCTGAGCCATGCGGAACGATGCACGTGGCACAAGCAGCCGTCACATAGGTTTAATCAAGGGCCATTACATGTCCCCACGGAAACATCTCATCTCCATAATTTAACTGCACTAGTAAAGTCTCAGATCCACAAGCTTGTAGATGTACTACAGTACTTATACTATCTTTTTATTCCTGAAAGTGTAACATGTTGACATTTCAAACCAAAGGGATGATATGACCACGAGGAGTAAGAATGGGAAGGTGGGATCGTTTTTAGGATTTTATATTGAACAAAATATACTGATGAACACAAATTAACTCATGCATATGGTACTGTATGCATTTTATTATAATGGTTCTCGACATCCAGGGACCCTCTAGGCTACTTGAGGGGGTTCCAAATTGACCCTTACAGGTCAGTAACTCTGACTGTACAGGATTGTACACTACGGTTAGTTCTACCACTGGTTACTTGCAATGTGCATGTGAAAACATGGCACATACTGTAACCAGGTCTGGCAGTAGCAGCGTGATGCAACCGCTTACAGAAACGGTTCCAAAATGTGATGGAAACGGTTACATTCCTCCATGTTGGATCCTTCAGTCTCTGGATCTCAGTGCAGAAGTTCCAGATGGTTTGCGGAGGAGGATGAGGAGGAAGCTGGGAACTATCCGGAAGAAGAAGAAATTTCCAAAGCAATAATAGATTTCACACATTCTAGCTACTAATAATTGGAGGCGGAAGCCATGCAAGGCATCAAACAGGTATTTCACCTGAAGACACCTGAAGGTATTTTCAGGGCCTTTATCGGGAGACAGGACATAGCAGTGTTGATCTTCAGTCATCTGAAACATTTAGTTTGAGTCTAGTTTTAGTTGACTAAATATCATTAGATTTTACTCCACTAAATGAGGTTTTCAACAGGTAGTCCGGGGATCCACAGTGGTAAAAAAAACCCCACTGCAATAAATAGGTGATTTTGTCCACATCACACATGCGCAAGGTTGGTTCTAAATATTGGTTTCGATGTTATTTTGTATCTCAATGGCCAACCCCCAGAGTGAAAGAGAGCAGGAGGTTATGGTAGCCCTCTGGTTTAAGTAGGTCAGGAGAGCTCTGCCTTGGGGGAGCACATTCACCTGTTCTTCTCCCCACACTGCCATGCTTCAGAATGGTGCTTCTCAAAGTGGGGGACCCCCGCAGTGGTCCTTAAGGTGGTCCCCAGTAATATTTGTCAATGACATCAAAACTCAAGCCCCTTATCGTTAAGTCATCATGCATCATCTGACACAGGCCAATCACAATTAGCATCCTCACATTCGTATTCAATTTTTGTGTTCATACACTCAATATTGTCCATTTGTGTTAGGACAAAACTCTGCTTACACACCCACACCATGCTGGACATACTGGGCTAATAGTAGTAATAAAATAGCAAGATCACCACATGTCGGAAATGAGAATTATGCAAAATAACTGATTATCATACAATTAATGCACAGAATCTCTGTACTAGTCCTTGGCCAGAGGCAGATAGGCATAATGTTTAACCCCAATTAGATTTTTTCTCTTTTAGTTTCCTTGTTTTCCTTGTTGTAACTTGTTTTCATAAGTTACATTTCCTTAAATAGGCACTTTGAAAGGCACCAAGACTTTTTGCATGCTCTCCAATTATCCACGTTTTTATTTTCATTTTTGTCTAGACCCACTAGGTCCAAAAGAGAAATCGTATTTATTTTCAACTTGTTAAAAATCTGTGGACTTTTTCTTTATTTGAAAACTTCATAAAATCTAAGTAATGATTAATGGAAACCAAAATGTCAATGCTGACAAATGCATTCCGATGATCCACTCTTTGGGAAATCGGCTGGTGGTCTCCTCTGGGCTGCCAGTTAGTCCTGCTCACAGTGTGTGGATGGCACAGAGCAAGGGGCTGTCAGCCCCCAGGGGAGGGGAGCCCAGCCACACCGTCACAGGGTAGATGCCACCGTGCGAGGGGCTGTCATCCCCCAGGGGAGCCCCCACATACACCCCGTCTGGAGCCTTCTAATCACGTCAATGCAGACCCACTGCATAGTGAGGGCTGGCACCGGCAGACTGTGACGCCTGTCACAAGAGAACCACTTTCTTTTATTATTATATAATATACACATCCCAGAGCAGTGTATTCTGGGAAGCAATCGATGCCTTTGTTCCACTCGCATATTGTGCGTTGAGTTATGAGGAGGCATGGCTCCCCCCCGCATATCTTGCAAGTACGAACGAACCCGAACAAACCCTCCCGTACACTCAGATCAGCCAACACAGGGAAACTGGAAGTACCCTCTCTAAAAGAAAAAACGCCAGGACGACGCTCGGCACGTCTCCAAACTCTGCACTTCTCATTATCAGAACCGCTAACTCACTTCCAATCTTCCACCATAGTCTGAGAACACACTAAGGACTCCATCTTAGCCCGTAGCACTTGCCCTAGTCTTGACGACCACACAGTCATACAGTATATGCAAAGGCTCAACTTCTGTAACTTCTGTAGAATGCACTAATAGCATTTTATGTACACAGCACTTTAGTGCATATAGTCATAGTTTAATTATACAGATATTCCACTTACATTCTTAGCTTACTTGTGATGCATGATTTACTTTTTTTATGTACGTACGGTATATAATGTATTGCCATGTTTTTGTGTTTTTGTTCTTGCTTAATGTAACTCGTAATTGTAAATTGTCGCTAGTCGGCATGTATGCTGGACTGGGTTAATCTAACCCATTATAAGTGGTTACCAACCCAGGGTCCAGGGACGACCCTGGGACCACTGGTCGTCCCTGGACCCAGGGTTGATAGCCACTGTTATAATGGTCGTATTTTGATCAACTTTTCCCTGTTATCTCTCCAGTAGCACCACATCATTACAGTGTGGGATTGTGGACAAAATCTTATCCTACTACAACATGTTCTTTATTTTTACTTTTTGGAGTCTGCTGCAGTCAAAACCTCATCAAATGGTGGTCCCCCGCTTAAAAGCGGAATAAATAATGGGACTTTTATATGAGCAAGTTCAGTGGAAACCACTGCATTATAAAACCCGAGGCCATTTCTACAAATGCCTTCTGAATCAGAGGTTCTCGGACCTTTCCACGCCAAGGA
Organism: Benthosema pterotum; assembly: GCA_039105355.1. Classification (NCBI taxonomy): domain Eukaryota; kingdom Metazoa; phylum Chordata; class Actinopteri; order Myctophiformes; family Myctophidae; genus Benthosema; species Benthosema pterotum. Next base: position 10,753,528 of record CM076974.1, read on the forward strand.
AGGACCCCCAAAATACCCATCTGGATACACACCGGTGAGCCATCAGACAGGTCCGGGTGTGAAGGGGAAAAAGATTGCGTGCTGCACCTTGACGTGATTAATTCATAGTCTCTAATTAACCCAAGCATGAATAATGCATGACCTACCGGGAAGGAAACCTCATATGTCCAAAACGGTTGGAAATTTCCAGGATTTAAATGCAATAGATTTGCAAAAGCAGCAGATAGGCTTGTTTCAATGTAGAATTGACACTGTAGGCTACTGTATCCTGCTTGATCATACTGTATGTATGATCAAGCAGGATGGTCATTTGTGAAAAAAAAAAACAAACACAAAAGGTTTGTATATGAAATAAGATTTCTGTCGGTTTCTGTCCATCAGCAACTCAATGACCACTCCCTCGATGTTTCGTTTCTGACTCGCAGCTCAATGTGTCCTAAACCCATTTTGTTTTGTTTTTTATTATTCTGCCCTTAACATTTTAGTGAACGATCTGTCTTTGAAAGGAGCTAGGATGGCTATAAACGTAGGTCCAGCTGAGGTTTTTTGGGCACTTTTGAAAAGCATCCGTGTCAGCCTCATGCTCTCTCTAGTGAAGTCTACCATTAATAAATGTCCGTGTGAATGTGTGCACGCAGCCACATGGGGAAGTCGCCAAGGGGCTGACATTAAAATGTGTTGGAGACGACATTAAATGGCCCTCAGCCTTCTGCCCAGCTGGCCTGTCAGAACTGCTGAGCAGCTCGGGGGTCCAAATCCCCCCCTGCCTCCATCCCCTGTCCCCCATCCCTGCCACATACCCCAGCATATTATCAGTATGGGCCTTCTTCCCATGAAGAGCTTTAGCTCAGCATAAATGAGACACACGAGTGCTTTTTGAGCAGCTTAGCTATACTGCCAACTACCAAGGGTTGGGTCAGGCACATAAGGTGGATAGACGGATACAGAAAAACCTATTCCGATTCCATCCATCCATCCATCCATGTTTAACAGCTTATCCATAATCGGAACAGCTAATCCATAGTCGGACGTGCATTGAGGACGCTCCGAAGGGGGACGCTTGAGAGGCATCCAGACCAGTGTGTGTGTATGTGTGTGTGTGTGTGTGTGATTACCAGGGATCTGTTACTAAATGTAAGCAATTCTGTGTGTTTTTTTAAACATTAGGCTTATCAATTTGCTATATTGCCTGAGTACCAGTGTATTCTGACTGCAAAGCCGGCTACAACGCTGTCAAATGTCGTTGCACTACATTACAGCTGTATTTGACCTATTATGACATGTTACTGATGCGGACAGACAGGGTGCAAAACAGTCCCTGTCACGCCTCCGGCCTAGCGGAGACACTTTCTTATTAACTCACCCTGTGCCAGCCCTTTTTCATATTTTTTGAGGTAGCCAGTGCCAGCGATTTTTATCTAAAAGTCATATTTCATATTTCGGTCCATGTTTCCCCACGGACAAGTTAGTTGGCGGACACACACTTCCGGTTTCGGGTTGGTCCGTCCCTTATTATGGTCTATCAATGGTCGCTGCGGTCGCTGCACGCTGCTGTTAGCATGGGGATCGTATCAAACCGGCGCCGGTAAGTAACAATCAAAGGCGTAGCTCAACGGCAGCGGCATCAGTCGTTACTGTATTTCATAATGATAACGGGAGACATAGATCTATTTCAATGGCAAATCAGGAGTTAAGTTAAAGCGCAAATAGCATGGATTTCTACAATTGTTTTAAATACTTAATATCATATTGTACTGTACGATATATGCCCCTCAAACTTATTCCTAATGGTTTGAGCCTCAATGGTCTGAGCCTCAATCACCACTGATATAACCAGTCCTTGACATTTCGTTATGGACAGTTTAGCTGCAGTAACACAATCCCTGAGGTGGTGGGCGCTGATAGCAGATGATTACTTAAAATCAGACTTGTTTAAATTCCACGTCAACTTGGAAAATCAACAACGGTGGACATCGTAAACAAAGTGGAAATGCAAATTTTACATTAAAGATCCTATTTGATATTAGAGGCTGGTTGTTCAAAATAGATAAATTTGGGGATAGAAAACACACATGGCAGCACCAAATCACACAAAAAAACGAGTTGAATTTCATGTTACCCCCCCTTTAAATAAAAATGGAGAAAATCTGCCAACCATGTTGAGGGTCGACGACGAGGAGAGATGAAGAACTACAGTATCTCTCGGTTCATGATCTCATGGCGTTAGCAAGCATTTATGTGGTGGCATTTTCCCTGCCTTGCGGCTTCATTACGAAGCGCAGGAGCATGTGTGAAATGCTAATGAAGTCCCGTTCCACAGCACTGGCTCCTGGCTGTGGACGCTCATCAGCATCTAAACCAGGGGTCGGCAACCAAAGATATTCAAAGAGCCATTTTCGACCAAAAATTAAATTTAAAATCTCTCTGGAGCCGCAAAAAATGTAAGCCTAATACCGGTAAGCCCTTAAAGGGGAATTCCACCCATTTTCCATTTTTTTTCTGAGAGCGTACAAATGCGAACCAAATGGACCCTGGCGGGTCCATTTGGTTCCATTTGTACGCTCTCAGAAAAAAGGTCATAAAAGAAAGATCATTAACACAACATTAACACAACTTGATGATGCATTAATTTGTGTTTCACCATATTAATGATGTTTTTTCAGACCTCCATTTCTAGGAAACAGAATGGGGAGAACTTTTTAATCATGTCCACACAACATCTCTAATCTATATTAATATAGTAAACTGTTGGGTGGTTCAGATTAAAGCTCGATCTCTGATACGTGCTGGGCTTTTGTGTCATGGCCAACAAGCGCTACGTTAATGGCGTGTTGGTGCTGTCAGTGACTGAAATGTTTATATTACGTTGGCGGATCACCCCAGTCCGTATGTAATAATGCTGCAGCCAGGGAGCCACTAGGGCTGTGTTCTAGAGCCACATGTGGCTCCTGAGCCGCAGGTTGCTGACCCCCGATCCGCACAAAAAACACGGCATCAGGAATCATCGGCGAGAGCAGAGCGAAGTGTGCCGATAAGTCTCGCCTTTTGTGTGCATGGCGCGTGCTTGTTTTTTGTTTTTATTTTATATATGTTAGGTCTGCTACCAGGCCAATCATGCAAAGCTGTGGGAAAAAAAAGAAAATGGAACCAGAAACGGGTATGCCAACTTTGGGGAAACCCGAGACTACAGTTATTCACAGATCCTATTCTGCTAAGCCATATAATATGCTGGGATATGACACTTTCTGAGCTTGCAGGGCAACTATTTACAATCCAGTTTACAGGGCTAAGAGGTTAATCAGACTAATTAGCCAATTGATCTGAATACATTAAAACTGCTTTTAAAAAAACTTTAAATATCTGTATATTGTCATAATTTTACCCTGAGGGTAATTACACAGCCCTAGGTCCGTCTCATTAGCCTCAGCTAATTCAATTACAACTCAAGCAGATACAGATGTACCGATATTTGTATCTTCCTGATACCGATTCTGATAACAAGCATGTGCATCGCATAATACAGTACGTTGATCTATTTCATTTTTTTAATCACACCCATGTGAAGTGGGCTCTCCTATCGTCGTACATCAACATGGACTGAAATAGACACCATGCTTATTTGCTCGGACACGAGGACATCGAATTCTGTCAGTAACCGTGAGAGTCTCTGTCAACAAACCTGGAGCACAACACCTTCAAAATAGCTAACTGAATTCCATTTAATTAAAGCAACTCATGGTGTCCACTATTACTCACTGTATACATTTGATTAATGAATTATAGCTCCACCAGTCTAAAAGGAACAGCAACATCGTCTGAAATCTGAACTCAAATAGGTAATTTCAGAAATATTCAAGCGAGGTTTTGTTCTTCATACTATAATCATTATTATGTGTCTACAGCGATCACTGCTGATCTGATTACTAAATTAGTTGACAACTAATGTAATTATCGATTCGATTACGATTCATCGATTAATCATACAAGCATGATGTGTAATACCAACAAATCTACTTAAAGGGATACTGGAGGGACATGTTAACATCTACTCTGGCTTTTGTGTTTCACCCCAGAGTTGCAGTACAATGACCCCAAGCATGTTTGAAAGTGAAATAAATGTCCATTCAAGTTCAGTACTGGAGTAATTACATTCCTCCACGGTGCAGACAGGCAGAAATAAAGGGGGGTGGAGGGTGGGATGGAGTGAGAGAGTGCTAGGAGTGGTGCAGCTCCCATGGGAGATATTTAAGAGCATGGTGGTGACAGAGTGTCAGGGCCATAAGTCATTCAGTCTGTCCCCCAGTGGTTTATGGAGTGGGACAGCGATTGGGACACTGGTTGACAACATCCCCTCCATTGGCCCGTGAATCAGTGTTGCCAGATTGTTGTGAGGGGAAACAAGCGACCAATTCTATAAAACAAGCCTGAATTAAGTGACTAGTATTTTTAGTGTGTGGGGAAAAAAGTGTCACATTTCGATTATCAAATGGAATGCATTTCTGTAAGTATTTCTGTATGTGCAACAGTCTCAGTCAGTCTCGCTTCAAACAGGAGCTGGTTTGGTTTGGCTCAGATCTCTAGCTGGGAATGACATTGTGAGGCCACAAGCATAGCAGGAGTTGAGGGAAAAAACAGCCACCAATATTTACAGGCTTATAAATAAGCGGACATGGCAACACCGCCCGCTCATAATGTCCTAGGAGGCTGTAGTACACGGACCAAGCTGCTGACTGGGCACTTTATCGCTGCTCAAACTCCAAACAAAAGGCCTGTTGTCTCTCTCACTCACACGCCTCTCTCTCTCAATCTGTCTCCCCATCTATTAGTGCATCTCTCCTTTTTACAGTTTACAATTTAGGCTTTTTAGCAGACGCTCTAAATCCGGAGCGACTGAAGAGTGAGAACAACAAATGGTACATCAGATATATAGTTAGTCAGCAAGGATCATAAGCAAGCTAATAATCTAACAACCATCTAACATTACAATATATGCACAATGCTATGTCTACATAATCCAACATAATCTACGTTAAATCCAGATCTGTTCTCGGAACCTGAAAGCTCACAACACATTGTGGACACGACGTGAATCATGCAATGAAGGGTTTGATGTGGTTAAATAAATGGCCACTACTTCTCCCTCCTCAACTCTTCCCATCTTTCATTCTGCCCCCAACCCCTCCCTTTGGTTGACTGTTTGTGTCGCCGCTATTGGACAAACCTAGAGAGCATCGACTGTACACATTTAACACAGTGGTTCACAAATGTCATTGTCATATCACTAGGTATGCATGGAAAAGGGAAATTCTTAGCCGAAACTGAATACCTGAAGATTCCGATTAAATGTAGGAGCCAAATAGTGCTTACTTATATTTTCACTTGGAGGCAGGGTGAGCTGGGAGTGGTACAATTTGTTGAACGCAATTAGTTGCACTTTATATGGTAGGGTGATTGATTCATGTTTGTTTGCTCACCGTTTAATTTAGATTCTTTATCATTTATTTATTCATTCAGTCATTACAGCCTGTTTAATTATTTAGGCTGCCGGTTGACTCATTTATTTGGAATTATTATCAGCCATAACATTATATACTGCATATATTTTTCCCCCAATCATTGCTGTCATGGCCGTGCCTTAAAAGCTAACCTGATTATGGCATACTCAACTACAGTATTTTCTTGTACCGAAACAGAATAGGCCAAAAATGCAGTTTTTATCCATCTTCTGCCTAGACTTTGTGCCGATATGATTATGCAGTGCTACAGTCACACTGACTGTATTACAGGCATGCTGCTGTTTTAAAACTTGTTCACTCAAGCTGTCAAGGAACAAATGGAATAGAGTGAATAGTGACACCGACAAACAAATACCAGTCCAACTTTTAACCAGCCAGCCTCTACGCCTATTCACCAACCAATTTTTTGGGCATGTCACTCAACCTTGCCCTAGAATAGACAAGAGGCAGAGCCCAAGCGAGAAGATCAGGAAAGCAAGCACGGTGTGTTGCCAGAGTGAAAAGCAAGCAGGGAGCAGACCTTATAGATTGTGGACGCTGCATTCTGTCAGGGAGCATTGAGATGCCCTCCTTTCTGAGTGGGTTTAAATCACTGTCACACACACCACACACGCCCAGCACTGGCTGCTGGGGGCGGGGTGCAGGTGTACCATACTTTTACCATCCTATTCTTGTAGGTCAGCAGTTCTCACAGTGTGGTCCAGGAAGGCGGTTGCCACCCGGGGGTCATTGACAGGGGGGTTCCACGCACCCAAAGATGTGATAATACGGGTGGCGGTGGCTCTGGGGTAGAGTCAGAGGATGGTAACTGCAAGGTCACCAGTTCGAAGCCAGAGGGTTGCACCAGCCCAGAGTTACAGTTGGAAGCACCCTTGGCTCCAGGTGTGCTTGTGAGACTATCAACTGTAGTTGCGGAAGTTGTTGTATTTACAGTCCCCAGCAAAACAACCCTGTTCACTAGCGACTTGACTTGTTCACTCTCATTTTCAGAAACAATGATTTCAATGAACAAAGCAGTTAAAGAAATGTGCAAAGTGCACACGGTTCCATCTTTTAAACTTTTACAACAGCTTTGCGAAAAAGGGGAAATAAAATGTTTCCGCAGAGTATATATTTTCGGGAGCACCGTGCCGCGATTGGCTGAAAAAAATGGAAACTTCCAGGGGAAGTTAACACACCGGAAGTTACACCTTTTGATAGTCGCTCTGGGGTACCCTGGATCCAGGCTTTCATTTCGCAGCGCGGATGTAAGCCTGGAGAAGAAAGCTAGCTGGAAGTATCTTTGAGCAGGACATTGAACCCCCAATTGCTCCTGATTGTGCCGGTTGTGCCTTGCTCCGCTGCCTGCCATCAGTGTATAAATGTGCGTGTGAATGTGTGAAAGTGATGCACAATCTATGTAAAGCGTCTTGGATAAAGGCAGTGTATAAATGCACAATTTACTGTATCAATACGCTACTGAAGCATCGTTCCAGTTTGACAGTGTGAACTGAAGGCCTGTGACCTCCAGCTTGGAGGTCGTGTTGTGAGTGATGCATCACAAATAGTCCATTTTATTCGATTACTCATCATATGGATAAATGGTCACTGCTTACGCAGCATTTCTCATTCCCAACCCCCCCCCCCCCATACATCATGGTGCCAATATGCTTAGGCATGTGAAGTTCTCAGGATGACTTTCAAAACGTATTGATTTTAGGTGTGGTTTCTAACTGTAGCTGCGGTTATTTAGCATCAGACTGTTAGCGTAGCCTCTGTAGCCACTGACTGCGGTGGTTGAGTGTAGAATGAAGAGGGGGGTGCATACACATGATACACATATCCACAAAAAGTACTAAGGATGAGAACAGTACTGAGGATGTGTTGACTTTCAACTTGTACTCCTGTCAATTCTCCTCCAAATAGATTCTCTCTTTATGGCTTGCTCATTAAAAAAAAACGCCAAAATAAAATTACTGTAGAATAGCAAAAATAGCCACATCTACACACCATCTTTTCTTCTTATTTCTACATTTAGTGCAGAATAGCCATTCATTTATTACTTGTGCAAGCAGAGCGAGTGAGTGCAATTTTTTTACATGTTTCCCCTCTACATTGCTTCTACTTTGATGCTGCAACTGTTTCCCTGCAGACAGACACTTGCCTCGTCCTAAGCTGCAGACGATCCAGAACTGTGTTGTCGACGACAAATCATAACAACAAAACATTCATCTGGCTCAGGACAGGCGTTGCTAATGCGTGGCTTATGTGGGGTGAGGCACCGTTTTAGCCAGCACAGTACAGCAGTCTCATAAGCAGTTTGATAATGAGCCAATAGAGTGGAAGTGAGGTGGAGTTAGATTCTGTTTTTAAACAAATCTGTTTACAAACAGATTTGTATAGCTTTTGTTTTTGTACACACTCAATTTGTATATATTACCTTTAAAAGCTAATATAGGCAACTTTAGTGTGTGCAAAATCTGGGTTCCTGAGCCAGACGAACGTTTTGACAACAATACCGGTAATATCTAATACCGAGCTAATTAACAAGTTATCAATAGCGATATTGAAAAATCAATACCGCCCAAGACTAAATTGAGAAAGATGGTTTACAATGCTAATTGTATCAATAAAAATAAATGACAAGACAAAAAACATATTTATGCCCCAAAAATATTTTAGATGTGAGAAGTGGGGACACCCCCCCCCCCCCCCACACACACACACACACACACACACACTACACCCCTGGTTTGCGCTCGTACTCCAATTGGCCAGTTTACATGTCTCTCCCTCTCTCTTACATCTCTTAAAGAGATCTCTGTTAGTAACTCTTTAAGAGATCTCTGTAAGTATCTCTGGTCACTCGCTCTGCTTGCACACAAGTCGGCATCCGAGTGCAGGTCTAGCAAGGGAGCCCCATGGAGCTTCCTCGAGGATCTCTGAGCTTCCCCTGTGTGTGTGTGTGTGTGTGTGTGTGTGGGGGGGGGGGGGGGGGGGGGACGACGACTGATGACCACACTGGCCTACAGCCTGCAGTGTCCAGGGCAGCGGTCGACAAGGGACATATGGTCCCACCCAACGTATCCTGGCTTAAATAGCAGCTTGCAGTTAATGAACTTGTAACAGTTTCAGCGAGGCACAGGCCAGAGCAGCTTCTCTGCAGTCACCACACAGTATAGAGTACAACAGCATGACGAGAGCTCAGGGAAGCATCTGCAATCCAGTAAGTCAGCAAGAGCGCCGAGGCACCGACTCAGCAGTACCGGCTTATTAGCCAAGTCGTCCCTGTTGGCAAATGGCAGAGGCACACTTTGACTTGTAGCAGTGCCAAGTCAGGAATCACAAAACAGCCGTGTCATTGGGGATTACGGGGAACAAGTAGGCACCAGCCTAAAACTTTGTTTAAGCTTTAGGTTATCTCGAATAAAAACCTGCAAGGCAGCTGGGAAGGCTCTTAAAAATAAATAAATAATTAAATGTGTGTCAGTGTGGTTTTACTTTTCATCTCCATCCCTCGGTTGGATCGTTAGGCTCATCCTTGCACACTCGGGGCATGAAAACCCCTCAACAGCAGACAGCAGGACTGGACAATAAACCTGGTTGTGAAGTCACCTATTACCTATATTGTGCACGATTTTCTCACCAGGACACACATCAAAACTATGGCAGGACCAATGAGTGCTTCCAAACTGCATGGAGTTTGGAAGCACTTGTTGGAAATCGCTGCGGCTCACCAGTCCTGCATACCACCTGTTTCTGAATGACACATGCTGCGGGAGGTGGCAGGACGTTGCGTTATTGAAAACTAGTACTTCCAAAAATAATCCCATTCTTGACCGAAGGTAGCTCATAAACTTTGTGTGGTGGATTTTTATCCAACAAAAACTTTGCAGATAGAAAGACGATAACTCAAGCTTTCTGTACAACTCCAACGGTGGCAGTGAGTTTAACATTGTTTAATGCATTTAGATAGGACTTTTATGCCTGGATGTATGGGCTGTCAGGGCCAAAAAGCAGTGTTCTGCCACTCAGTGGTTGTTCTGACTTAATGGTATGATGGATCCGCAAGGGTCCATTTGGTTTCATTTTACACTCTCAAAGAGTTATATCTGGTTAACCAACTTTCCATCATGTAGCCTGGGGACCACGTGGAACTCTCTCAAGGACCACTGGTGGTCCCTGGACCACTGGTTGAAACCCACTGCTGTAGAGGGTCTATACAGCAAATATAGCCCTATTATTATTTATTATTCCCTAGCATTTTCTATCTTCGAGAGAAGTCAGACTATGCACCCACTGCACACAAAACGAAGTGGAAACCGAGCAACACCTCCTAACCATCCCACGGATTACAATCACCAATGCAAAAACATGACAAAAAATCCTAGCTGGGCAAAATGCAACAATGTGCGCACGCACACGCACGCACGCACACGCACGCATGCGCACGCACGCACACGCGCACACACACACAGCTGTGATAAGAGGTGGATGTCAATGGAAAACACAATCACCCTAAAACATAATCATTGTGTGTATCTTGCATTGAGTGATGTTGTTACAATATATAGAAATTGAGTAATTGAAGAAATTGATGAATTGTAGAAGAATTTCAAATGTTCATAATTATTGTTTTGATGTAATGTTGTTCTTAATAAAAGGAACTAGATTACTTACTTTCAGCTAAATGTGCATGCATGCCTAAAAAAGCTAAAAAATAATGCATGGGTAGGATATATGCAGTATGCACACACTGCATGGATAGGATATACACACACACACTGCATGGGTAGGATATATGCACACACACACACACACACACACACACACACACACACACACACACACACACACACACACACACACACACACACACACACACACACACACACACACACACACACACACACTGCATGGATGGATATATGCACACACACACATGGGTAGGATATATGCACACACACACACTGCATGGGTAGGATATATGCACACACACAGGTCGATATGGTCCATGACGCCAGTGGAGGCCCGTTGTCATGGAAACAAGTCAGGCTGTCAGGCTGTCTAAAGTACCATAATAATAGCATGGTATTGATAACACATGGAGGGTTAACGCTGTGCGCTTATTAAAGCGAGTTTTCCTCTATAATTTCTTCATCTTCAAAAGAAAAGCATCTGGCTCAGGGGCAGGGCTCTGTCATGGTGATGAAATCTCACTTGGCGATTAATTGCCATCTATATTATTGGAATAGATGAATGAAGAAAAAAAAAGAATTTACTGATATCTTTGATCATTTTATGTGGAAATTGCTTTTAGCCAAACTGCAAGATCACGATGGAATCGTCAATCATCGTCACAGTGTGCCGTGTTGTGGGCTTGTAGATCTGATCTGCTAGTTCCATTATTAAATGTTTTTGCAAGACAGGCGCAATTTCCATCGCAAATAATAATGGTATAAAGCAGTGGTTTTCAACCAGTGGTCTGGGGAACACCAGTGGTCCCTGTGAGGATTCAAGTGGTCCCCAGCTAAATGATGGACAGTTCGTAACCAAATGGACCCTTATAAATCTGTAACTCTTGAGATTGTAAAATAAAACCAAGTGGACCCTGGTATCATTTTACGCTCTCAAGAGAGAATTTTATTTAAACATCTGAATTACTTAATTTTCAAGAATGTACACATTTGGAAAATGTAGAAGTATTGTTATTTTGACCAATGTTTTGCCAGTTATCTCTCCTAAATCGTGGACACAAACTTGAATATCTCTAGTTTTGGGCCAGAAAAGACTAAACTCAGCATCAAATGGTGGTCCATGGCTAAAATGCAGAATAAATAGTGGGCCTTGGTATGATAGAGGTTGAAAACCACTGGTATAAAGCCATTGTGGAATACTGTGGAATAAGTGTGACAGGTCTAAGCCTACCCATGGGAAATAACAGAGAAAGTCCATGTCTATGTTTAGAGATGAGCACTGCGGAACATACAGTAACTACTGTAGGTGACCTAGTGGTTGATCGGCCGCCTTATTGTAAACACCCTGCACCCGCTTGTGTCTCTAGACATCATGTGACACATCATTGGGGAAGGAACATATGGAACAACATATGGAATGTCAGAACCTGTTCTGACATTGTGGCTCAGGGGTAGAGTCACCGGATGATAACCGCAAGGTTGCAGGCTCGAACCCGGGCTCCCCCCAGAGTTAGTGTCGAAGTGTCCTTGAACAAGACACTGAAACCCTAAATGCTCCTAATGTGCTGGTTGTGACTTGCATGGTTTCCACCACCATAGGTGTATGGATGTGTGTGTGAATGGGTGAATGTGATGAACAATGTCTGTAAAGTAACTGCTATACAAATGCTGCATTTAGCACTTATGTTGAATCGTGTCTCCTTGTCTCCTTTTTGACCGATACCAGTCCCTTCAAATGTAAAACTCTAGATAAGCTTGCCCCAAAAGTATTAGTGCAGTCTGGCAAAGACTACAGTTCTCAACAGGTCCAAATACTCAACTAAAAGGTGTAGGGGTTTGTGTAGGAATACAGGTTGTATTGAGAGTGATTTAAATGATGGAAGTACTGGGGACCACTGAGGGTCAAAAATGATTATTTTCTGCACCTCTAACCCAGACAGTGCCTATGTACACAATGTAATGTTAATTCCCCTTGTAAGTTGAAGAATTTCTGTAACAAAGCTTCAACCAGCCACAGCAATCATTTCATCCAGTGGATCTCAAATGTGAGGTCTGTCCGGGACAGGGGACACCCAGGGGGTCTTTAACCCCAAGAGTGGACGAATGGAACCAGTCGATTTAGTTGCATGTGTCGGCTACATTTTCACGGTCAATGGGGACCAGCTGTGACCTAGCTTGAGCGACTCAGGTGGACGGTTACACTGATTGGATCTCAATGGGGCAAGCCCCAACCGCATCTTTTGGAGCGACGCTCACCCAGAAATGTTGACTCCCCCTTCCATGTAGGAAATTATTTAGTCCATGCTTTCACTTTTTGGACAGCATGGAGGAAGATGAAAGCCTGAGTATCGAGGCTAGCCAAAAGCACAGCAAACAGAAAGTTTTACCAAAGCGCTAAGACCAGTCCTTCCTTGCATGCTCATTATCACCCCAGCCCGGAGGTTTGTTACCCCAAAGATCACTGGCTATTAGAAGCGGTTTTCAACCAGACCACCAGTGGTCCTTTTAGTTGAAGGGGTTCCAGAGGTGGTCCCCAGCTAAATGGAGAGTTGATGGACCTCTTAAGTCACTCTTCTATGCATGTGCATCCACATACTGTATTTATATAGTAATACGCTTCCTTTATAAAGCATACCATTAATGCACAAATACCAACAAACACACACACAAAGAGCAGGAGGAAATCCATCAAGCACCAACCAGCATGTCGGTGGCTCAAGGCTAGAATGTTTGGATGGTAATCACAAGGTTGCCAGTTCAAACCCCGAATTGCTCCTGGAGTGCAGGCAGGTTGGTGCCTTGTATGGTTTCTTTTCGCCAATCGACGTATGATTGTGTGTGAATGGGTGGATGCAGTGCACAACCTATGTAAATCAAGTTGGATAAACGTGCTGCTTTATCAACTTGTGATCGAGTGTCTTGCTCAAGGACACTTCGACGCCAGCTCTAGAGGAGCACGGGTTCGAAAACCAGCCACTCTATCCACTCTACCGGGCAGAACACTAATATCGCTTTGAATATGTCATGAGCTGATGAGATGTCAAAACTGTCAGCAGTTCACTGACAGTGTCATGTGTCTTACCAGACGAGTGGTCCACGGGTCCACCGGCGCTGCTGCTGAAGAGGGAGGCGTGGAGGTCCGGGTACGTCTTCTCCAGGGCTACGCACAGCTGGAGGAAGTGGTCGCTGTCCTTGTCCATCAGCATCTTCAGGAGGTGCTCCACTTTCTCCGCGCTGGACGAACAGTTCTGCTCCAGCTCGAACCTGTCCAGCTGGCTCAGCGTCCCGGACGCCACCAGCAGCTCGATCAGCCGCTCGGCGTCCGTGATGGACTCCAATAAGTTCTGGTGGCACTGGTCTAACAACTCCCTGTGCTTTGGCTCCATGATAACGCCGTTTATTAGGCGATTATCGCCGCTTTAGTTCCGTAGCTTCCCCAGGCTAACTAGACTGGAAGAGTACTGGAGACAGTCCAGACTCCAGGTGGGCTGGGTGCTTCTGTTCTGTCCCTCCCTCCGGTAGCTTTTAAAACAAAAACACCACGCCGATCTAACCGAACAACTTAAGTTATCGTGGCGGATTTACAGAACTTCGCCTCGACCGCCACGGCCATTGATCCATTGGGGTCGCACGGTGGTGGGAGAGATCGGTTTCTATAGCAAAAGGGGGTGGGGGGGTACAAGAAGCCATATTTGTTGCCCAGAGGGCTGTTGACTGACTGCACTATAAAAGAGCATCTTACTTGTGTAGTAGTAGAGGTTCATCATATCGTCGCCTGGGCTTTCTTTCCGAGTCCACTCTACCCGAACCCGTCCCCATGTCTCCGGGAGCCCGGTGGAGCATTGGCACGCTGCACGACCAGCCGCTCTTCAAACTACGGCAACATAGTTGGCGATGCTGATGATGATATTCCTTCAGTTACATTGTATATCCACTACTACTAGTCCGCCATGTCTGGAGCTGACTGGAGCTCCACACTTCGTCGTACGGTCGTGTCGCTGCCCGGGCGCCGGAACACAGCTATGGCCCCTCCCAGAGCCAGCGCCAACTAGTAGAAGTCAAGAGTTGCGACATTGAGGGGTCAGAATAAACGGAGCGCTCGCTGGACCTAATACATTGATTTCAACGAGGGCTACTCAAGTAATAATTATTTAAGCCGTGTGTGCTAAATATCAACTGTTTAAAGTATTATGGCCTAGAGTAGCCTAACAACTGCAGGCTAATGTTTACTACAAAGCGTTCTGATTCAAAGGGATAAAAGCTGAACTGATTGATGCCTGAGTCCAGTTGTCCCAATTCTCAATAGAGAATCTATGTAAAGAACCGCCATTGAGCTGGCCCCATGAAGTGAACCGAGTTTGCGTTACTCTGCCGATACTCCAAGGCTATGGGCCCTCCCACAAGATCTCCAAGCCAACCGTGTGCTGAGTCCGCGGCGCACGGTGGGCTTGTAGATCTAAAGTGGGACTGAGCTGTAGTATGTTGGCCTGCGCGACACCGTCACGCGGCGAAATGTAACATCAGCAGCTGATGCTGCCCGGCTGTCAATCAACACAGATGGCCATATAGGCCTAGCTCTGGTCCAGAGCTCCACTGCTTCTGAGTCTGACTTGCATTGGAGCTCTGTTGGTCTCCGTGCATTCGGCCATTACTGCACCCGACCAGCCTCTCTTCTCTAGTGGATATATAAAGAACGTTTTACCTACTCACCAAAATAAACACGTCTTGTGTCATTAGAATGCCTACTTACCTTAGTGGAAATACTCTGAGCCCCCCACCACACGGATAAATTGGACGTTTTGGTCAGAACGCGATCGTTTTTCACTGAAGGAAAAATATTTCCCATGGAACTTTTCTATTGGCAATATCGGTAGAGGGCGCAAATCCTGGTTGTTTTTCCGGTGAAAAACGATCGCGTTCTGGCCAAAAAGTCCATTTTATCCGTGTGGTGGGGGGCTAAGAGTGCGACCACTAAGGTAAGTAGGCTTTCTAATGACACAAGACGTGTTTATTTTGGTCAGTAGGTAAAACGTTCTTTATATATCCACTAGAGAAGAGAGGCTGGTCGGGTGCAGTAATGGCCGAATGCACGGAGACGAGCAGAGCTCCAATGCAAGTCAGACTCAGAAGCAGTGGAGCTCTGAACCAGAGCTAATATAGGCCTATCAAATGGGGCGGGGATTATGCCCGCCTTATTATTCATAAATATACATGATGTACATTATTATTACTTTTCAACGGGCGCGTATAGTGGAGCCCGACGCAAAACCCAAGCGTGGGGAAATGGAATGAACATATGAATGAACATAATGATGCATCGGACCTACAGCCTTATGTTAGTCTATATGTAACCAGTAGGTCTGAGACCAGTTACGTGTCATAGCACCACCCCCTCAGCACAGCATATGAGGTGGCTTGTCAGGCAGAGTAGGATAGGTGGCGTCTATCCCAGCTGTTTCCGGTCCCGACTCAGCTCATTCAGTCACACTGTTCGGCGTGTGTGTGTGTGTGTGTGTGCTCGTAGCACCGAGATGTAGTGGAGCTCCGACTTCGTAGGCAGTAGCAACAGCAGCATATGTGCATGTTTGAGAAGTCAGATGCAGCACCGTGTGCCGAACGAAACCTAACTAATGTTCCTGTGTATGTGCGTGCACAGTCTGCACACGCCAGTGTATAGAGACGGCGTGCTGGTCAAACTACTGAGTCACGTCTATCAGACGAGCGTCTGTGTGTGCACACTACTATATTGAGACCGTGTGCTGTTGTAACTGAGCCACTGGCATATGGGATGTGTTTCTGTGTGTGTAAGCCTACTCACACACAAGCCTAGAGACGGTGGTCCGGCCACATGTATTGCCACCTTGTTTATTCTTCACGCTGAGTGCCTTGAACACTGTATTAGGATTGGGCCTCACTGCGAGCCGCTGTTCTTTTTACCTTTTTGTTTTTACTTTTTATTCTATGCTGCTACTGTTTTAACGTGTATGGTTTCCTGGTTAGTCCAGATGGTTTTAAACTCTAAGACCCTCATGTCCCTAAACCCCAGGGGTTAATAGGCAACTTTGTGGACCGACTTACTTAAAGAGCTAGTGTTATACTGCAGAAGTACACCTGATCTTAGTCACTTTAATTGCATGGTGTGTATGGCTTTTAGCCTTCTTTTATATACTGGTTTGCAGTGTTCATTCAGAGTGTAAATGCCAAATATATTGGCTCAGAGTGACGTTTACATGGTTTGCAGTGATATTAGTGTTTTTATAGACTTTATCATCGTGTCTTCCAGTTCTCCTAGCCTATGAGAGTATTATCTGTCCAGTAGAAGCCTACCCACCTATTAACAGGACATGTGAATGTGATTTCTTTTAAAATCAAATGTCAATACTATGTGCTTTGGATAAAATAAACTGTTATCTACCTCCGACCACTGCTTATCATTGTCCACTCAAACTGGACACTTACCTGGCAATATATATGGTTCTGGGTCTCCCGCCCTGTGATCGGGAGTGGCGTAGTCTTTATTCATATTAAGGTTTTGAAACACATGCAGGTGTTTACATACAGAAAATGTATTAACCATGATAAAACCAACTAAAACAAAAAACACTTTGTTTGCAGTGATTTTATTTGTTCGTTTCCAAAGATGAAGTGAAATCGAGCAAGATCTGGGCACCATTCGTGGTAGAAGGCAGTGTCTTCTGGAGGTGAGAGGAAGAGTGGAGTCTGCACAGGTAAACTCACACATTTTTCTCTCTCTGACGTCTTTCTGAAGTCAACTCACACAAAAACTCAGGTCAACTCACACAATGTGAATTGTCTTTGGCACAGGTGGTGCCAATTAATCTTATATCACCCAAGACTGGGCATGTTTTGAGGGGAAGACTTGCACCTTTTGGGGGAGAGGATGTGGGCTGCACTAATAGGCCCCATATTTGCGTTATGAGTTTGTAGATGTCTTTGGCGCAATTAAGTATATGAACTATAACAATTACTTGGAAGCAATAGCAATTGTTAAAGCCTTTCTAAATATAAAACCAAACATATTTGTATGGAATGCTAATGCAGGGCCCCCTTGCTCTGAAACAACGTTGAAATAAGTTTCTATAGGTCCCTAAGTGTCAGTCCCATGAGTCTGAACTTGAAGAGAAGAAACACTTCTGGACATGAGGCCTGCCTGAAATGCCTTTTAACATAACAAGTCCAGTCCATTAGTATATAATAGCCTATACAGTTAAGTTCATAGAGGACAACAACACAAAACTCTGCCGAAATAACTACAAAAATGGATGTGTTCAGAGCGCAGTTAGATTAGTGTGTTTTAGGGTTTCTAACTGCTTGTATCTTGTTTGTTATATTCTCAAAATGACGCGAAAGATAGACACATTTAGTTTGATTTCATTGATTGATTTGACTTTTCATCGGTTACAAATTTGGAACAACAGCATTCGACTGTAGGCCTAATGCCACAGCATTGCATAGCCTACAGTGCATTAAAAAGGGAAATAAACAATGGTAATAATGGCCTACTAAAGAGAAAATTAATTAATTGGTTTGTAGAGACTTTTTCACCTGTTAATAAGATAACTGATCCTGTTTTAACCCTGTTTAGCACACAGATATTATTGTTATGGTGCCCAAAATATTGACTGAAAAGATACAGTAGAGCTATACGTCTGAATGAGAGGAGAGAGGTAGGGTATAGTCGGCCTCGGCCCAAACCAGTGGGGCAGCATAGCATAAGGTGTAGTTTGATAGCGGCTATATCCCCCCATCACTTGAACAATAGCGCCATCGTGTGTTGTTTTTGAGAACTTATAACACTATGACAGACTACAAATAAGAAAGAAAGCAGATGTCAGAACAGAATCTGGCCCATTCTTTTACCCCATGGTCACAAATAAGTGGCCAGAAAAAGTAGAACACCACAAAATGACCTAAGGGGGGCATTTGGTTCCATTTGTGGGGAAAAAAAACATGGCCAGAAAAGAAAAAATCATTAACATGGTGAAAACAGCCTGATGACAAGGTTGTGTTCCACCATGTTAATGATTTATTTTTTCAGACCTCCTTTTCAAGGAAACACAGAATGGGGGAACTTTATTATAATCTCTTAGGCACATTAGGTTAGCACCCACCCTAGACGCTTTTAAAACACAGCTAAAGACCCACTTTTTTATCCTTGCATTTGGCTAAGTCTATGTGCTGATGCTTTTTTACTTGTATTTCGTATCTTTATCTTTTTTTATTAATATACTGTATATATATTTTCTCTATATATATATATTATTGTATTTTGTATTTTTATCTCTTCTGTAAAGCACTTTGTGCTGCATTTGTGCATGAAAGGTGTCTATAAATAAAAATTATTATTAGGTGTATAAAAATGACAGTGGTGAGCTTGAATGACACACTAGTGTTGCCTAGCTGTTAACCGCCTGCTAGCACGGCTTATGTGGTATCACAAAGTTCCATGCTGTCACCAGGAGATGGCTAATGACTGCTAATGTTCCAACATAATGGTCACACAGCATTTTGTGTGGAAGACTTGCTATTACAGTACAGTATATTAATGAAATATTCATATAGTACAGTATATACTGTAACTTACTATACCGTACTGTACATACAATAGACACGTTCCCTACTTCCCACCAGAGCCATCAAGATAGAAAGAGTTGTGACACAAATTCTCCCCTTGCATAATGTTGCAGTCAGTCACTTTACCTGAACCAAACTTTACCAATTAAGAGACCCCTTCTTTTACACCACCTATATTGTAATGTGAGGTACCAATATCGTCCCAACCCTAGTGTTGAGTAATTCTAGATCGGCTGTTTTCACTAGTTTCGGTCTCAACCACATAACAGCGCATGTTATAGATATAGCAATCATTGCATGTCTATATAATAATTTTTGTGAAATTAAAAGCTACCTTTGTCCAAGTGTTGCAGAGATGTCAGACAGAGATGTGGCTTGTTTAAAATTGAAAAGTGGGCAGAGAGATGCTCAGACCTAGTTCACAAGTGATGCAAGCATGGCTTCCTGTTATGGATGCGGGGTAGGTACATAAAATCATCATCATCCGCCATGCAAATGAGGGGCTTTCTTAATGAACTGGTTGAACTGAACATTTTCAACAAATACTGTACCTGTTTTTGAGAAGGATTATCCACTGGCCTCGTGGTCCAGGCGCATGTCACATATAGGCTATGGACTGACTATGTGTTGTGTGTTGGAGGCCCATTCATAACAAGCTGGTGCTACCAATGAACTAATAGTCTGTTACGATCTGAGCCGAATCAATTAAACAGCAGGAGCTGTCTATAAGCTCCCCTAGTCTCAAAAAGATAATAACTTGGCTTACTATGTATCATCATAGCTTTTTTGCATTAAAACATGCTTGATGGGGTCTGTAAGCCTATCAAATAATAATAGTACGAAAAATAATTAACAGCTTACTGCAAATAAACTCTGAATCGATTTTGCATAAGAGGCCATGCTATACTAAGTTAATGTACCAGTCTTAATATTCATACATTTAGCTCGGGACCCCCATACTTTTTCCCTACAATGTGGCCATATTGATATTCTGACATTTATCTTTCCATCCCAACAATAGGAAAAAATGGTATATTTGGACTTAGTTCAAATGGTCATTAATCATGATCTTAATCTTGTTAAAATGTTTAATCATTCAATAGGCTTAATAATACATGCTGTGGTTTTAGGGTGAGAAACAAATTATGGTACTCCATCTTTAAGATTTTTTTTTTTTTTTTTTTTTCGGGGCCAGCCTGACAGCCTGCTTCCACAGCATAGGAGCAATGATTGAGAAAGCTCTCCACCCTCTTTGCTTACACCAACAGACTAGTAAAGTGTAGTTCTGATATCAATCAGGGTAATTTCTGTGAAGACCACAGAAAGAAAACCACAGCTCTTACATACACGTACTGTACATCCTAGGAAGTGCACCAGAACAACTTCCTGAGAAGAATTAAGTGACCACCTCACCACTTTTCAACATGTCTTCAATGTCCTCAATAATATACATGATAAAATAACACTATTTTTTCTACTCAGTTTGTGTCTCTAGGAGGTTTGTGGGCAGTTCAGAAACCCGTCCTCCAATGACGTAATCATTCAGCAGATTTTTTTAACAATGTTTTTGAAACCCTGCAGTTTCTATTAGCTTGGATTGCCCATCCCCATCCCCATGTTGCAATGTTGCCATTGCTGATGTTGCAATCAATGATGTTGCAATGTTTAAAAAAAAAAGCTGTCATGGGCCCTCATGTCTGCCCCAAGATTGATTATGATGGACTGGTAAAATGTACTCTCTGTGCTTACTGTTTGCATCTCTATTGCATAGTACAGTAGATTCGCATGAAATATAGGCTATTCTTGTCTTTCAATCCCCCCTGTCTCTCTCTCTCACACTCACGCACATGCGCGCACACGCACACACACATC
Source organism: Benthosema pterotum (assembly GCA_039105355.1). Classification (NCBI taxonomy): domain Eukaryota; kingdom Metazoa; phylum Chordata; class Actinopteri; order Myctophiformes; family Myctophidae; genus Benthosema; species Benthosema pterotum. The sequence goes on from CM076974.1 coordinate 10,774,187, forward strand.
ATCTCTTCCATCAGGGTAGAGTGTGTGCGCAACTTCTTATTCTAAAATTGTGTATGGAACTTTGGACTTTGCTACTACTAAAGAAAACATGCGCAATTCCTCTTTCTCTATTCTTTGTTGTTGTGTTTTGCACTATATAAACTATCCCTTTGTTTGCTGTGTTTGATTGTCCAATATTACAATATTACAATGTATATTATACTGTATATGCCAATAGGTAACACAGAATGGAGGGACTTTATTATTTCAACTCATCACAACAATTCTAAGGTATTATTAAAGGTAATAGACACAACTTTAGTGTGTACAAACGCTGTGTTTGTAAATAGATTTGTTTAAAAACAGAATCTAACTCTACCTCACCTCCACTCTATTGGCTCATTATGAATCTGCTGGAGAATACTGTGCTGTGCTAAAACGCTGCCTCACCCCCACACAACCAACCTCCCCTCACAAATTAACACCGCCTTTCCTGAGCCCAACAAATGTTTTGTTTTCTTGTTTTGTTGACTTTTTTTTTTTTTTTTAATGTGGACGGTGTGCAGGATGAAGCAAGTGTATGTCAGCAGGGAAACAGCTGCAGCATCAAAGTAGGACCAACGTAGAGGGGAAAAAGCCAAATATAGATATCTATTTTGATTTTTGGCTAAACACTTGCCTTTAATGACACAGGAAAATGATGAAAATGAGCAATTGCAATGTGGAAATTCTCAGTTACATATAAATTCAAATTGTTACTGAGTAAAAGTAAAAAGCTATTGCTATCAAAATGTATTTTAATGCACTAAAGTTAGCCTACTGAAATGTGTATAGGCTATGAAGTGGTTAATGGATGCTTTGTCAAAATCTACAAAGTAGCCTGACCATATTTGTAGGCCTAACTAATGTTTTAAAATAATTAGTACCGGTAGTATGCTATTGAACAAATTGCAGCTGGTCTAGTTTGTTGTTAGCAGTGTAGCATCCAGCCAACTGGACTCGGCCCCATTGGCGCGACTTGAGGTGGCTTTGCCGGGCAGCTGGGAGGTGGCCTGGTCGAAGTAAAAAATGCCCAGCCTAAAAAAAATGTCCCAGTCCAGCCCTGCCTGGTAGTATATGACAAAGTGTCACTGTCACAAAACAATGTAACGCTTTGTTAGCGATAATGTTTTAAGTGTATTGTTTCACGATTCAGGAAAAAAAAAGAAATGTTTCCAAGTTATAAGTCATTTTCATTTACTGTATGTTGGTGATTGTGAGCACGTACCGTGGCACTTGGTTGTCAAAAGGATTTCATGCCCCCTTCCCTAATTACTAATAGTGTTACAGTTCATGTCCGAGCAGGGGATAAAACTTAAGAAACACAACCCAAGAAATCAAACATAAAATTCAAACATCTTTATATCAACTCCAGCAAAAAAAAAAAAAAATACAAAGTTCTTAACATAAAATATGTATCATTCTTGGGATTAACACAAATAAAGCATTGTTATTTCTTTTCTGATATACAAAAATCAAAATCTATAAATAGCAACTGTAAAGAATAAAACATGTTCAAGTCAGATATTTGGTGTTGTTGTTTAATTTAGGTCTAATGAACATGGAGTTCTTAAATAACAATAAAAACAGGATTTAAATGTTTTGCATTTACAATTGATTAATTCCTATAGAGAGAGGGAGAGAGGGGGGAGAGAGAGAGAGAGAGAGAGAGAGAGAGAGAGAGAGAGAGAGAGAGAGAGAGAGAGAGAGAGAGAGAGAGAGAGAGAGAGAGAGAGAGAGAGAGAGAGAGAGAGAGAGAGAGAGAGAGAGAGAGAGAGAGAGAATAACACTGCGCTAAAATGGTAAATGTTTGGAGGCTACTATTGCAGATGTAGAGGAACTTTGAAAACATAATGCCTGGCAGTAAATGAAACAAAATAAAATCATGTATGTATGGATTGAGAAGTGACAAGAAAACACATACATAAAAAAAGAAGAAAAAGAAAACGAGTTTGCCCCATTAAGGAATATATACACATGGTAGTGAAGTGGGCCCAAGCTAAATGATCTGATGTGGGTGGGAAGAGGTACTAATGCATCACCCAGTAATGCATCATGAATGGGAAGTCACACTAGATGATAGATTTGCAGCGCTGACCCTGTAAACCACAGTGGCAAAAAAGCCACCATCATGTTTTTTAATTTTTCTTTTCAGCATGGTTTCAACTTTGTTTTTGTTTTAGAGCTCATGTTTTAGGTTAAAATTTAGTTAAAAGTAGAACATGCTTTCTTTAATTTTAGCCCTTTATGACAGGGGGCCATTCAAACATGGGGCTAAGTATGTAATGTTTGACCAAGTTCTATGGTGATTTCTTGATTATTATTTACCATAGACCAGCTCGCTGGTAAACCTAGAGCAGAGGAAATTACATCTGGCCGCAAAAGATCACAGGATGTGATCAATGAACTGACATAATTAAGCCTACAACACAGACTATAGCATCCCCCCTTCATTCAATAGATCCTGTGTTATAATCTTTCACAGACAGATGCAATTTCCTGGGTTAGGGTTAGACAAGTAAAACTAGAGTAAATAACAAAGAAAACATCAGTAAAAAAAAATCAGTGAAACCAAATATTTATTTAGCCTCCTGTTTGAATGTCACTGTCCCCCTGTTAAAACTGCTAAAATTAAAGAAAGCAGCAAGTTAAATAAATTTTAACACTACATCTTTTACTTTCCCTAATAACCTAAAACATGAACCTTGGTTTTAAAAAAAATACATTGTCTTTTAATGATAACGCAACGTATAAACTTAGCCTTGAATGAGATTTCGATGACCGGAGTCCCTCCGGGGACTGCACTAAGAAAGTCTTTTCTGTCTTTAATTTTGGGGGAGGATTTGGGCCCTATTTTGATCGTCTTAAGTATCAGGTCTTTAGTCTCAAGTCAAAACTTGAGGTGTGGCAAAAAAGCTTTGAAACACCTCCAAGTTCTGACTTAAGACTAAGACCATGGACAAGTTTACAACACGTTGCACGTCACATTAAAAAGACTAAATACATAAGTAAAGCAGTAAAGCAGGTCATTTTTTGTTAATTAGAGGTGTAATAATAAGCAGTAAGAAATTCAGCTAATGGCCAGGCAATGGATGTGTACAAAATGAATCGCTGTCAAATTTGACCTCAATGAAAGATACAAAATAAAACAAAGATCTAAAACATTTTTTTTTATCCAGAGGGAGGAGAGAGTAAGTGAGATGAACTGAGATTACTGTCGGCTTCATCACATAACACAACTAAAAGGACTTCATGGGGGGAAAATGAATATAACAAACAAAAAGAGCAGAATATAGAAATCTTCAGAGTAAATGTCAACGTAATCGACACAAAAGCTTTACACATAAAGCAAGGAGGAGTACTATTACTTTTAAATACGCAGCTATGGAACGGAAACCATTTGCACACCTGGAAGGGTTGTACATCGGTGCCAACGGCGAGGGAACAGAGGCTTTCACATAATAGCAACACATTCTGACTTAAACTTCATAAATAAGGCACCTTGTCACAGCTGTTACACACCCAAAAAGGCTCTGATTGCAAGACAGGCTGGAGACACCAATGGCCCAAAAAGATTCTACGCAAAAAAATATTCAGTTAAAACCGCTCGCCCATGCATCTGGGGTTCATGCGCAGCGAGTAGTTCCATATATCCAGTGTTCACTAAATGCACAACATGCCGCAGTCCGCAAAATAATACGCGGAAGGTGAATGGATGTGCTGCACAACTTGTTGTCATTAACTAGCGTCAAGACGTTCATGCACACGATTCTGCAAAAACTGGTTTTCACATGGCATCAATGTTATCTCCAGCCATGCTACAGAGTGGTGAAAAACAAAGCAAAAAAAGGGGGACAATTAATAACGCTACTCGTCGTTGCCTGGAGCTTCCCTGTAGCCCCCTGAATACATACAGCAAACCTTATGCATTTCGCTGCACAAGCTAGAAGAAAGCATGAATCAATTCCAAATACCAGCACTTTCTTTTTCAACACCTTATTCCTACAAACCAAATAATAATAAAGAGAAAAGTTTGAAACAGTTGAACAAGAGTACACAAAATAATTACTTGTAGTCCTTTTTTGAGTATATTCAACACAGAGGAATAAACATCTTCTGTTCTGTGTTCTGCCACCAACAAGCATGTCTTATTTTGCACGCGACATCCTCGTGCGCTTAGCCGGAGACTCCTGTAAAGTCTCCTGAGCTCTTTTTGTTGGCGATTTTGGAGTCACACCCCGCGGCGGTGTTGACGCCACTGCCTGACCTTTTCTTGTGACAGATTTTGGAGTCCCACTCCCCGTCTGTGTGGACTCCTGAACCCTCTTGGCTGCAGTCCTCGGACTGCCACCTTGCGTTATTGCGACCGGTGTCGTCACCTTCTTGGAAGCAGAACTCGGGCTTTCAGTCAGAGGGACAGTTGCCTCCATCTTTCTCTGTGACCTGGTCAGCACCTGGTCGGGTGAGATTGGGGGCTTAACGTCCATGTGCTGCTGTGAGGCTTCTACAGCAACCTCTGCACCTTTACTTTCACTGAGCTGACCTGACTCTGTGATTGGACTTTGTAGTGATTCCTTTGTTTGGGTCCTTGTACCACTCGCTTTAGTCGGAGTGGACTTTTCCACACCCGTTTTCTCCATTTCCATCTGCTTTTTGCTGGACTCGGGCTTGTCTTTCAATCTTTTAGGCATACCTGGCCTTGGAGAAGATCTCCGTGGCAAATCTGCATCTTTCCTGGTAAGATCCCTTGATGCTCTATTGCTGCCAGGAGATCTCACTATCTTTTCTTGAATAGGAGACTTTGCTGTAGCCTTTCTACCAGTGGACATCTTCTCTTTCCTTATCTTTGACGCTTTAATTTGTTTATTACGAGGAAGACGTGACCTCTGTCCCTTGACAGTTGATTTGAGGTTTGTTTTTGAGCCAGACCTGGAGGCTTTAATACTTGTGGGTCTTTTTGTCGGAGCCTCCTTAAGCCTGACAGAGGTTTGCTGAACATGCAACCGGATGTTGGAGTACTTTCTGAGGATCCGTGCGCTAGCTGGGTTCTTGGATTTACCCGAAGTCTTCTGGGCTTCACTCTGCTTCTGTACTTCGACTGAAGAATATATTGGCTTAGTCAAACGAGCACCAGTGAAAACCTCTCTCCTCTCTCTGACTACATTTCCCTCCTGCTCCAGTGCTTTAGCAATGAGTTTCTGACTCTTGGGGTTGCTCTTCACAGGAGAGGCAATGGCAAACTTCTTCAGGTGCTTCTTAAGGCGCTCTGCCTGTAGACTTGGATATACCCCTTGAGATGTCCCCGACACGCCAGAAGAGCTGTGGAAGCAAAGCTGGGTTTCGGACGGAAGACGCGTGTTCACCTTCTTGACGATGACAAGGGACTTTGTTTCTGTTGACTCAAGGAACCAGCGACAAATACTGGTGAGGCTGAAATTTTTCATGAAAAGCATTTGCACCGGAGAGTGCTTCAGCTGATCCTGAGACTTTGGTTTTCGTGTCCTGCGCTTACTCTTCCATATGGCCGCCTGTCTGTCTGACATGTTCCTGTGCCTTCTCACCGGCTGGCCCTCTTTGTCCATTTGAATCCAGCCTTTCTGCATTTTATCAAACTTCATGTTCAGATTTGTGAGTAAATGTTGGTTTTCTTCTCCATTCAGTGCTCCCAAGAACTTATTAGCAGCAGTTTGCTTTAGGGTCTCGACTCTGGGCATTATTACTGAGGTTACCCTGCTTGGTGCCAACACAGAGGTTTCACAAAACGGTGAAGATCGTACTGCCATCTTTGTTATCCTTTCTGGCTTGATTCTGATTGGTGACGCCACATCCCTTCGTTTATCTTCTGTTTTAGGATCACTTGTAGAAGGTGTTGCCAATCTCTGTGACCTCAATGGCAGCTTCCTGTTCTCAACAGGAGGTGACTGGGGGAGGGTCTCGCTGGACACACCAGCCTTACTGCCCTCACTCCTCAATGGCATTTTCACAAGTTTGTTTGGAGAGGAAGAGTTGGTGGATTCCCCAACCACAGTTTTCTCGTCTAGAGTGGGTGGTGCTGCGTTCCTCTGGACACCTTCGCCACTTTCCATGTCCTTGCGGAGTAGCCGTTTACTTCTTAATGGTGTACTGGGTTCTGGAGTTTCCTTCTCTTCAGAACTTTGACTTTTCACTGGGCCAGATACCCGACTCCTAAGTTGTGGATTCTCATCCTCATTAACCATTTCAGCCTTTGACGGTCTAAGTTTCTGTTTGGTTGGCAAAGGTCTTTCCGCCGTTGATTTCCGTTGGTCACCGAGGTCTGTTATCGGTGACTTGGGTTTTACAACACCTGGCCTAACAGTACTCTCTGGGGCGGCAGATGCATTTGATGATTCAGAGACAGCAGGGGGAGCAAGTATGCGTGGGGTGGAAGAAATGGGAAGAGAAGAAGAAACGGGGACGGAGGAAATGTCTTTGCCTGATGGGATTGAAAATGTCCCAGTGGGTCTCGCAGAAGCAGAAGAGCCATTTACAGACTGTGACAACTTTGCTGTTTTGGCTTGTGGTGACTTAGCAGATTCAGCCCGCGGCGAATTAGCAGATTCACCTTGCGACGACTTAGCAGTTCCAGCTTGTGGCGACTTATCAATTCCAGCTTGTGGCAACTTAGCAGTTTCAGCTTGCGGTGACTTAGTGGTGAAAGTTGTAGCTTGCGGTGACTTAGTAGTTGCAGATTGTGGTGACTTAGCAGTTGTAGCTTGCGGCTTAGTGGATTCAGCTTGCGGCGACTTGACGGTTTCAGCCTGTGTCAACTTGGTGGATTCGGCTTGCTTCAGTCTGGCTGATCTAAGTGGCCGTTTGGACTCAGGGGTTTGGGGAAGAGAATCTGTGTTCTGTGCACTCTGAGCTGCACGTTTTTGGATTTGTTTGGCTCTTGGCTCCGTTTTAACGAGGGACCCTGTGGTTTCGGGGGAAAGTTCCTCCACAAGCACAGTAGTATTCTCAGATTTTACAGCTGTGTCTTTCACGGGGAGATCTTTTGGCATGGGACTATTTTGAACCATAGCATCGACTGGAGGGATTTTGGGAACTCGTCTTCGAGATTTCAGAGGTGGACGGATGATTTGGTTCTCTCTTCGACGCAGACTTCTGTCAGAAGCTGATATCGGTCGGCCGTTAACATATCCCACAATCTCACGCTTAGTATCTCTCAGGCGCTTTGGGAGAGTGATGACCATGCCGCGTTTTCGGCGCCAGGGTGGCAACTCTTTCAGAAGTGCATCAAGTGTCTTTGAGGACACATCATATTCCTCCTCCTCATCATCATTCTCTTCAGTCTCAGGCACCACCTCAATCTTAACCGGTTGCACTGCGACCTGTGGTTGAATTGGGTCATTTTCCTGTGGTTGAATTGGGTCATTTTCCTGGGCTTGGGCCTGGTCATTTTCCTGGGCTTGAGCCTGGTCATTTTCCTGGGCTTGAGCCTGGTCATTTTCCTGAGCTTGAGCCTGGTCATTTTCCTGGGCTTGAGCCTGGTCATTTTCCTGTGCTTGAGCCGGGTCATTTTCCTGTGCTTGAGCCGGGTCATTTTCATGGGCTTGTGCTGGGTCATTTTCCTGGGTTTGAACCTTGCCATTGTCCTGGGCTTGTAGTGGGTCATTTTCCATTGGTTGAGCTGGGTCATTTGTCTGGGTTTGTAGTGGATCATTGCCCTGCGTCTGCACAGTGTTATTTTCTTGCACCTTCATTTCCACTGCCTCCGCCTCCTCCACCTCCTCTGCAGGAGCTACAGGGCTATGATTCTGTTCTACATCCATATTATCAGTGACTTTCAGCACCTCTGATTGAGGCTCCAGTGGGTGTTCCTCATCCTTGCCGCTCTCCTTCCCGTCTTCATTTTTGTCGCCCTCTTCCTCCACTGCTGCAGCACCCTCGACCGGGCTGGAGGTTTCACAACCCTGCTGCTCTGCAGACTCACTGCTCGGGACTTCATCTGAAACTAATGGTGGGTCCGCTTCATTTACCCGTTCACTCTCTGATCGATCTGCCACAATCTCTATGGCTACACTAATTTCATTCAAAACCTTGTCGGGCTCATTGCTCTCCTTGTCTGTCTCAAGCGGTGCCATAGCTGCGGTTTCTGAAGCAAGGTTTTCCTCGGATAAAGCAGTCTCTCTTACCTGCTCTAAATCCCTGCCCGCTTCTTGCACTCTGTCTACATCTGCATCTAAATGCGTTTCACTATCCTCCATCTGGAAGCTTAAGGGAGATACGTGAGTGGATGTCTCCTTGACTACTTGACTTTGGTCCGTCTGACTGGTCTCGACTAAAACATCCAGTTCACTAACTGCCGCATCCACCACATCCCCCATTCCAGGTGTCTCTGTCTCTTCTGGCTGTTCTGAGGACATTTGTTCTCCACATCCTCCTGCAAAAGGCATATCTACAGGAGGCACGCCATCGGGTTTGGAGAGAACCTGTTTCGGGGTGACCGAGGCGATGAGCTCTGGCATCGGGTTGGGACAGTTGCTCCGGGCGTTACGGTTGGCTAAGGTACGGACAGTTTTCAGCTCCCACATTTCCTCTACATACATGGGCCCTCTGGTGCTTTTCCTGGCGTTTCGGCGCGGAGTGAAGGGACGCCGCTGTTCCCTCAAGCACTCCGTGATTGGCTTGTCAATGTAAACTATGTCATAATGGCCTAGATCCGGGTCCGTTATGACCTTACGAACAGACTCCCTGGGCCGATGGTCGGTGGAACTCCGCATGGTTTTTCTAGCGGTCCTCGGAGAGTCGGGCGGAATGCTGTTGAAGGACTTGTGAACCGAGACTTTAGCCGCCTGAGAGTCTTTGGTGGGCCCGATGGAGCCTCTCTGTCTGGCTTGCTGCAGCTGTCCCGACTGACAGTGCCTTTTCACAGCAGAGCTGAGCCTAGCACTGTGAGCCTCTGCTCTGTTTGACAAGTCCGAGTTACCCTGTTTCCCTCCCAAAGTGCTAGAGAGAGTCAACAGCGAGGGCGGAAGCACGCAGAGCTTCTTACCATCAGCTTTACCGTCAGACTTAATTATCACCTTCAGAGATGGGGCGTGGTGATGGTCACTGTGGCGGCCACTCTCTGCATTCAAGCCGGGGATGCTCAAACCCGCGGTGACACCTGATGTGTCCTGAGGTGTCCGCAGATCCAAAGCAGGGCCAGAGATGGGCGTTTTCAGTGAAACGGCAGGTTCTACAACACCCTTTACCGTCGTAGGACTGACGGTCACAGGGCTGACGGTCGCACGAGACGCGTCCCGGACGTCCAGCATGCATTTGGGAGTGGATGTAATGGGAAGCCTGGACTGAGAACGTGGCTGCTCAGGGGTTTCCGGGCTGGGCAGCGGAACACTGGTGCACGACGTGGCTCCCTGGCCGCAGGTGGTAGGGTTAGAGGCTTGTGACGCGCCAGAATGTTCCTGGGCCTCCTTCACTTCGGCCTGAAGAAAGCCCAAGGCGTCCACGATCTGCTTCTGGTGGTGAGGGCAGAGTTTGGCAACGAACTGCTCCAGCGTGGAGGTCGACTGCAGCTCCTTGGCCTTTGCACTGTGCACCTCTGGAGGCTCCCTGGACAAAGGAAACAGAGTATAATGAGTGAGTTGGCGGTTTTGCAACAGAGCGACATGCAAGGGTATATGCATTTCAAATTGATACCCTCGGTCACTGTAGGGAGGAATATGATTATTGGTATATTTTGGGGGTTTTGGTATTCTAAGCATTACGTTGTACTAAGCATCAGATCTACAAGCTCATAAGGCGCCATCGAGAAGTGCACAATGGGCTTGTAGGTCTGGTATTGCTGAAAAAAAGTCATGAAAATGTGGCACAAATATTTGAATATTCTGTCATGGTGAACGTTTTTAACTCAAATATTTTGCTTTGGCAGGGGGGCCTGGAACTACATATTTTCAGACGCAAATCGGTGGACACATGCAGATGATCTGCCTCATTTCTTTCATAAATAGTATATATATATATAAACAATATTTCACTCAATATTTATAAAATGGAGGTGTTATTGTTCATTTTAGTTAGAGAGGGCAAGTTTAATGTTTTATAATGAAGTTTCAGTCAATGACTTGCGTGATTTGGAAAATTCTCGAGCAAGGTGTGTGTGTGTGTGTGTGTGTGTGTGTGTGGGTGTGTGTGTGTGTGTGGGGGGGGGGGGGGGGGGGGGGGGGGGGGGGGGGGGGGGGGGGGCCCGATACGCCTGCTCTCATCCATCAGGGGGCAGTAAACTTCTTTTATGGTCAGCACTCCCTATAGTAGGGAAGATTAGCCAAAAAGGAAAAAAAATAAAAAAAAAAAATAATATATATATATATATATATATATATAATATTATAAATTAAGTGAAAGTGATATCACTTACTATACCCTTAACAGTAAACCACACACACAGATGTCACACACACTACATTATTTTCACAATAAATTTATTAGAAGAATAAGTGATTTTGAAAAGTGATTCTTTTATCCAGTGAATTTGACCAAAGACATCGTTACAGCTAACATTTTTTTTCCGTTTTCTTTTCAAAATGCTTATTTTTTCCCCCCTTACGGAGTACATCGAGTAACTTTTACACATGCACAGAGACATTAAGCAACGATGCCCCCAGTTCCCATGGCAACACAAAGCAAGATCATGTTGAATCACTGAGGGGGGGAAACACACCAGGAGCAAACCTGTCAACAAGTTGTCAAATTCAAACCGTTATCAAACATCTAGTGCAACAGATAACATGTAGTGATCATTTAAGTGCTCTACCACACAAGAAATTAAACAAATTTAGTTGAAAACTCACACAAATACAAATAAAAGAAAATAATAAATTACAGGATGGAATAACGTGGCAAGTTAGACAAAATGTTTGACAAATTATTAATGCCAAAAAGCATGAGGTTTTGTTTGTGTCCCTGTTTTCTCCCCATCTATTCCATATGTTGTCTATATTACGGGGGTCATATTAGTTTTTGCGTTTGTGAGGTAGGCCTAGCTGGTATTGCATGAAATACAATTATTTTACGTATCACCCACCGGTAGGCCCAAAATATTTTTTCTTTAAAAATGGATAACTGTTGCATGAACATGTCAAACATATCTTGGTTCTTTAGAGTCCTAGATCTTCATTTTACTTAAAAAAAAAGAAACTGGCTTTTTTCGCATGGCGCCAATTCAACACATTACACAACTGCCCCTCAAAATGGGGGCGTTGGGGGTGTACCCAGCAAAATGAGTTAATATAATAGTCATTTTAATCATATTTTATACATTGGCGTAAGAGTTGGTAACCAAATGCTCAGATCCATTTGTAGACCTTTAACTTTTGAAAGCGTAAAACGAAACCAAAGGGACTGTACACAAGCTCTCAAGAGTTAAATCATTGTTAAACATCTGACTTATTCAATTTATACAATTAGAATATACTTAAAAATGTTATTTTTGATCAATGTTTGCCTCTCCAAATACAGCATGGAATGGGTTTGAATGTTTTAGTTTGGGGTCCGAGAGACTTAAGCATCAAACATCCTCCAGGGTCACTCTGGAGTATATAAGAGCCTTAAACATTAAATGGTTGTCCATGGATCAAATGCTGAATAAATAGTGGGCCGTGGAATGAAAATGGTTGAAAACTACCATTTTAAACCAATGTGACAGATCCCTACATTGCTTCATGAGCAGGAGAGGGAACTGCAGATTGAATGTAATTCACTGCATTATAAAAGACAAAAACAAAAGTGTGTATTAGTAAAAATCTTTGTCCGCTTGACACAACCAAAGGTTGAGGACAGTTTTTTTTTTTAAAGATACCCTATCCAAATAAGTTGCAATGATATCCATTTAAGATGCCAAGCAAAAGAAAAGAAGAAAAAAAAATGTATTTGTGACAACAACCCCAGAACCTGAGACATGTTTGCTTTTCGGTAAGACAGGATAAGCTCAGTCTAAGTAGGAATATTACCTGAACTACAATGAGGTGGTACATGTTAGATCCCTGAGGGTTTTTTGGCTCTCCATTTCACATACTGTTTTGTGTAGGATCTCATACAAGATGCCATTAATTCCCCTTTAAATAGTAAAGTGACAGATATATGTATGTATTAAAAAAGAGGGAGAGACCGAATCAAAACAAGACCGCCACAAAGATTCAATGAGAACAGTCATGACATACAGTATAACATGACAACACAGAGCTGTCGACGAATAACCTCACAGTACACTATAGAGGAGAAATGGATATAGTTCACGTGAGGAATAGGGTTGGGATTCCTAAATGATCCCAACCCTAGTTAGGAAACGGTTCTATGTTCAGACATTGAGTGAATCCTAATTAGACACATCAATGAACACTCGAGGCATGATCAGAAACAGAAAGATATAGCTGATATGCAAGCTCACGCTTAAGTCGAAACTTGTTTGGGTGCTTGTAGATCAGCTTATTTTTTCCCCACGATTTTGCCCTGGTAACAGGTTGGCTCTGCCTCGATCCAAGTCGGCCATGATCGCAAAGAAAGGTCGGCCCGACACATGGAGCGGTTGCTCCATGTTTATACTTTAAATAATGTTAAATACAGCACTCAAATTGGCACTGAGCTTGCGATCAACCCTGTGATGCAGTAAGAAATAATTGATTGACTGTGTGGCCGACTTGGATTGGGGCTGAGCCTTCTGGTATTCTTTTGCCACATATTATTTGAACAGTTTAGTCACTCCTGGATCAAAACAGGGAGAGTGGTTAATGACATATGGTGGTTTTCTGAATGGATCCATGACATTTCAACTCAACAGATTTTTTTTTGGATTGAGATGGGTCCCCCAGATGATTTGCTTATTAATGTGCATCATTGCTTAAAAAGTAAATAATTCAACATCTATTGTTAAGTGTATAGAGGTTCAGGGTATCTGCACATTTTAAAGGTTACAATTTAATGACTTTTTTAAAATAGCAAATCATCAAATATTATGCAAGATTGTGAAAATAGCCAATCTACACCAAATGCATCTGCGGGGGTGGGGGGGGCAGCCTGAAAAGTTTGGGAACCCTTGGTTCTACTACACATGTTTCTACATGACATACATTGCATACACTCCAGTAGTTTCAATACAACATCCCCCATCAAAGACTTAATTTCACCTTACACATCAAGTTGCCCAGTGACACAATTTCTTTCAGTTCATACTCTGGCAATCATGCAAAAATACACAGTTTCCATTCCTTTGTACATTTGCAAAATGAAGTTAAGTTACAAAAGAAATTAAGAAATTCCATCCATCCTTTTCCCTTACAAGTATACACCATTTGCATTTGTGCAACCTCGTCAAATTCACCAAGCCTTTACTCTGGGTTGGTATGTTATAATGGGCTAAGGATATAACATTTAAAACATTAACAAATTCCCCCTTGTAATAACAAAGCAAAGGACAATTTAAAATTGCTTTCCTTCGCCTCCATCACACTGAGGTAAATCATATACCTTATCAGCAATATATAACTATATCTTCATAAAGTGTGAATAAGCGTTTTTTTGTTTTTTGTCGTTTTGTTCTGTTAAAGCTATTTACATTCATTTTTAAATTACGAGAGGAAAAAAGCTTTGATAATAATAAAACACTGCCTGAGTGAAATGACTCGTGTCCAATGAGATATTCCATTCAGGAAGCAAAATTCCATCTTACTCCCATTTTGTGAGAATGGAAATGCATCTCCAAAAAACCAAACAAACAGACCATTTACTGTGCCAACCACCAAGACGATACAAAAACAAACACCTGACCTTTAAAATATTCAAAAGTCAAGCATGGGTGCATGAAACCTTTTAGGATACGTTATTTACATAAAGGGGTTAGACCCGTGCTTGAATTCTGATTTGTTTCACCGTTTCATGTCACATAATCTCTAGCCTCGATCGACTCTCTGCGAAAGTTCATCCTAAAAGAGCTCTCTCTCCAATGACAGATTTAGGCTCAATCGTATGACTGTGGTGCACAACGAAAACAGGCAATCTTGTAGTGGTTCTCAGTGTTCTCAGTGTGGTCCAGGGACCCTTGTCCCGGTTATGGGGGTCCCCAGCAAAAATGTGCAAATACATCACCATCATTCAAAAATAGCAAATGTACATGCTCATATGGACTGCAGCCAAATATACCGCATGTCAATTTGGGGGTCCTGGTGGATGGAAAATGGCTGAGAACTACTGTTGTATTTCCAGTTTCTGCTGTGTGCGCTACAGTTATACGAAGAAGTTTATACATCTGTTTGTGTCTGTGTTTGGGTACATGAGAAACTGCTACATAGAAATGTTATGTGGAAACTAACAGTTTTCCATATCATGAGGTAGTAAACCGTTCAATCTGCTACAGTAAACCTTGAAGGACATTAATATTTGTTTACAAGCCAACTGCAAAACTATTGTATGTCAATTGTATCTGATCACATGGTGGCAAATAACCGACACCACAAAAACAAAACCTCATGTGCTTAACGGGCACATTTATACATCCCAAAGTTAGAACATAAGTTAAGATTTTGTTGGGTATGAATAGCGTTTGATTAATTCTTAATGATTGTCATGGCAAGATCAACCTATTATTATTGTTTATCATAACGTTCCTCTTATGAGACTAGCCTTTGCTTTGCAAACAAATCAAAGAAACCATTACATTGATTAGGTTAGTAAATTAGCCATGCATTTGAAATATACTTAGTGTTTTTTTTTTGCCATTATAGTTTTAGCAATGTTAATTCAAACTTTATGTACACTTTATGCAAGTGTGAATATTTATTTTCTTTACAATGTCTACATGCAGGTTCTACATTGCCAATGTAAAAATGAATTATGCCCTGCAAAAACAGCACAAGGTTTGTACACGTTAACAAAAGTGGCTTCAACAGTTTAGCGTTGACTTTAAGATCAGATTTCACTTGACAATCTTTGACTGCACTATTTTACACTCCAATTTACAAAGTCTGCAAATATATAGATGAGGTACCTACTTATACCTGAAGTATCATTTTTCTACTGAAAAACATTTTTCACCTCAATGCACAAAATTCTCGTATTAGAACTGTAAAAAATTAAATTAAGCAAAAAGAAAAACACACAAAGAATCATCTGCCTTTGAACAACCTGATAAAATGGATCATCATAAATTATTATGCGTACAATCCGATTACAATATTAATGCAAGTCCTGAGGTATAGCTGTTGATAGTGTTAAGTGGCATAAACAGACGTATTATTGTATTAATAAGAGACATAAGCACTATAATTCCTGATTCCAGTGTGACACCTGGATATGATTCAGTCCTTTGGATAAGCACAGTATTACTATTATTATTATTATTATTAAAGTTGTCATTCAGAAACCATTTTTGAGAGAGAAAGAGAGAAAAAAAAGAACAATCCTGTATCCGGAGTGTACATAGTAAAATACTCAGAAAATGTGCAAATTAAACCAAATGGAACCTTATTATGGGCCCACTTCATTCCATTTGAACATCTCCTTTAGTTAGATGAACACTGTCATTTATTGTAATAAGTAATAATATGTGAAATAAGCGTATTATCTTGTCTGAAGAATGCTGGTGCAAAACGACTGGGAATGGTATTGCCTCAGAATGGCTGTCCACATACAATGAGAACGATAACCACAATGACCATTATAATGAACTTAATGTTAAAGAAAATAAATCCCTCAAAAATTGAGTGCATGGCTAAAGTTCACACCACGACAATAACTGTGAATGACAGTGGGCGGCTTTCAGAGTGACTCGACAAATACCCAAAAGACCAATTGAAATCCATATCACATCGGAACAGAAAGGACGCTTACACCATAATACATGAATATCTATACTATAGTTATCCTGGTGTTGATTTTTACACCAGGACGTGCACATCAGATGATGTCTTTTTATGTGCTGGAGTTTGGAAGTGCTTGTTTGATCACCACTTCACAGCCCATGTGTACCACCTGTTTTGAATGTGTACATAATGCAGAAGCCACCAGTGGGCCGGTTGCTGTACTGATATGGTGTGTATTTACTAGGTGGATTTTTCAACGTCACAGTTGTTTCAGATAGGACTGTTTGGAGCTATGGACTGTGCCGGCCAGAAAGTACCGTTTTGTCACTCAGTTCCCGCATAACTTATGGGTACGATGATGTCACGTTCATACCCTCTACTATTGCATTGCTTGCCCACTGCATCACAATCACCGTGGCAGTGTGGGGAAAAAAATGCTGCACGCCTGAAATATGCTTTTTCTGTGTTTATGGGTTACGAAAAGAAAAAGCAACATGATTTGAACCTTCGTATCGCCTTCAATCTGGGAAAGCATCCGCGTCATTTTAGATTTTAGTTATACCTCATTGACCTGAATATGAGGATATAAGAACAAAATGCTGATCATGAGATGTCTCTGATCCCTATTTTGCCCCCCAGACTCATTTGTGTGAGAAAAAAAAAAAAGAATGTCAAATGGTCTAGTCTCTGACAATAAGGCCCTCCTTTAGGTTATTTAGGATACATCGAAAAGAAAACAGATTTAAATTCAGGCCAATAGCATACAATTTCTGCTGTCATGGCAGAAACCTTGTATCTTCATATTTCAATTTATGATTTCTTTTCCCCACCCTGTAAATGAATGTCCCATTTTTGCACTTCAAAAACAGCAGATCTACAAGCTCACGGTTATAGACAAGCTATTTTCAACAGTACAAGGTTTCCACTTCGACAAAACGGAAGATTTATAGTTACTTTTAAGTTTCCGAGGAAAAATCTTATGATTTAGAAGGCATTATTTAGAAATGGGCCTCATCAGGTCTTAATGGGTTGAAGAGACAAGACACCACTTCAAGAGGCAATACATTGTACCTGATGTAAAACATGAAGTCAGTATATGAGAAGCCCTACAACTCACAACAATAACAAAAAAAGATCCAAAGGCTTGAATTGGTGTTCTGTTGACACGCTACTGATAACCGGTCAAGGTATATATATATATATATATATAGGCTGTGAAGACACCTGATCGAATGGCGTGCGTATTTGTCAGTAAATAAAAATGCATTTCTTTATTGTCTCCCAAAAAAAGAAAATCAAAAAAGGAGGATTTGGGGGATGGAATATTTCCTGTTTTTTTTTTTAAGTTGGCTGAGAGTATCCATAACATGAGGCACCAAGATATGCAAATACAGTATATCTATAAGGTTGAGGTATGTTTGTTTATATAGAAATAACAGAAGAGATTTTCTTATTCTTTTTTTCCTGATAGAAATGATTCTTTCACTGACAAATACCGCACGCTGATAAATAAATGTATCCTGAGGTGTGATGAAGGCTATTTAAAGTTATCACTATTCATACTGTGCAGAAAGATAAAAATCACATTTCTAGGGTGTGAAATGATCCGGGTGTGCTTTTTGAAGATTTAGCTCTTAGCTTATATAGGATTTGGACCAAAGAGGGTTTGGTGAAACTCTGGACAAGAGAACATGTCATTCCAACAAACGGACTATAAAAATAAAATGGTTATTTGAGATCTTACGGTGCTGAAACGCACGGTATTGCCCTGGCAATCTACAGTATATTTTCTCAGGGGAGGGGGGATTGTTGCGGTGGGCCGTTTTCAATCTCTGGAGGGCATTTTGACAGATAGGAAGTCCGTCAACCAGTGTTTGTATGGAGGATCGCAAACGTATAAGACAGTATCCTTTTCTTTACAACAAAAACATCTAAATTCTGCATTAACTTATTATTTACAGGCTCTCAAGTCATGCACGTCTGCGGCAAAAGATGTTTGTTTACTTTTGCTCAAGTGCTATTGAAGGAAACAGTACCGGCAGAGGACAGTAAGGGGCGCCACTCGCCAAGACTTGATTCCATGTATTACCAATTGCTTAGGGTGAGCTTTTTAGAGACAGGGATTCAGTCTATAGAAAACAGTGTTTTCTTTCATAAAGTGTGTTAAAATCCCTAATAGTTTTTTTTTTTCCTATTTTGAGGCGGGCGGGGAGGTAAGGAGTGTAATGAATCACTTGTAGTGTATAAGAAAAAGAGAGGGGGACAGATCGAATTGAATAAGTTAATAAATAGTTTTTCTTTTAAATAAAATATAATCATACATCATTCTGTGACGGAAGGAGAACGTCACCTCTGTCAAACGCAACATGAAAGTCATCTTGTTCAATATAAATCATTAGTATGGGTTATGTTGTGGTTTTTACTCATCAGGGGAGGTGCCTGTGGTGAGCGACTCTCCCCCGTTCTCTGCCGACGCACACTCCAGCGTCTCGGGGACCCCCGTGTGCTGCAGCGAGTACGGGACGACTAGTCCCTCCTCCACACTCTCGGGGGACTTCGAAATGGCCTGTTCCTCCGCCTGGCTGAGCAGCCTCAGTTTCTTTTTGGGGGGATGTTTCAGGGTCCCCAGGCGCTCTTTGACCTTGTATTCCAGGGTGCTGTGCGGAATCCCGTAGATGGACTGGGCCTTGGACACGCTCATCTTCCCGCCCATGACCATAGTGATGGCCTCCTCCAGCAGCTCCGTGTTGTACTGCCGGTAGCGGCCTCTCTTCTTCCTCGGCTGCTGCTTGGAACCCAGATCCGACTCGGACTCGGCTAGGCCGGGGTAGCTGCCACTCAGCACTTGCCGGTCCGCGTCATAAGCCCAGTAATCCTTCTCGGCCCCCGGGAAGTCGTAAACTCCGTTGCTCCCCTTCCGGCCGCCGTGTTTGGGCAGTATGGAACGAAGCTTCTTTCCCAGTCCGTCCTCGCAGACCTCCGAGGGCAGGTCTAACCCGGCGGACAACCCGCCTCGCACCTGGGGGATCTTGAGGTCGAAAGGCGAGGAGTGGAAGGCGAGGCCCGGTGGGTCTCGGTGGGCCAGGACCTCCCCGAGGCCCCCTTTGCCGCAGGACAGGGACTTGGAGAAAAGCCCGGCCGCCTCCAGCAACCGAGGCAGGTCCTTGAGATGCTCGCTAGCCTCGCTGTTGGCTCTGAGCTTGAGCAAGGCCCCGAAATGAGCGTTCACGCCGGAGGAGAACGCAGACCGTCCGTTTCTGAAGAGGTCCGGGAGGGCGGGGGGAGGACTGGAGCGGTGGTGGTTTTGGCTCGGAGGTGACTCTGGGTCGCCCTCCGGGGACAGACCAGGCTCCTCCTTGATGTGCAGAGAGTACGCGAGAGGCTTGGAAGTCTTAGAATGGTCGGAGTGGCCGCTATTCTCCCACCTCCTCCCATCCTGCAGGCTCCTCATAAACAGCCCCACTTGTCCGTCCGCTCTCAACGATCGCCTGATTGAGATGGAAGGAAATTGGGTGTAAGCAGAGCTTGCACAGTGCTGTGTTTTTGTTCTAAAAAAGGACGATGGGTTGGGGAGGGGAGGACGTTGGCCACTCCTTTATTTGATGACCTTGCTTTGGGTAACATCACCATCATCTGTTCAATAGAATGTAGGTGGGGGGGGGGGCCGTGTCGGCGTGTCGTGGCGGAAGGCGTGTGCAGTTGTGTGTCGACGTTTTATAAAGGAAAAATAAATAAATAAAAGGCTCAACATTTGGGAATCTGTTTTATTAGTTTGCTTTTGACGATTCTGCTCACAAATGTTCCAGTCATCATAAGAAGAAAGCAAAAGGAAAAAAAATGTCAAGGGTGAACAAAAGAGGGGAGGGGGGGAGGGAAAAAAACAACAAATAAAAGGGGTAAAAGGAAATCAAAATAAAGGAGTTATTATCACAAAGAGTGATGTGTTGTTGTTTTTTTCCCGGTGGAGGTTCTAGAGGTTTTAGCATTGACAGTGAGGCGTTCTGTGGCGTGGCAGCGGAGCAGTAGGCCACAGTGACTATGTGTTATCCAGAAACAAGGACAGCCCTGCCCGGGCCCTTTGTATGTGTGTGTGTGTGTGTGTGTGTGTGTGTGGTTACCACTGAACAAGCGCAGCAATAAAAGAGTTAGCCAGCGGAGATGATGGGGATGTTTTATAAGAACACTCAATCCTCAAAAAGTGAAAAGAAAGAGACCCTCCGTTAACCCTTTAAGACCTGATGACCGTTCTAAAAGATGCCTTCTGATCACTATAGTTCTCACACTTTTGAGATTTTTCCCTGATAATGTCTAAAAAAGATAGCGGATGCACAAACCATGAGCTTGGGCATCTGTTATTTTGGAATAGCTTGACATTAAGATCCAAAATGACATGAAAAAAGATACTTTCCTGGTTTTAATGGGTTAAGAGAATTAGCGATGCAAATAAAGACATTTGGTCATTTGCAGGAAATAACAAAAACAACTTGGAAAATCAAAGCAATCAAACTTGTGATTGGTGACAAGACGACATAAGTATAATGAACAAATAATGTCGGACAAATCGGAAAAAGGCGCTGTTGGTGTTTATTGAACACAAGTGTTGACAAGAAGTTGTTTCCGAGTTCTGTTATTCGTCATTTAGATAATCGCAGATCGTTTCGCGCGGCTGGTTTTCATCCACACGCTCAGCCCTTCAAGGATAAGGGCCGTATGAGAACTAGATGCAGTCATGCAAATATCTGGTTTGAATTCAAATACGGAGCAAAGATCTAAACCACAGGCCGCTCTGTTCTGCTAAAAACAGAGATGATCGTCATTTACGATTGCGTCTAATCCCAGCCCAGCCAAGACAGAGGGAAGCAAAGCACCGTGTTCTTAATTTATCCAAATCAGAGCTGAATTACAGGCATGTTCAGTTTCAAATGCACCAACAACACCCAGGCCAAAGCATGACGTCAAAGACAGGATTCAGCATGACAGGAAAACGGAACCAAATCGCGGGTTCATGAAATAAAACACTTCAACCGATGCCTTTTATGATTTGATAAAAGACGTTGGTTAGAGTGTTTCGTTTTAAATGAAGAACAGAATGTAGTGGCGTTGTTTATATAAAAACTGAATAAAATAGGAGTGTGGTCTCCGCTGATCTGGTTCCATTTTATTCTTTTTACAAAATGAGTATCTTAAAGAGGAGATGAATTGTCAAATTGCAGCATTATTAAACTGAGGTTGATGTGCAAAAACTATTTTTGTTAGAAGTCAAGTCAATTGCAATCCGTGCTATAACAACACATGCCTTATAATATTAGTAAACATGGCAACACAAAATGCTTCTACTATTGACAGGCTCTCAAGAGTCAATCAATTCCTAATTAGACTGTTTTTTGAAAAATTAATTTACCGAGTGTGTGCGTGTGTGTACGCGTCTGTGTGCGTGTCAGGAATTCAATAAGTCATTAAGTTGGTAAATCTCGTTATTTGATTTCATGAAATTGAAATGATTTGATCACAAATCAAATTAGTGCAAAAGCAAAAAGACAGTCCGTACACTTCTCAACCAGCCACCAACCACTTATCTGTTACATTCTGTCGGTCTTGATCTACAAGCTCACAGCGCCGCTTTTTCACCGTTTTGCCAATATCCGACTATTTATTTGAGGACTATTTTATTCTCTGACTATACAAAATCTAATCATGTGGAGACGGGGGGGCCTGGGCCCCCAGGTTGAGAAGCACAGACCATGGGAACAGAAGGCTATCTATCTTACCCTTTGATTGTAGATGCTGGTGCAGACAGGTAGGGGGCGTGGCCGGACAGGCGGCTGCTGTGACGGCTCTTCTTCAGGGACAGGTCCAGAACTCCATCTGGAGAGAGAGAGCGGGGAGAAGTAGAAAACTTTTGGATTATCATCATTATGAAACATGCATTGGTGAAAATGTAAATGTTGCATTTCTGCATTTAGTGCCTTTATCCAAGGCGCTTTATATATATTGTAGATTCATTCACACACACACACATTCACACACCAATGGCGGCAGAAACCAAAATTTGGTGTCCAAATGCGGAAGTGCTTCCTCCATGAAAGCGCCTGAGGCAAGGGATCATGGGAAGGGAAGGGATTCATGAATGAGCGCCGTCGAGAACGAGCAAAGCAAAAAAACAAACAAAAAAAACATCAAAGAACAAGCTTGTGGGTTTGCGAGCGTGTTTACATGGTGGATTGCCCATCACTTTTTGGAATCAATGTGCAGAAAATGGTAAGAACTGTGTATTCTGGAAATAGTGCCCCCTTCCTGAATCACAAACGGATGGTCCCTGCGTGTGATGCTCATCGGAGAGCTACAGAATGAACGTAGTGGCTGAGGGAACACATTGGGGCTAGGCTTTCCCCTGCAGTTATAACAGGCAGGTGGATGGATGGCTCCAATGTCGAGTACATTGAGAGTATATACAGTATATACTGTGTACATGCTTGGATGACACATCCTAGGTTTTTTCTCCCCTGGCTCTCCAAGCTGCAGAATGATGTTATTTAGAGAGCATGTTGTTTTAGACAAGACAGTCTTGTCTGGATGTTTACCTGGTATCCTAGTGACTCTGTATTACAGTATATACACAACACTTTTGTTCTTCCCTGATGCAGCCAATATTGGCCTGAAGTACTGAGGTAAGAGACACAGGTGTTACCAATGATGAAAAATTAAGATCAGATCAAACAGAGTCAGGGTGCTGCTATTGTTCACGTTGGATCTCTGGTGAAAAGCACCCCCCCCCCCCTACACAAAGCAGAGCTGTAATTAGCCATCATTGGTAACACCTGTACGGGATGCAACATCACCCTTCACGCATGTTGATGAGGACGCGGTGAAAAGGGTCCTTTGTTTTCTTTAAACTGTAGTCGTGGACCATTTACTTCCTCGCTTGGCGATTACATTTCACCTGGTATTACGGCGGCACCACAGATGCAAACCGCAAGATCAAGAGTCAAGCATAGAAGATGAAACGTGTGTGTGCCCCAACACGTTATTTATTCTAATCAGTTACTGTACATTAATGGAGTTACCCTCCATTAATGTACCCCGACTGGCCAGGGGAACAGGGCCAGGGGGAGGCATTCTAGAGACTAGGATTACTGCATGTTTTGTGAGGGTACATACCCTGGGGGACACAGGGGACATGCAAACTCTGATGACGTGGTGGAGGAGACACACCACCAACACCCACAGCATCCCTAGCGGGAATCAAACCCAGGACCTTCTAGCTGTGAGGCGACAGCACTGCCACTGTGCCTCCTACCAGTTTTTATCCCAGTTTAAAAATCAACACTATTACTTGATAATCGGTGGTTATCGGTGGTTGTATAGAGTTGAGCAGTCTCGCCCCTCATGACGAATCATGCCAACAAACACAATATTACCATACAATATCTAATCGAATAAGAAAAAAAAAAACAACAGGATACGAGCCGAGTCGGCCTTGTGTGTGGTCTAATCGTCCTGCTCCGTTTGGAGCGGGGGCGGCGCTACTAGAGGGGCGAGACTGCTCAGCTCTATGCCTCTATCGCAGTGGTTTTCAACCTTTTTCATACCAGCCCACTATTTATTCAGCATTTGAGCCACGGACCACCATTTGATGACATTTTAGCCCCAAAACTAAAGATTTATGTTGCTTTTGTCCACAATTCCAGGCTGGAGTTGGGAAACAAAACAGTCAAATTAACATACAGACTATTAACAGTTTTCGTGCCGTGGAAATGGATCTACGTCACCCGTTACCATTATGATTTACAGTAACAACTGATGCCGCTGACGTTACGCTACGCGTTTGGTCGTTACTTACCGGCGCCGGTTTAATACGATCCCCATGCTAACAGCAGCTAGCAGCGACCGCAGCGACCATTGCTAGACCATAATAAGGGACGGACCAACCCGGAACCAAAAGTGTGTGTCCGTCAACTAACTTGTCCGTCGGGAAACATGGACCGACTTTTAGATGAAAATCGCTGGCACTGGCGACCTCCAAAAATATGAAAAAGGGCTGGCACTGAGAGAGTTAATCTTCTAGTTGTGTAGACCTGGGCTAATTAAGATGATGAATTTTAACTCTTGAGAGTGTAAAAATGAAACCAAATGGACCCGCAAGGGTCCATTTGGAGTTACATCTGGTTAACCAACTTAGCTGGGGACCACCTGGAACCCTCTCAGAGATCACTGGTGGTCCCCGGACCACCTGTTGAAAACCCCTGCTCTATCGCATCAGCTATCGCATCATTCCCAAAATTCCATACCATTGAGGCTCTAGTAAACAGTTTACTGATTTGTGGTTTTGCATCTGTGGAATCGTGACACGGGGGCATGTACATGGCTGTACCTTGTTCGCTGGGCTCGGCCGGAGGCTTCTTGACGGTGAGGTCCAGAGGGGAGTCCTGGTCGGCCATGAGGAGCTTGCTCAGCACCGGGTTCTGGTTGTGAGCGGCGGAGGTGGCGAGGGCGGCAGGGGGGCTGCTGGACGGCGGCGCCGCCGCCGCCCCAGGGAACGAGGGCGGGCGTGGCGGCGTCGCCAGGCTTTGGTCGGTGGAGGGCTTCGGGTCCGAGGGGCTGTCCTGAGTGGGGCTGGTTTTTGAGGTATATTCGGCAGCGAACTGGCGGATCATTCTCTGCATGATCTCTCGAGCCACTATTGGAATGTGAGGGTCTGAGAAGCTTGGGACATCTGAGAGGGGAGACAGGGCAAAAAGAATTACAACTAGTCCAAAACGCGGCAGCCAGAGTTTTAACTAAAACTAAGATGAGAGAACGTATTACTCCTGTCCTAGCCTCACTACATTGGCTACCGGTTGTGTTTAGAATTGATTTTAAAATTCTTTTACTTGTCTATAAAGCGCTTAATGGTCTTGCACCTTCCTACCTACATGACTGCCTGCCTAAGTATGTCCCAGGCCATCCCCTCAGGTCTTCCACTGCTGGCCTGCTTGCGGTGCCCAAAATGGCAACTAAAAAACACGGTGAAGCAGCCTTTTGCTTCTATGGACCGACGGCGTGGAACAAACTCCCATTATACATTCGACAGGCAGCCCCTGTAGACATTTTTAAAGCACAACTCAAGACGTACTTCTATGCACTTGTTTTTAACTGATTCTCTGTGATTCTATATTTTATGATTTTATATTTTATGCCTTATTTCAGGTCCTCACTGTACTGCTTCTTTGATGTATTTTAATGATCTCTTTAATTTATACCCACTATTTTTTTTGTCTTCTTCTCTATTGCAATGTAATGTAATGTTGAGCTGCATTTTATGTCATGAAAGGTGCTATACAAATAAAGATTATTAGTATTATTATTATTAAACACTCAAAGATACAGTTCACCTTAACCCATTGTGTCCTGTCTAGATTTCTAGTTTCTGAATAACATAATATTCAAAGGTTTGCACCACGTTTTCGTGATTTTTCAAAAATAGCAGAGATACAAGCTCATAGCGCGCCACTCGGTGGCGCACTATGAGCTTGTAGATCTGCTATTTTTCAATAGTTAAAACATAATGCTTAGAACACCAAAACGCGTTCAGTACACTAAAGGGTTAATAAAAGGACTAAGGGTCATGATTTACATTTTAATTAGAGAAAGTAAAAGGTGGGTGTTATTTTTTCTTTATTTTCTGCTTTCCTTCGTTTTAGAGATTGTAGCCATTTTAACAGGGGGTGGGGGCATTCAAACATTTTTTATAGTGATTATTTTCTATTATCTATTATAGTCCTACTAGACCACAGGAAATTACATTTGGCCACAAAAGATTGCAGGATCTTCTGAATGTGGAGGAGTACCGCATTTTCCGGACCATAAGGCACACGTTCAATGAATGGCCCATTTTAGAACTGTTTTCATATATAAAGGCGCATAGAACAGAAGCTACTGCAGTCAAACAAAAGCAGTCAAATCCGAATATAAAGGCTCTCCGGATTATAAGGCACACTTTTTTTTTTTTTTTTTTGAGAAAATTAAAAGCTTTTAAGAGCACCTTATAGTTTGAAAAAAACAGTAAGCTCAATATGTCCATTTATCACCTCTTTCACATTCAGTAGATGTGATCTCCTGTAGCCAAATGTAATTTTCTGAGGTCTAGTAGGACTATAGTAGAAAGTTAAAAAATTAATGGTTTGTGCCAAACAAATGAAACAAAACTAACACATCTTTTACTTCATCTATTAACAACATAAAACATGAACCTTGGTTGAAAAAAAAATTGCATGATGGTGTCGCTTGCGTAAAAGAGCAGATCTTTACGCCACGTACAGGATGTCATTCCACACAAAAATAAACTTTCACTTCCAATGTCATCATCTGTGAGATGATCACCGACAGTGTTGGGACATGTGCACTACGTAACTCAATATATTACATAATATATTACCAAAATGCAGTAACTTTAATATAAATATATTACTTAACAAAAACAATCTAATATATTATACTTTTCTTTCTGCATTACTGCATTACTTTCAATATTACTTTCTGTTTATCTGTCTCGTTGAAAATGTTCTTGTGAAATTTTCTTGACAACTGCAGAAGTTAAATAATTACTTATTTTCTATAATTTGTCATCAAATTATTTATTCAGGAGGACGTTTTTTCAAGTTTATTTCATATGGATTTCCCAGATAGTCAAGTGCGCTTTCTTTATTGTAGCTATGCCACTGGCCTACACAATATTTGATTAATAGTGACACTAAATATTTAATTATATATTTTGCACAACATTTTTCTTTCAAGTAATATGTAATAGTAATATTAATATATTACACTTGCTCAGACAGCAATATTGTAATACAATATATTGCTTTAAAATGAAGGTAATAAGTAATAAGTAATACATTAACAAGGTATAGTAATATTCCCAACACTGGTCAGCGATCACAGGAAGAAACTCACCCTTTCTGTAGAGGACTGCATTTAGGAATTCCTCCGCCTGCTTCTCTAGTCTGTTTATTTTGGTCTGATCTTTAACCAGGAGAGGTTTCGGTGTATCTTCAAGGCCCTGGTTACTTAAGCTAACCAAGTGCTCCTGGAAAAAGGGCAAAAAAAAAAGGAAACAAAAGGGTCATCAGATTCAAACAGGATATTAATGAACTCATTAAAGATGCATGGGAGAGGCCCGGGCGGCTGGTGTTAGCGGTGCGGACACCTATAGGCTGCTAATCCAGCCTGACAGCAGGGTGCAGGTTTGACTCCCAATCCCAATGACCTTTACTGCGTGTTGGTCTCCATCTCCCTCTCATTCTCTCTTTCTCCCCATTTCAGAATACTGTTGACTACTATCAATAAAGGCTGGAAAAGCCAAAAGAAATGCATCTTTAACCCATGATTCTGTACTGGGAATGCCCTGTTGGTGTTTTAATGTATATTTTAGCTGTTGAAAAATAAAAGATCTACAAGCATGGAGCACGCTAGGAGCTGTTGTTTTTTCTTCCAGAAAACTGTCATTGTAAAATCTGTCAGGTCGACATGCACTAAAAGAAATGCATTTTCCATCGACGAAGCATAGTTCTCAATATAAACATTATTGCTCATCAAAAAGGGTTTGGTGGTGCTGTGGGAAACACTGGCTAGTGCACATAGCCCTGGGCACTTTATATTATACATTCACCGCACTGTATAGGCTCATGTTTTCTGGTTGGGAATGAATACTAAGCAACAACATAAAAAGAAAACTGTTCTGTACCTTCACTTTGTCACGTCTTAAGCAGCAGAACAGACAGTTCTCATCGAAGGACCAATCGGACACCGCTTCAGGCTCGCAACCTGCAGGACACATAACAAAAAGCAACACAACAGGGTTACTACACCATTATGACCTTCTACAGCAACTTTCTACAGCAAACGGTAATGGTAATGTGCTGTGGTATTGGTAGTGATTGTTGGTTGATACGCCAGTGTCATAGGCATGCACATAATCACATGCTAGTAGTCAAAAACTAGTCAGAAAATTAAAAAAAAAAAAAAAAAAAAAAAATCAACCACCAATGTATTCGATTTCACTACCAAAAAACGTTTGGTCAATGCCCTCGCCTTGTGTGTGTGTGTGCGTGTGTGCACACGAGAGCGATGGATGCATAATGGCGAAAGTGAAAATGGAGAAATGCGATGGCTTTCAAAACAAGTCAATTATTAAAAATATACATCTCTAAATTGTACATATAGGAGATCCAATTCCAGGTTCGATATTCTGGACTGATGATTCAGCAAGATCTTGTCTTCGACCTTCCAGTAGCGTGCAAATAATATCCTTCTATACATTTCAGGAATCACTGCATGTACTGCAGGGCTTGACACTAACACTTGCCCGCTTGCCCGGGGCAAGTAAAAAAAAATGGTGGGGCAAGTGAAGACTGCTACCTTGTTGCCCGATTGGGCAAGTGTACGACTTAGTGCACTATAACACAACACAAGATAAATTTGTCTTGAAGGTGGTCATTGCAACCTGGGCTAATTATTAAGATGATGAATTTTAACTCTTGAGTGTAAAAATGAAACCAAATGGACCCGCAAGGGTCCATTTGGTTTCATTTTTACGTTCTCAAGAGTTACATCTGGTTAACCAACTTAGCTGGGGACCACCTGGAACACTCTCAGGGACCACCTGTTGAAAACCCCTGGTTTAAAGCACCCAAGTAGGAAGTAAACTTAAATGCAAAATTTACAATATATTTTTGGGGGGCAAGTGACCATGATCTGAGGGCAAGTAGAACCTGACTTGCACTTGCCCGATGGGCAAGTGCCTCGGAGACCTTAGTGTCAACCCCTGTACTGTATATACAGTACATGCATGCATGCATGCATATACGAGTGTATTATATACAGTATATGCATGCTGTGCACAAAGCTATAGATGATAAGCTAGTCGCCGAAGGCCAAATAAAGTGTCAGGGTTGAGTATGGAGTCGACAGAATGAGCGTTTCTCCAAAAAACATGTCTGCGTACGGGCAGGACTTATGAATCGGCCACGCCCACATCACACTGGCACTGAATTCACTTTTAATAATAACCAGTAAAACATCTGTGTCATTTCCATTTCTTTAAAATAAATATAAAACTACGATTTTTAAAAAAGTGATTCTCAAAAAGCTCACAGTGCGTACATTTTACTTTAAATATTGAAGAATTTCAACGTGATTATTTTCTATACAAGAAAATGCATGTAGATTTGTGCATAATATTTAAATAAATATACAAACAAATAAATACATAAATAACACACAAAACACAAAATTGTGGGGCATCCTTACTACAAATAAATCTGGGAACCTCCTTAGGTGTTTACCATCCCCAAACCATTGGCAGATTTCATGAAAGCTACTTCTTCCATCATCAACAATAGCATCTACTTTGTATGTTGCACTCAAGAAGACTGAATATGATTTTTCGCACATGCACACTGATCTCAATAAATGACCCCTATGATCCCCAGGACTGAAAACTTTAAGCCCTGCACACCAATGCCAATTGTTTTACATTTTGTCTCTTCCGTCACGTCTCCTCGTCTCGGTTGTTAAACTCGACAGCATGCAGCTCACGACATGCACTGTGTAAAAACACGGAACCTGCAGAGTGTTCTAAACATGCTGCGTGGTCTGAGCCTATCGATGCATAACATCCAGGCCGATATAAGGTTCCCTCACTGCGTACACAGAAAGCACATGTTCCACTCACTGCGAGGAGGAGGAGGAGGTATTGTGGACCCACCCCCACCCCTTACTTCAACATCAATGAATTAATGAACGCTCATTTTAAATATAAATATACGTGGGGCCATGGTAATTCCCTTCCACCAATTTTTTAAGTGGAAAGGAATCGAGCAAGCCTGCTCGCTTCAAAGTGGGGGGATTTTTTTGTTTGCTTTTCAGCTACAAGGTGTTAGAGGAGTATTCTACCCCAAAAGGCTTTCTTACCTTTATTTGCAGTTGATTTATTTCCAAAAAAAAGTGTTCCAGTTGTTAGTGTCAACACACTACTGACATTGTGGCGAGACAATATAGTGTATAGCAAAAAATGCATTTTGGAGTGTTGAATTTGATCAACACCCATTAGCCACATTCTAAGATTAATTTGGAGTTGGGGAAACAGCCATCAAGTGTTCTCACAGAATAATAACTGGACCACTTTTTGGGAAATAAAGCGACAATAAAATTAAATAAAGGTAAAGTTAAAAGCCTTTTGGGGTGGGATTCTCCTTTAATGGTTCTATATTGTCCAATATGGACCCCCTGTTACTGAACAAAGACCACACAGTGTTTGTTCACCAACGGGGGGACTCTCAGACTCTCCTGTTCTTTAGTAAACAGACATTTTCAGGTCAGGATACCGAGGCTTTCCTCCACTCAGGGGGAAACAGGGAACTCACACAGGATAAACAAGTGAAATTGAAAGTGACAAAAAACAAAATAGAATTGGAATCGAAAGCCATACATGATCTTCATGGGGTGTTCTCTCTCCTGACTTTAATTCCCAGCAGCCTTCTTTAGGAACTGCTATGAAAGACCCCTGCTTCGTCATTTACAGGGAAATGACGTGACCCCCCCCCCCCCCCCCCCCCCCCAAATAATAGATGCATTGTTTTCATTAACATTATGCATTGTCATAATAGTCTGAAGGAATCACAGACTTTTTTTTTTTTAAATAATGGGCCCCCGTGCCATCCAAAACACCAACTTCATGTTAACACACACACAAAGCATGTTCTTTTCAACGGCCCCAGAGGAGAGGAGGGGGTGAATGTAGATGGGACCACATGGTACAATGGCGTAGCATTGTTATATATATGTACAGATAGCACAAACACTTTATTCACCACTCAAGCCCCATTCAAAGATTCTCCCAAATTACCCTAAAGGCCTGAATATGAGACAGTGTTTTTTTTTTCTTCCAATGGAAATATCCTAAAAAAATGGAGTCATCTTGTAGTTGGGGACTATATTATTTGGCATTCAATGTCCTTTGTACATAAATGAGTCTTGAAAAATGGGGGTTGTTTTTTAACGTCCTCTATTCGGGACAATACGGTAAATAACTGATCCACATGCTCAAGATGCACGTCAAGTCTGATCTCAACCATTTTTACGGTAGATGTGCCTTCAGATTCAGAACGCCAGGCTAGATAAGAGGTTGTATTTGTAATGTTGACCATAGCAGTCAACTTTAGCAGATTTTTTTATGCAGTACTGATCTCTTAGGAGATTTTTTTTTTAGCATTGACTTACCTTTAAATAATTTCAGATCTTCTACCAGCCCTGGACCAAACAGACCCTCCAGAATGCTCTCAAAACCTACAGAAGAGAAGAAAATCAAATCAATCAACCAACCAGGGCATACATACACCATGAGAGATTGAGTTAGTGAGTGAGAGAGAGCGAAAAGACAGAGAAATCAGAGAGAGAGAGAGAGAAACAGAGAGACAAAAACAAAGAAAGGTCGAGAAAGAGTGAGAAAATATTTCAACCGTAAATGTTTAATCATTTAAGTAAGACAGACCTAGCCCTATAGAAACCAACAGCTGCAGAGCATACTCTAAAAATGTATGAGTGCTTTGAGACAACCCAATTTCTGCCCAAGGGTCCAAATTAATTTGCTGTGCAAAAAAAAAAGAGAGAAACATCAATTAGGGCCAAGTGTGCTGCACATCACTGACACGGTGTAGGATCACACACTTCCCATACAACCAGGCTTATCTCTGGCTTTCCATTTCATCTTGACAACCCCCTCAGCAACAAAAAATCTAACCCCCACCCGCCCCCCATCCATCCCCCTGTTTTAAAACACACATTATCGGCTTCCAGCTCAGGTTTTTTTTTTTTTTTTTTTTTTTTACTTTTAACGGTAAATACATGCACTCCGACTCCATACATCCATCCTCCAGTTGCCAAGCAACTGAAGCAACTATAGAGTTAGCTGCACTTATGGTACATGTTGTAACAATGAAGCAAACTGACAGAAAAGAGATGAGGAAGGTGATAACATGAACGTTATCGTGAACCCTGCCCTGCCTGTTGCAAATCCGGGAACTACCGTTAGCTGTGCAGGTTTTCATGGGAATCCACGCCACAAAAATGGGCAGAGAGGCAGCCTGCACTGCAGTCGGATATGGGAGCTATAGTGACAAAATTATGTTTTCACAGCACGCATCACAGCAACCATATATTCTGTATTTAGGGTCCCCCAAGGAAGAGGCGGAAGTGGCAACGATGAGGTTTTTGTTGTTTGGCAGCCTTTTACGTGCAGTCCCAGCTGTTCCATAAGTTCATATTGCCTTCGCAGGGCCTTCACTGAACAGTGCATAATACAATATGCTAAAGTCTGCCCATGCTACCGCCATAGGGTCAATATATATACCAGATCCAAAACTACAACATGTGTTTAACCAAGCGCTAAAGAGGTCAGAGGCAGCATCTGCCTACTGAAGCAAATCCTAAATCAGAGACTATAGGAGCGTACATACAGTATATACACAAGAGTCATTAACCAAACCACGTGGACGAGGCAGACAGTGGTTCCAATGAGACACTGCAATTTTTTCGGAGGCAATATAGTAAATTAACAGCATTTCAAATAATAGTGAAAGTAGACAAGCTTTCATATTGACTACTGTATTTCCGTGTGTGCGATTTAGTACAGTATAGCAGTACGATGAAGTATATTTAAAGGGCTGGCGGTTAAGAAAACCTCACGAAAGCAGCACATTCAAACCAGCAGAACATAACGCATTACCCCCCGGCTAGCTTACCCGCCTCAAGTTTTTCAGCATCACCGAGCCCTATATAGTGCCCAACTGTGTGAGTTGCATAACCTCTATCCTTTTAGTCCCAATGTGTTCTACTTACTTTAAAGATTCACGTCTTCACAGATGGGAGAAGCAGAGAGGAAAAGAAGAGAGAGAGGAGCCCAAAAAAATCTCCAGCCCCTCCGTGAGCCATCTAGCCTCCTCCTCCTAAACTTAACTTACAGTGAGCCCAATCGCATACTGTACTACTGTCATGTGTTCAAATGCCCTCTCTCTCAGCTTCTCACCCCACCCTCCCACCCCCCCGAGAGTCAAACACAGAAGAGGGGAGAGGGTGAGGGAGGGAGGGAGGTGGTGAAATATAGCGTTTGCCTGTAGCTGGAGCGTGGTGTGTATGTAGCCTGTTTCTGGGTTAGTGCACAGGACTTCAGCTGCAGCCATCCAATCCCATTTCTGAAAATATTTCAGAGGCAAGGGAAGGAAGAGAGAGAGAAAAAAAAAGAAGAAAAAAAAACTAGGTCATCCACTTTCGTTTGACAGAGCAGCGGCATGACATCAAACCACTCTTCAGGAAATTTGAGTTTAGGGCATTTAAATAATGCGTCATACAGTCATACTGTACGAAAAAATAAATATAAAAAGATGAGAAAGAGAAGAAATATATAACTGAGAAACACTTAGGTAATACCAAAGCTTTTTTCTGCTGGAGGACAATCTCCAGCTGCTTCAAAAACTCAGCCCTTTTTTTTCTCCTCGTATTTTTTGGTGCCAGATGCATAAATTTAGGCTTTGATGCACACTGGAGTAGAACAAGTAGCCTAAATGTGCTGCAGATGAAATATTGATGGCTGCTGACGCTGCCGTGCATTCTACACAACCCCACAAAGCACATCTAAAATACAACATAGTGCCTGCTGCTGGCTGGGGGGTCTGGGGTGTGGTCCATGCATGTGCTACAACAACAACCTAAAAAACAACAACATCAAAGAGGAAATCACCAAGACGAAAACCACAGCTCGAAATCTCTCGATACTTTGCTGTGTGACTAGTGGTTAGAAGAAAATAGCAGATCTACAAGCTCACAACGTCACATCACAATTCTTTGTGTGCATTATAATTTGCCTTTTTTCCCCCCCCCTCAAAAAAAAGAAAACACAAAAACTGGAAAAATAAGGACGCAAGGTTGAAAGTGGTTTATGATGCAACTATATGGCTGTGGAAATGGTAGAGCGATTTTCAGCCTCTAAAAAAAAAAAAGGTGCGCTGAGCATTTTGACTGCTTGATAGAACATTGGGCAATTAATCATGGCAGAACAGGAATTAGGCCACCATTCAGACGGTGCTACACAGATGTAGCCCCAATGTATGGTATCTACGTAGCCTCCAGATATACAATATAAAGAGCTAAAGAGGTGTGGAATAATGTGATAATGAGAAAAGGATGGCTCAGTAGCCCAGGTCTATTTAAGCAGAAGATTGTTGACCTGCGAGCTAATGGAAGAGTTAAAATGAAAACATAATTGGGGACAGTGCGTGATGAAAAGATATTAGAGATAACGCTGATTTGATTATATTAACTGGGCTTCTTCCAGTGCCTAGACATTAAAAAGAACTAAATATAATCAAGATGTTAAAGGAGAAATAACATGAAATTCAGCTTTTTTTTTATTTTGAATTTTGGCCGCATAATGATGCCATCAGCATATCAGCACCCCCCACCACCTCAATACATCGTGGTACTGCAGCTAAACTGTCCATAAGGAAATGACAAGTACTGGTAATATCAGTGGTGATTGAGACTTAAGCCATTAGAAACAGGCTTGAGGGAGAGGGACATATACAATATGATATTAAGTATTAAAAAACATTTCAGGAATCCATGTTATTTGCGCTTTAAGTTATAATCACATTTTGCTGAACACCATTTGGCAAAATGTGCCCAAAAAGACATTTGCTTTCAGGTTTAGCCCAGACAGGTATGAGGCAAAAATATCAGTTCTGCACTGCACTTCTCAGAGCCAAGTGAGATATTCCATCTTGGAAGAGTGACATTTAATCTCCCACTTGGAAGACCTGGTTTAGGAACCTCAGTAGGACATGAAAGCCACAGATTGATTCAGAGTTGTGAAACTAACTTGAAGCTACAAAGTACACTATAGATTAGGAAAAAAAGCCAGAATTGAACTAATGGTTGCTCACCTCCTTCCCAGTTTACAGAATTGTTGTTTATAAGCTAAGGTCAATGCAAAGAATCTACATCAGCTACATCAAATCCAATTGCACACATTTTATGTGATGGATTTCATAACTGTCTGCCATGACATCAATAGTAAAGATGAAATCGTTTTGATTAGGGTCATGGCAACACTATGACACATCTTTTTTTATTTCACTGTACGGCAACATCACTAACGTATGTCATTTGGTGTTTTCTGTATTTGTGATGGAGAGGGCACTCTCCTAAACCGTCGCTGCTTTCCAACAGTTTCGGTATAAACGAGCTATATTCAGGAACACAACATGGTGGTTGACAGTTTTTCCCCTGATGAAAGCAGACTCTTGTCTTTCTTTTCAGGTATTTGGTGTTTACATCCTCATAGAACAAAATATTCTGCAGCTAAAGATTAGTTGAAACGCTCAAAAGCAGTGGCAGTGGCTAAAGATTGTTGATGAGAAACTCTGGCAGTAAAGAAAGTAAATCAGCAGAGATGCGGAGACCCCTGAGACTGAACAACAAACACTAGCAATGATTGATTACCATCAAAATAGTGATTTAACCTTCTAACAAAACAAACATTTTGTTTTGATGATCAAAACATATCACTTACCTTTAAGCGTAAGCAATGTCTAAATTATATGAAAGGTGTGATCACCTCTCTGTCTGTGTACCATTTACCTGGTCCTATACTAGACGATAGGCTCTCCAGGTCTGTGTGTGTGCTAGATATGTAGCCCTACATCAAAACCTCCCAGAGGAATTGACCAAAGTGAAGGGAAGAGCCAGGCAGAGTTTCCATGGCATAAAGAAACCGGTTGGAATCCTCAGGGTCCAACTGTCTCAACGGAAGATTAGGGAGACCGGCTCTCCTGAGCCGCTCGCTGCAGACGTAATCGTTACGTTGCTGCGTAAATATAACATACTTTTACTCTTACACGTTGGTCAAAACGAAACAACCAGATCACACCTTGAAAATACACCAGGCATCTGTGGCAGAAAATACACCAGGCACCTTGAAAATTAGAACCGGGCATCTGTGTCATTTCAGATGTTTATGTTGACAAAAAATAGCAGATATACAAGCTCACAGGGCATCACTACGTAGCATGCTGCGTGCTTGTGTATGTGTGCTATTTTTGATGTTTGTAAAAAGTGGGAAAAGCTACTGATTTCAAAGGCATTTGAAGAATAGGCTTCGGGTCTAAATGGGTTGATCATCCAATGCTAAAATGGGTCATGTCGTGTTTTGTTAATAAAGTATATTGTGCCACGGCAGGATCCCTAAATAAACAAGTTGTTTTAACCACAACCTTCCCTTCTGTAAGCCAGTTTATTTGCGCACCTTCCATTGAGCCGTGTGTGTGTGTGTGTGTGTGTGTGTGTGTGTGTGTGTGTGTGTGTGTGTGTGTGTGTGTGTGTGTGTGTGTGTGTGTGTGCTAATTGTAAGTAACACTACACTACCCAATCTGTCTTAGCCTTCTTCTGACCTACATCTCCAACCAATCAGGGCCGGGGAGGCAAAGAGAGAGATTTGGAGTGACACCCATGTCCTTCCAAGTACCACTTAATAGAAGAAATCCCCTTTCAGGGTGCAGATCTAGGATCAGCTTATTCCCCCCTAATTCCCACCCTTAACCTTCGCTGTACACCACCGACAACCTGATCACGAATAAGCTTGGTGTTTATCGATTTGGTGAGGGGGAAAAATACGGCACCAGTAGCATATTTTTCCTTCTAAAGCTTGATTTATACTGTCTTTTCTGCCAGTGTTACACGCCTCACAAGTTCATAACATGTTGTTGTGGGCCTTGTAGATCAGCTCTTTTAAGCAGTCATGGAAGTATAAAAAACACAAAAAGGTATAATGAACAAAATCAAGACAGGAAATCGGTCAGTCATGGTCATACCAAGCCCCCCACATGGGTCACAGGTAAAGATGCCTTTAGGATAGATATTTAGCACTTTTATAAAATCGTAAAGGCTCACGTGTGTGTGTGTGTGTGTGTGTGTGTGTGTGTGTGTGTGTGTGTGTGTGTGTGTGTGTGTGTGTGTGTGTGTGCGCGTGCATGCGTACATTTCTAGTCCTTCTAATCTCCCATCAAGGAGATATGTTCTAACTTATATTCACCAATTTAAAAAAAACTGGCAATTTAATCAAGTAGTGGGCCCATCTGTGAAGGGCCTGTAATGCGCACACAGCAGGGTTCTGTATGTACAAGAACCTAGATATTTCTTCAAATGTTAATTGAATGCAAACATTTCATCATGGGAGTGAGTGCACACACAGTTGAGTGTTGCTCTTCCCCATTGGACAAACCCTCCTGTTTCATGGCTGCTGCCCTACTAGCTCTGAGGGTCTCTGACTCGCATCCAACGCCTGCACTGCACGCCCCATCCCCCACTGACACTACAGTACAACTCACACAGAGAGACAGAGAGCTCAAAGCAGTGTAGTGTATAGAACCAAAAATATTAACCTACATCCATCCCCTACACTGCATCACTGCTCCCCATGTATGCGGGAAGTCGCTATAAGCACAACGGTTGTCAACCCAGTGGTCTGAGGACCAACAGTGGTTCTTTGAAGGGTTCCCTGTGATCCCCGGGTGAAAAACATAATAATGGAAAGTCGGTGACCAAAATGGACCACAACACACCAGACGCAACTGTTGTAACCGCAACTGTTGTAACCGTTTGGACCCAATAAGGAGTTGCATGGTGACTCTCTGGTGTGAAAAGGGCTTTATAGATGTTAAAGGAGAATTCCGGCCCAAAAGTTTTTTTGTATCTTTATTTGCAGTTAATTTTTTTGAAAAAAGTGGTCCAGGTGTTATTTTGTGAAAATACTCCTTTATGGCTGTTTCCCCTACCCCAAAATAAGCTTATAATGGGGCCAAGGGGTGTTGTGCAAGTTCACCTATATACATCGCTCCAAAATGCAATTTTTTGCTATATATTGTGTCTCCACCATGTCAGTAGTGAGTTAACACTCACACTTTCACTTTCACTTTTGATTCAGCAGTGATCCAGCTGTCTCAAAACCTGGGGGCGTGGCACATGGTTTATGGCTGAACCACTGCTGAAACAAAAGTGAAAGTGAAAGTGTGAGTGTTAACTCACTACTGACATGGTGGAGACACAATATATAGCAAAAAATTGCATTTTGGAGTGATGTATATAGGTGAACTTGCACAACACCCCTTGGCCCCATTATAAGCTTATTTTGGGGTAGGGGAAACAGCCATAAAGGAGTATTTTCACAAAATAACACCTGGACCACTTTTTTCAAAAAAAAATAACTGCAAATAAAGATACAAAAAAACTTTTGGGCCGGAATTCTCCTTTAAACTCGAGTGTAATTGGAAACCAAATAGACCGATATTTTTACACTCTCAAAAGTTAAACTATTGTTAAACATCTGAGTTACTTAATTTTATGAGAATCTACACAATTACAAAATGTAGAATTATTGTTTTTAGTTTTGGTTCTTTGAGACCATAAATAGTGGGCCCCGTTATCAACACGGTTGAACACTACTGCTATAGCAAACTACTAAATCAATTGACTCGTTGAATCAATCGTTAGCCTCTCTGGGATCATCGTTTCCAAATCACATGATCGCTCATGTTCACACGTACCGAAGCCGATCATATACTGCACATCCATATCATACAAAGAGGGTCATTGACATGCCTGAGCAGGGCTCTATGCAGATGTAAAAGGATAGCACTGGGGATATATAATGAGTGAGAGACCGTCCAAGTTTCCCCTGTATATCCCATGCATTCAAATGGCATCATCTCAGATTCTACACCTCAATGTCGTTTTTTTTTTTTTTTTTTTTTTTTTTAAGGGTTTCAGACCTGAAAGCCGTGGTATAGACAATAATTAACTTGTTCATGTTTTGTTGGATGTGTGCTTTTCCTTGAACACAAATGCTAGTGAGTTCAGAGAGGTTTGATGCCACCTGGCCATTCTTTAGAAATAACTGATTGAATATACAATTCAAAAAGATACTTTCCAAACAGTACACAGTTTCCTTGAAACACTACCTGCTTCTCCATTCACTCCAATAGTGTACGCTTGGTCCCAGCCTTAATCATCTGCCAAGAGAAAAGCCTGGTCACTATATAAAGGCAGAGACGCCACCGGCATAAAGTAAAGTGTTTCATTTGTGGAGAATGTAAACTGGTTTGCAAAGCACCAACGTCTTATCCTTGCGTGGTACTCTCACCAAAATCCCGCAACTTGTGCCCAAAAGCAAATTACCGGTATAATGTCTAGGCCCTGCTGCCCAGCATGCTAATAATTATGTGTCTTTATCGCTTTGGAGTTCTCACTTGGTACATCTCTCTCTACTTTCTCATATTATGTGATGATCACAGAACCTGAAACTGATCTTTATTAATGCATTTTCATTTTTTCTTGCTATTAAGGGTCATTGATATTTGAAGGAAATTAACTTTTTTGCTGTTTGCCTGGGACATCCATTGAAACAGTCTGGCGGCACCGTCCCACAGTATGCTTGAGCTTGACATCACTGGATGTTTTCATGGGTTAAATTATTGATAATCATGCGAATTACATAATCTACCCAATTACAAAATGTATGTTACTTTGATCATTTGCCCCATTAATACAGCATAGAATTGTGGACAAAAAAAGAACTATTCTTTAGTTTTGGATCTGTGAGACTAAACTGTATCAAACAGTGGTACGTGGCTCAAATGTTGAATACATAGTGGGCCCTGTTATCAAAATGGTTGAAAACCGCTGCTATAAATCAAGCCTCAAGGGAGCCTTGATTCATGGGCATGAGCAACGTGAGTGGCTTGCAATGACATTTGCCAGAGAGCCATACATTGGGGCTCATCATCATCATCGCGGCAGCAGCAGCTACGTACAGTAGAGATGCATCAGGCTGTACAGTAGGCAATGAGGTGACAGCTTTGAGCCGAACATCTAACAGGGGGGAAAAAAGCCTCCATGAATTAGTTAACACGATGTGATGCAAAGTGACATTCAAATGGTGTAATGCTGCAACGGAGCAAACCTCACAATAACAAAACTCAGTGAGACCATGAGTGAAATGCAAAACATCAAAAACATGTGGGCGTTAAGTCTGAGCGTGAACACTTGTACATTACATACGCACACATGCATGCATGCATGCAAGCTCAAATACCGTGTAGGCACACACACACACACAAGCCTGCAAAGACAATGCAGTTCAAAAGTGTTGAGGGGTGTGTTTGTGTGTGAGAGAGAGAGAGAGAGAGAGAGCATATACAGAGTTCTGTCAACATGAACAAGCCTCAGCAATGTTTGCAAATTAGGGGAATCTAGCCCAAATAGCCATACGAAGACAAAACAAGACAGGCTGGCCATTGTTAGTCATTTGATCCACAAACTACATCTTCAAACACTCACCCACACCAACCTCTGCACAAATGAATGGCAGAAATTCCAAGACTTTTTAAAATGTTAGCCTAGCCCTGTTCCAAAAACCATTTGGAATTCCAAATTTTTCCCCCGATTGAGGACAGAGAACAGAACACATGTCATCAGCTGGAGAGCACCAGGGTTTCACAGACGGGGGCTGTTGGTGTTCCATAGGAGGGCACACACACACACACACACACACACACACGCATGCCATGAGACATACAGACAATAGTTTCCGCTGTTCCAACAGGACAATTGCCCTCCTTTTTTGCCCTGTGTGTGTCTTACAGGCTCACATTAAATACACAAAGACAAAATGTCCATTACAACTTCAACAGGGTGGTGGTGGTGGTGCAGCACTCTAGTCTCCACCAAAAAGCCAAACAAAACTATGGGCTTGTTGTTGTCATGGACAGAATCTGCCATTCTGTGAGCGGGGCTGTTGTAGCTCCGCTGTTGTCATGCAGAGCCAGGGGAACAAGGGACAGTTGTCGGTCATACATGAAGAAGAAGGAGCTGACTTAACTGCTGCAGGGCCTTCGGGGCAGCGAGTGACCAACCAGAATCTGCCCTCTGTTCGTTTTCAGTCGAATCAGAAAGCCCAGCTTGTCTAGCTTGCCTATATGCAAAGCCTTGGTAATACTTGGTTGAGTGCTGGTGCCATGTTGAGTGAGGAAGACTAGTAGATCTACTGTATAAGCTTCCAACATGAATGCGACGCCGCGTTGCGAGCTTGTAATATCTGACATTTATGGCGTGCAATAACAGCATGCAAATAAGTATAGCTCAGGCTTAACTGGAACATTGTTTACAACGTGTTATAAAGGGTGTAATTAAGCAAAACGAGGGATGACGACAACTGGACATGACTACCAGTCTCCATCAGTAGAAAGTGACACACCTTGAGAACCATAGTTTTGCGCTCACAAGGCAGCAAATTACAAAAACTTACAAACTGTATTAGGCAGGTTTGTATTAAACTTTTAATAATGGCCTCTGCACGCCATTCTGAGGCTGGGTAATCAGTCTGACTTAACTCACTATATTGGGGACGTTCTGTCAATAAAAATAATTTAAGAAATTCACATGGCTTTGTCAATTTAAGCCTGTGACACCCGTCCATCGTACGACGAAAAAGCGAATCTACGAGCTCACCAATGCGCCACAACCCACAGATGGCATTCAACAGCAGCCTAATTAAGCAAATAATAGCCCTAGGACCTTTTTCTTAAAGAATTTACACTCACGGCACGCCAAAAATAGGGATTCCAGGCTGGCTCTAACAAAGTTAATGACGAAAGTCCACCTTGAATCATAGAGTGATTATAATCTGTCTCCCTACATAATGCAAATTCTAGAGATGTTTCCCTCTGCAAAATACAAGATGCTTTTTCAATACCGCCGGCGCTGTATAGCGGTAAGTAAGTGAGTCCAATTGTTATTAGAGGTTCCTAATGAAATGTTTCATCCTCTTACAGCTATGATACTGTGCTTTGTAAGCTCTATGGCAATATAAAGTATACTGTTAGTATCATAACACACACTTCTACCTGACCCTCCCAGCTGAAAGATATCATAAACAAC
This sequence comes from Benthosema pterotum, assembly GCA_039105355.1. Taxonomy (NCBI): domain Eukaryota; kingdom Metazoa; phylum Chordata; class Actinopteri; order Myctophiformes; family Myctophidae; genus Benthosema; species Benthosema pterotum. The sequence continues at coordinate 10,816,042 of CM076974.1, forward strand.
CAAACACAGGTGTGCGTGCACAGCACCCAGGTATACATGTTTGTAGGCGTGCACACATGCACTGTGCGCACAGTTGCTCACACACACTATTTAAATATTTATTAATCGTTTTTCAAAAGTATGTAATAAATGTAAGCCGTTTTATTTTTATGGGGGGGGGGTTAGGTTACATGCAAGCAAACACACAAAATGTATGTTTTCCTGTAGTTTAGTGTAAAGAACGAATGCACACACACGCACGCACACGCACACACACGCACACGCGCACGTAGCTGGGCATTAACTTAATATTTGGCTAGCAAAACACTATTCAACATTAATTCGTATTTGATTATTCGCTAATGGTTGTGTGCTGTGGTGCTGGTAGTGTTTGATACTTAGTTATTGCCCTACTCTAAAGTACAACATAACAAAGTGCACAACAAGGGGAAGTTGTGGTTTAGGAAGAGGAACCAACTAGGATAAGAGAGAATTCCAGCATTAAAGGTTAGCATAAAACTAAAACAATCATTTTCTAGGAGGGAGAGGAGAGGGAGGGTTTTGGAAGCACACTTCCTCATGGCAGCAAGCTGCCTCCCAGGCAAGGTGAGTCAAAACTCAAAAGCAATTCGTTTTGCCTCCCAGCTTAAAAGAAAGTAAATACTGGACACCAGCAGTTCCCCAAAGTGGGGTCCGAGGACCCCTAGGTGGACATGAGAGTTCCAGTGGGCCCCCAGCTAAATTACTGTGGGAAAACCAACTGAACCCTTTTGGGTCTGCATCTCTGAGAGTGTATAAATGCTCCTAACAAGTCCATTTGGTTCCATTTGTACACATTACTTTAAATTTTGGGGGTCCCAGAGGTGAAAATGCCATTCAATGGGGCGTCCGTAGTTGAGAATCACTGTTAGAGCTATAACATTCTTCTCTTATGGGGGTCCCAAGTACTCCCTATCATATGATTTTCTAATGGGGGTCCGCTGAGTAATTACTAACTAGTTTCAATATGACCAAAAAGAAGGACTAGACTCGAGAACAATTTCTCAGTACTGTTCCTTCTGCTTCACTACATTTCAGAGGGAGCATAATATTATAATTTTAGAAATATTATAATTATATGAAAATTTTAATATATGTAATTGTCTTACTTCATAGATTGATTGGGATATTACGAAAACATTAACCACATCAGCCCGATACCGTATTTTGGCCAAATCAAAATAGTCTATCTACACGACAAAGCTAATTAAAGTATACAGTATATGACTACTTTTAGTCTTGCTACATTATAGTTCTCTAACTCTGCCGAACCCAGCCAGGCCCGACATGACATTTCAGGGCCAGGCCAAAAATCTAATGGTAATTAGACAGCCAGGGCGGACATCAGGCCTGATCGGTTATGGCAGGGGCCCATTTATAGGCCCGATGAGAACTCTAGTACTCTCTACTACTAGAGTTCAATATGGTACTAAGTACTTTAACTTTAAGTGTATTTTTTTCAATACACTTGTTTTTCTCTTGCCAATAAAGCTTCCTTGAATTGAATTGCACGTTTCGTTACAGGACTTCTGCATGTAACAGAGTATATACGAATGTATATTATATTACAGTATTGACAGTTTTTCTTAAACGTAATAAAAGTACTTCTTTCATCACTGTGTAAAACAGTGGTTCCCAAACTTTTTCATGTTTCAAGGACCCCCAATTCAACGTTTATATAGGCCTCGGACCCTATATAAACGATTACGTAAATGCAGAGGACTTCTACACAGTGTTGTAGTGGCACTTTTAGAAGTGGGGGGACGCCTCTGAAAGGGGAATTCCCCACATTTTTTTTCTGAGTGTGCAAATGTGAACCAAATGGACCCTAGCGGGTCCATTTGGTTCCATTTGCACACTCTCAGAAAAAAGGAAACTCATTAACATGGTGAAACACATCTTGCTGATGTCATCAAGATGTATTTCACCATGCTAATGATTTTTTTCAGACCCAAAAATATTTTAGATGTGAGAAGTGGGGGGACGCCGTCCCCCCGCGTCCCCCCTCCACTACACCCCTGCTTCTACAGATCTAACCGTGATTGCAAAAGATATAAATCATGGAACGCCAGTTTCACTTGCATTAGGCTATGGACCTATAAAAGTCATTTTCATCTCTGGGTTAGTAGTTGAGTCTCTGAGTTATAGATGCATACGGGTCCATTTGGTTGCTAACTATCTCTAATTTTGGTTCCTAACTATATCCTCCTGGGACTCCATCAGGTACCCTTACAGGGGAACCCATGGTCTACAAACAAACACACTCACACACACACACACACACACACAATCTCCCCGACCCCCAGCCAAAATATAGTACACAACACACGAGAACGCGCATCATTTCAAGCCAAAACTACAGTCATTGCGCGTGCGCGCGTGCGTGCGTGCATGGAGGGGGGGTGGTTAAAGCCTGATTGTCGTCCGTTGCGGGGCGACGGTGTCGCGTGCACGAAAATAGCCAAATCTGCAAATAACAACAAGCTTCACACCACTAGAACCAGACACATTTTGTAGATCTATCTAGTGCGTGTTTATTAGGCCCACGACGAAAAACGCAACGCGCTGTTTGACGATGATGACGACGAGTGTTGACGACACACAAACACACACACAGTAACAGTACAAGCGAAGGTCCCTTTAAAACAAACACACACGCGCACGGTTGCCCTTTAAATGAGTATATGGTGGACGCCGGAACGACACGAAACCAAACCAGCACGACATGCAGGAGGATTGTAGTCAATACGTTGATCAAACAAATGAAACTGCAAAGCAGGGTAAACTAGTAAGACAGTTTGGTGTTTTAAACCGACTGGCTCATCTAGGCACAGAGCGACCACTAGAGAGGACAGGAAACAGTTGAGGAAGACAAAACAGTATCTCTTTTTTTTTACTCGAGTAAAAACGGATCAATACTGTCTGCGTCGCACTGAAGTGGCGACATTTGTTTGTTGATACATTGTTACACGACGAGTGGAACGATTGCATCGTTACATTGTTACACCACGGCACTCGAGTACAAGTACTTAAGTTACTTCACACCAACACAGGACAAAAAGTATCTCGCTAAAGGAAGGAAGGAGGGGAGGAAGGAGAGGAGACACACACACACACACACACACACACACACACACACACACACACACACACACACACACACACACACACACACAGTGCAGCAGCAGTTATAACAGAGGGGTTACAACGCCTTGCGCAGAAAACACACACACACACACACTCTCTTTTTAAAATAAAATCAAAAACCTGCGTGCGTGTCCTCATGCGGGTGTTCCTCACCTACACAGTGGATGAGTTTGTGCCTCCATGAGTCCAGTTCCTGCCGAAAGCCGCGCCTCTCGAGCGTGCATTGCTGCCTTTTACACACACTCGCCATTTTCTAAAAAACCAACCCCGACCAGTCCTCCTCCTCCTCTCCCTCCTCCTCCTCTCTCTGGACGGAACGGAACGGGCGGGCGCGTGCACGACGCAGCAGAGAAGAGGGGAAGCTGGGGACGCGAACGCGCCCTACACTTTGCCACGTTGCCAGATTGTGCGAGAAAATATAAGCAGCCATGTGTGAAACTCTAGAGCTTCAACCTTTTTTCATACTAAGGCCCACTATTTATTCAGAATTTGAGCCATGGATCACCATTTGATGACATTTTAGCCCCAGAGAGCCCAAAACGATTAATCTTCTATAATCTCTCGTTGTGTAGACTTGGGATAATTCACATGATGAATATTTTAACACTTTTGGGAGCGTAAAATGAAACCAAATGGACCCTTGCAGCCTGCAAGGGTCCATTACAATAGCACATTAAGTAATAATTATAATTATGAAGTGGAAACCGAGCTACACTTCCTATCTGTCCATCGTACCAAGACATATCAGAGATACATGCTTCCCATAGATTACTTTACATAGATTACAGATTTCGAAATCATAAAAATCATCCAAAAAAAATCTACTGGGCGAAGTACAGCAATGTGCAAAGCATGGCAGCGGGATTTGTGAGCTCTTGTGATAGCGAAGGATATGTTTTTTTGCATCAAGTGAAATTGGTCCATTTATTCATTGAAGATTCTGACTCTCAAATGTGTTTACTTTCTCTTGTGTTTTCCTGCCCGATGACTACAAATCAGTGACTACAATATGACATAAATACCCTCCACTTCAGATGCAGAGATTTGGAATTTGGAATACCCAGGCTTTCATCCATGGTGAAAGCCTGGTGACACAAGTTCACCTATAGGTCCTAGGAAGTAATGAATAAGAATAACCGCCTCAAACCATTGGTTGAAACCCACTGCGCTAGTAGCCTCGGGTCCAGGCTTACTCATCTACGAAGGGCCTGATGTAGATGAGATATTTAGCTTTAACTAGGATGCAAAAATGTAGTGTCAGGAAGGGATTTAGCATGGGCGGAAATAGAGCAATAAATATGAAATCGTGGACTGTGGCTCAGATGCCAAATAAATAAATTATTTATTTAATTTGTTTCATTCATTCCGATGTATTTATTGAGGTACATTTATATATAAAAAAAACAATAAAGGGGAACAGTGTCAAATGAGGATCAACTCCTCTTTTCTTTTCTTTTTCTTTCTACCCTTTTTTCTTTCTTTTGTTTTTCTTTCTTTCTTTTTTTCTACAAAATAATACTTTAATGTGAGGGTCCTTTCTACACATGCTGACTAGATATGTGTGAGAATCTCTGGTTTAGGAAACAAACACAAGCAAGTACACTAGAACCCAAGCACAGCCGCTTATAGTTAGAAGACATGGCAACACTGTACTACGACACAGACCGGTATCGGTTCGTATTACAGGTTGCAGATCCGGTCTAGAACCGGATATGGAAACGGTCCTTGTGTTCGCACGTATGTGTATGAGCAAATTGCCGGATACAGTAGACGGTCTCTACGCAGGATATGACTAAGAATTAAAAAAATGAATTGTCTACTACTCAACATTGAATGAAAACTACAGGCTTTCCACAGGTAGGCATGCAAAAGAAAAGTTACACAGCTACTTGGGCTTTTATTTTTGTTCCCATTCCACATTTCTGATTCATTGAATATGAATGACAATCGTAGATATATTTAATGGCCATTTTACCTCCTTTATGATGATTTACTGTATTTTTGGCTTTACAGTCCTTAAATGTTAAGATGAATTAAACAAGGTGGACCAGCAAGTATCTAAACTGTATGTAAAAGTGTAATGCTTTACTCCGCCATTCACTTTGTACTTGAGTTATGCTACTTCAATCAATCAATCAATCAATCAATCAATCAATCAATCAATCAATCAATCAATCAATCAATCAATCAATCAATGCCTATAATAATTGGCATGATATCCCAAAAGAAGAGCATATATTATCAGATTGTCAGCTTCTAGATCTGTTTTTAGTGTGACACAGTTGAACAGCACATTTTACAAAATTAGACCCCAGAAGTCCAGCAAAAGAAAATTCTGGAATATCTTGAAGACTTGAAATAATGTTCACACACATCGTTTGTTGGGCTCACTGGGTCAATGAAACAAAAATGTTTCTATACCAAAATAGATAGGGGGTCCTTGACGTGAAAAGGTTGGTAACTTTTGAGATAGCCTACTTTAATTGAGTATTTCCATCTTTTTATATATTATAATCCACTAGGTCTACTACATACCAGGATACATACAGTACATACCAGATTTACATTATGCGTCTATATCAGGGGTTTTCAACAGGTGGTCCGGGGACCACTAGGCTTTTCATTCAGTAAGATCCTCCTCAGCTCAGCATCCCACAGCTTCTCCATCTCTTCAACGAGTGTCTTCTCCAGCCAGTGTTGCCAACTGCCAAAATCCAAAATGCACTAGTGGCACTTCCAAAATGCACTAGAATGCGCTAGATGCTTGTCTGGAAGGGAATATGACCATTAAATGACCATTAATCTTCTACATTCTCTAGTTGTGTAGACTTGGGCTAATTCACATGATGAATATTTTAACTCTTGAGAGTGTAAAAATGAAACCAAATGGACCCGTAAGGGTCCATTTGGTTTCATTTTACGCTCTCAAAGAGTTACATCTGGATAACCAACTATCCATCATTTAGCCTGGGGACCACTGGTTGAAAACCACTGTCATAGGAGGAAAAATGGTGAAAAAATGAGGGTTTTATCTCTGGCGCCTGTCAATCAATTTCACCCCAACTCACCAGCCAAAAAGCACTAGATTTTCCGCCAGGAGTTTTTCACTAATTTTGGCGCTAGCGGGGTCTGAAAAGGCGCTAAATATAGCGACAAATGCGCCAAGTTGGCAACAGTGTCTCCAGCTGAGCCACAGCTGTCAATGTCCCCACATGTGAAGACTGATGGACATTGACTTTTGTCCATACTTGATGGACATCCACTCTGTGTTAATAGACCTGAACTCCTGGAGGAGGTGGAGGTGGTCTTCGGCAGTGTTGTAGTGGGACTTTTAGAAGTGGGGGGATGCCTCTTAAAGAAGAATTCCAGGCATTTTCATTTTTTTTTCTGAGAGTGTACAAATGGAAACAAATGGACCTGCTAGGGTCCATTTGGTTCCATTGCTTCATATGAAAAACTGCTTCATATGAGTTGCCCAGCTTGCCATTCTTCCAGCCCACCCTAGTAGGGGCTGGCTAAATCCGGGCCTGATCCTTGGACAGCATTCGACTGCAGTTCTATAGCTAAACTGGGAAAGGGAACCCTGGGTGCTGGGTGCACTTTTGAGACTATTAACGTTAGTTGCGGAAGTTGCTGACGGTAGTTACTGTATTTACAGTCCCCAGCGAAACAACCCTGTTCAGTCCTCACTAGCGACTTCATTGTTCACTCTTATTTTCAGAAATAATGACTTCAACGAACAAAGCAGTTATAGAAGTGTGCAAAGTGCACACGATTCCATCTTTTAAACCCTTACAACAGCTTTGCGAGCACAAAGGGAGAAATAAAAGGTTCCTGCCGGGTATACATTTTCGGACATACCACACCACAATTGCCTGAAAAATGGCAACTTCCGAGGGAAGTTAACCGAAGTAAATCGGAAGTCCCGCCTGTTGATCGTCTCTCTGTGTGTGTGTGTGTGTGTGTGTGTGTGTGTGTGTGTGTGTGTGTGTGTGTGTGTGTGTGTGTGTGTGTGTGTGTGTGTGTGTGTGTGTGTGTGTGTGTGTGTGTGTGTCTGTGTGTGTGTGAGTGTGTGTGTGTAAAATTTGGCATTGATCGGGTTAATGACTCCGGAGATTAGCTGGCAACAGACCGGAAATATGGACACACATATGAGTATGAAAAATATACTCTTCACCATGCCTTTGGCCTGGTGGAGGCCAAAGGCATCCAATCAAGATAATTTAGGCCTACACTATAAGCCTGTTGAAATGCAACCATCAACACCAGGATTTTGCTGTCTCTCACAACAGCAGGGGGGTGTAGTAGAGTTAGACATTTACAGGCTAATCATTAAAGGAGAATTCCACACCAAAACACATTGGCCATCCATCTACCGGTACCTTGATTCCTGTGACGTGATACATAATGCTCTTGATTTTTGTCATAGATGCCCCCTTTTCCACAATTCACCCTCAGGTCCCCCTCCCTCCAGTGCAGTTTGCATGGCCGCAGGTTGTCTTTATGCTAATGTGGGTATTCTAGTAGCTCCAAACGTATTTTTTAAAACATTACATCAAACCACATACTACAAGATAATTGGGCCACTGCACGATAAAAAAAAAAAGAGTGAGAGTGGCACCCGTTCGACAAGAGTTTCAACCGGAGTGATTAGAGTGAGAGTGGCAAAAGGGAGGGGAGGAGAGGAGGAGGAAAGGATTACCTCTGGGATTACAAGTAAAGTCTGCCCCAGAGTAGCGTAAAACTAATGCGTGAGTAGGCCTATCCGCATAATGTGTAGAAGAAATAAGTTTGGGGCTAAAATGTAGAAAAGGGCGCATCTATGACAAAAATCAAGTACAGTAGGCCCATATATATGATATCACAGTGATCAAGGTTGGTAGATGGATGCCAAATGTGTTCTGGTGTGGAATTCTCCTTTAAAGTTGGTTATGTTCCGTTATGATCACTAATAGTTAAATGAAATAGACAGACAAGTGCTTGGTCTGTAACCACCACTAACGTGAGTCATCTATCCACTGTAGTAGGCTACTGTTTTCATGATCCGGGGCCGGGGTATGCCGTTTTTTTTTTGCTCCGTTAAATATCATTCGCTAAACGGTTGCTCGGCAGCCCCACTACCTCCCAATGACAGCGCTAGAACCCTTCCAGGCCATGGAGTCTTTTTACTGTAGAAAACAAGCACAGCCGGTGCGGGTGCGTGCGTGCTGCTGTTTGGCGTCCGCAGCTCGTTGCATGCAGACAGACATACAGACGGGACACCTATATCATAGGTGGATTCCATGTTCCATCCAGAGACGGCGGGGGTTGTATAGTGGCAGTGCGCAGGTAATAATTAGCCTTAATCGGGGCTTGTATTGTTCCGATTAAGTTGTCCTATTAATGAGGTGTGTTTTTTTTTTTTTTTTTTGGGGGGGGGGGGGGGGGGGGAGGCTTCTATTCTGCTACATTGTAGCGAGTGGGGGGCGGCGGCGTCCTGGCTGGCTGCTACATTGTAACGGCTGTCTGACTGTCAGGTGATCCCAGGTTTACATGCACCGTAGTACGATGGTGTACAGTATAGCAGCGCCGCTGCTCGCATGTCAAAAACGAACGGATCTACAAGCTGTAACAAAGTCAGCTTATAGATCTCATCTGTCCATTCTTGACAACTCATAGGATGAAATTCTGTTTTTTTTTTTTTTATCCCTGCCCGGCCAGGGTTCGAACTTCGGTCTCTGCCGCATGTAGAGAGACCACCACACTAGGAGGGATGTCTGAGCTTCTGACAGTAATATTGCTGATAGTGATTGTCAACCTGCTAGCTGTTGTCCTACCTGACACGCCATTCCACGGGCATACAATTTTCAATGGAAATTATGAGAGACGACCACTGCAATAGCCTATGAATTGTATTAAAGTGAAATATTAATTTCATTCAACCGGGAGGCATTGTTGAAAACAAATAAATTAGGAGGCTATATTGAAAGCACTGTGAATTTAGGCTAAAGCTCATGAATTGACTTTTTCTCCTGACGGGTGAAATCAAACTATTTCTTGTTTAAACAGAAAATAGTCTATATCAGGTGGGTTACACACCCACTCTAGTAGTTTACTGGAGGGATGGGGAAAACCTAGCTCTGGTCCAGAGCTCCACTGGTTCTGAGTCTGACTTGCATTGGAGCTCTGCTGGTCTCCGTGCATTCGGCCATTACTGCACCCGACCAGCCTCTCTTCTCTAGTGGATATATAAAGAACGTTTTACCCACTCACCAAAATAAACATGTCTTGTGTCATTAGAAAGCCTACTTACCTTAGTGGTCGCACTCTTAGCCCCCCACCACACGGATAAAATGGACTTTTTGGCCAGAACGCGATCGTTTTTCACTGAAGGAAAAATATTTCCTATGGAACTTTTCTATTGGCAATATCGGTAGAGGGCGCAAATCCTGGTTGTTTTTCCGGTGAAAAACAATCGCGTTCTGTCCAAAAAGTCCAATTTATCCGTGTGGTGGGGGGCTAGGAGTGCGACCACTAAGGTAAGTAGGCTTTCTAATGACACAAGACGTGTTTATTTTGGTGAGTAGGTAAAACGTTCTTTATATATCCACTAGAGAAGAGAGGCTGGTCGGGTGCAGTAATGGCTGAATGCACGGAGACCAACAGAGCTCCAATGCAAGTCAGACTCAGAAGCAGTGGAGCTCTGGACCAGAGCTAGGGAAAACCCCAAGTGTCCTTGAGCAAGACACTGAACCCCTAATTGCTCCTGATGTGGTGGTTGTGCCAACTATGCCTACATTGCATTGGGCACTATATAAGGCACTATATAAATGCACAATATACCATTCACCATGTGGGCACAAAATTGCAGATTTAACAATACGGAAAGGGGCTATTCACAAGTCATTTTACTGTTTTAATCATGGGCGGGAGCTTGATGAATAATTCAAGTATCTAGGCAGCATGGCTAGAGTTACATCTCGGTAGTAGTCCCTTGTTATGTTTATAAGCCTTAAACATTGTAAAATAACTGATCGTTTCCCGAATGTTTTCAGCTCAAATCACAAACTTTGAAAAATAGATGGATTAATCACTTAAAACATCTATATTATAATCTAAGAAACATTTTTGCACTTTGCTTTACATTTTAGAAAAAAATAATGGTGGCACTTTTATAATTACACACTATTAAGCATTAGTAAGCAAATAAAACTCACGCCCATAGAAAGGGGGGATTGTTTGTCTAGTGTGGTGTGTTAAAAACATGCAGGTGTTGTCAGTCACAATCATGTTTTTAACATTACCATTACCATTATCTTATTAGTATGTTAGTCTTGCTCAAATATGGATCCACACTGTGAATGTGATCTCAAATATTGCCTGATGAATATATCATGCTGCCTTTTCTAGTCATCATAGGAAATGTAATTTGGTGTAAACACACCAACATGTAATCTGACAGGGCTTGACACTAACACTTGCCCGCTTGCCCGGGGCAAGTAAAAAAAATGGTGGGGCAAGTGAAGACTGCTACCTGGTTGCCCGATCGGGCAAGTGTGCAACTTAGTGCACTATAACACAACACAAGATAAATTTGTCTTGAAGGCAGTCATTGCACTCTGCCTCTGTGTCTTTCCCTGCTTTCTAGATATCCACAATTCCAGGCTGGATTTGGGAAACAAAACAGGCAAATTAACATACACATCAAAATGACCATTAATCTTCTACAGTGTAGACCTGGGCTAATTAAGATGATGAATTTTAACTCTTGAGAGTGTAAAAATGAAACCAAATGGACCCGCAAGGGTCCATTTGGTTTCATTTTTACGTTCTCAAGAGTTACATCTGGTTAACCAACTTAACTGGCGACCACCTGGAACCTGGGGGGCAAGTGACCATGACCTGAGGGCAAGTACAACCTGACTTGCACTTGCCCGATGGGCAAGTGCCTCAGAGACCTTAGTGTCAACTCCTGTCTGATCTTCTGGTTTTCGTGTGTATGTGTACATGTTGCAGGAGGGGCGACAATGACTCTGACCAGAGGATCTTTCACCTACGCCAGTGGAGAGGAGTACCACGGGGAATGGAAGGAAGGCAAGACACATGTCAAACCTGTCCTGTCCTGTCTGTGTCCTGTCTGTTTCTGAATAACATAATATTCAAAGATTTGCACCACGTTTTCACGATTTTTTCAAAAATAGCAGAGATACAAGCTCATAGCGCGCCACTCGGTGGCGCGCTATGAGCTTGTAGATCTGCTATTTTTCAATAGTTAAAACATAATGCTTAGAACACCAAAACGCGTTCAGTACACTAAGGGTTAACTATGCCTGAACCAGTCCCCCAACGGTGGGTCGGGACTCAGGGACTCAGGACCCATTTTGGGACCATGGATCAAGTTCTAAGGGTTATGTTTCTAATAGCCCCCTTTTTAAGTATTTACAAAACAAACAAAAAGAAATATAGAAAGTTCATAAAGTTGATGAAAATATTTATGCATGAAGAAGTAGTGAAGTAGCAGATTTACAAGCTCACAAGGTCAGGAACACTTCGACACTAACTCTGGGGTTCGAAGTTGAACTGGTAACCTTGCGGTTACTATCCAATGACTCTAACCCTGAGCCAGCGGGGTAAAAATAAGGCTAATATTAGTTAGTAGCAATATTAGTCAAGCTAATATTAATGCAGTTTTCACCAGTCTATAGATTGTCATATCATCTAGCGTTATTGTCATTGTCGTGGATGGGATCTGTGCAAATAATAGCTGATCTCAAAGCTCACAATGTGTTGCAGGACCTGCCACAAACTGTGAGCTTGGAGATCGATTAACACATGCATCATGCATGTATGTAAAAACACATTTACTTCACATTATTTCCTGAAAATAACTGTTTTGAACATAAAACCTGTCAAAGCGTGTTTATCCAAGATACAGTCTCTGGTTTTGTTATACTTTATCGTTATGAAATTATAAATGGAACTACAAAAGTTCTTCTGGGCACAGGTCTCCACCAGGCCTCCTGGTGGCACCATAAGAGGACAATGTTAAAAGGGTGCCATTTCTTCTTACACTATTTGGCATGTGGATGATTTGAGGCCCTTTTGCCAAAAAAAATGTGTTTTGCAAATATCCACCTGTCGATGGCGCTATAACAAGCCATTGTGAAAAGAGTGGGATATTTTTCTCAGCCTAGTATGAAAGCGCATTAAAGTTTTTATGTAAATTGCCTGCTGCTGCACTCATCATTGGATGCCTTTTGTTGTAGACAGGCCAATCTTGCCTTGTTTTAAAGTGAATTGTAGGCAATTACACATCTGTCATGGGCACGACTCTAGAGATACAGTGTAACGAATTGTAGGGTTTTCAGACATAATCTGGATGGGTAATATGAAAAAAAAGTGTTTCACAAAAATCGGCCTCTGGTGCCCCCATAAAAAAGCTGAAATGAAATGTATGAAAATACAGGTCAAAGGTTTACCGTTGTCTGCTAAGTCTTAGAGAACAAAGATGAACCTCTGACCTGTATTTTTCATTTTTAGAGTCTAAGAAATGTATATGCAACATTTTATGCAGATCGATGGAGGTTCTGTATATGTGAAATTGCATGTTGCCTAAGGGGGGCGCTATAACAGGCCATTGTGTAAAATGGGGCAGAGGTTCATCGTCGGCATCCAGGGACTGTGTGTGCAATTTTATCAGTGATCGGATTAACAGTGCCGGAGCTGTACACAGACGGACACATTCACACGGACGGAGGGCAAAACATACTCTTCACCATACCATCGGCCTGGTGGAAACAATAAAGCTAAATGTAACTAAGTAAACGGAATCAGAGAATGGGAAATGTAGTTGGCCAACTCCCGATATTGGTTACAGGAACGCACCATGTCTCAGGTGCACAATTAGGGACCCGCCAATATCGACATTATGAGAATTTAACAAGGACAAAAGGAGACATTTTGCCACCAGCAAAGGTAACCCTCTCTGTTCCCATATGGGGTTGGAGCTCATTAAATGCTTCGCCTGGGATCACTTTTACTGTTCTCATTAACTTTTATATTTGTAGTCGTCTTACTTCCTTTAGAAAACCTAGAGTAATACTTTTGGCACGATCAAACTAGAGTAGGCTAACATGTTCCCTGGATAATGTAATTTCCTTGTGGTCGTGAACATAATTTGGAAGGAGTTTTAAACCTCAATATAGCTTATAGACAAAGGCATTTTTGCGTAACCAAGTGAGCCCGAATTTTGTACTTTGTGGTACGATGGTGACATACAGAGAAAATAGCCGATCTACACGTTTTTCTGCATTTCTTGTAACATTTTTCACCCTGTTTTTGACATTTTCTCGAAATAGGGTTGCCAGAGTTAATTTAAGATTTAAGAGTTAATTTAAAATTTAAGATTTTATGGAAGGAGAAGCCCTGTACAAAGAGTTCACACAAAATAAAAAAAGATCATAAAATGACAGTAAAATGTATAATATTTCAATAGACATTAAACACACATACATGTGCACACAGGGTAATGGTGCCTGTGACGACCAGGAAAGCTCAAGCTATTAAGGCAAATCCTAATTAACTAGCATTGGCAAAACCCCATGACCACTGCAGACAGATTGACTTGCTGGAGCTTTGTCAAACCTTTTAGATTAGAACTGAAACGCCCCATGTGAAGGTTCAGGTTTTAGGTTGTTATTAGAGAAAGTAAAAGATGGGTGTTAATTGTTATACATTCCTTGATTTATTTAGTTTTAGGAATTTTAGCTATGGGAGGTTGTGTAAGGTGAAGTGAGACCATAATAAAACTAGTAAGGCAGTTCCTGCAGAAACTGCGAGGGCTCGCCAAAACGCCGCAATATATACCATGTGCAGTAGAAAGTATATTAAAGATGAAAAACAGTAAACTGAGTGAAAAGTAAAACGATGAATAAATGCATCAAGCCGAATTTGATGATGTTTGAGGAAGTGAAGTGGGGGGAAAAAGTAAGTGGAAAAAAATGAAAAAATGAAAAGGTGAAAAGAGTACAAATAACTATAAAAGTCTGATACAAGCATGAATCACTGCATAAAGCTGAACGGTTTAAAGCTAGCATAAGTAATGCTAAGTATTGCGAAAATGCTAACAATGCTAAGTAATCATGATGAAGTATTGTTAATACTTCTAAGTAATGCCAGTAATGCTAATAATGCTAGCTAATGTGAATGCTAAGTATAATGCTAATGCTAAGTAATGCTAAGTACTGTGAAAATGCCAATAATGCTAAGTAATATTAAAATGCTAATAAGTATTGTGAAAATGTTAATAATGCTAAGCAATGCTGATCATGCTAAGAATTGCTAAAATGCTAAGTAACGCTAATGCTAAGTAGTGTTAATAAGGCTAAGCAATGCGAAGTATTGTGAAATGCTAATAATGCTAAGTAATGCCAATAATATGCGTGTGTGTGACAGTTGCTACATTGTATACAATGCATGAATCACTGCATAAAGCTGAACGGTTTAAAGCTAGCATAAATAATGCTAAGTATTGTGAAAATCCTAACAATGCCAAGTAATGCTAATGCTAAGTATAGTTAATAATGCTAAGTAATGCTAGCTATTGTGAAAATGCTGATAATGCTAAGTAATGCTAATAATGCTAAGTAATGCTAATGCTATAGTTAGTATTAATGTTATAGTTAGTAATGTACTATGTATTGTGAAAATGGTAATAATACTAAGCAATGCTAATGCTAAGTATTGTTAATACTGCTAAGTAATGCTTAGTATTGTGAAAATTCTAATAATGCTAAGTAATGCTAAGTAATGCTAATAATGCTAAGTAATGCTAATGCTAAGTATAGTTAATATTGCTAAGTAATGCTAACTATTGTGAAAATGCCAATATGCTAAGTAATGATAATGCTAAGTATAGTTATTAATGCTAAGTGTTGTGAAAATGCTAATAATGCTAAGTAATGCTAATAACGCTAAGTAATGCTAACTTGTTCCTATTGGCTCACTACGTCCATCTACCAATTATTGAGGTGGTAGCATGTTCCAAACCCAAGTTATAGCTGTGTAAAGACCAGCCAATTGGAAGACAGAGGGGGTGGGGTTTATGCTATTAAAGACCTGTAAGGGTCCATTTGGTTACCTACAAACCTATAACCTAAGGTAAATTTGGCACGTGTGTAACAGTTGACCTTAAATCAATTACATTGTTTTCAATGCTTTCAATAGCTATAGATAATGTCAATGCTTTCAATAGCTAAAGCTAATGTTAACATGCTAACATGTTAATGCTAACATGCTGTGTAAGTCAGGCAGAAATGTCTGTCTGTGTGCGTGCATCACGCATATTTGGGCATGCCTGTCCCAAGAGCATGTGTGTGCGTGCATGCGCGCGTGTGTGTGAGACAGTTGCTACATTGTATTCAAATACATTGTATCATTGTATCATATCCAGGCCTGGAAAAGTCAGACATCTCCAAATATGGAGTTGTGCCCCACACGCCTGAAAAAGTGAAAAAGTTAAATATCTTGAAAACTATAGATTTTTGTCCAAAAAAACCTACCGGGCAATGAAAGTTCAAAGATAGCTGAACATTTTAAAGTTGGAACGGAGTTTCAAAGTTAAAGTATGACGGAGTTATGAGAGCACAAACATTTTTAGGCATCTCCAAATATGGAGTTGTGCCAAACACACCTGAAAAAGTGAAAAAGTGAAATAGTGAAAAAAGTACTAAGAATTTTGAAATATAAAATGCAAGCACACCGAACTGCATGAAGCCGAACGTTTTAAAGTTTGAACGAAAGTTCTAGCATAAAGTATGTGGAAGTAGTAGACAATCGAAAAAAGGGGCGGAATAATAAAAATAAAAAAAATAAAAATAAATATAAAAAGTGGAGAACATAGAGGTCTCGCTGGAAGCGAGCCCTCAATAAAATATGTAGTAAATAGCTCCATGCTCTGATAATAACCAATCAACCGTCTCTATAGAGCAGTGGTTTTCAACCAGTGGTCCATTTGGTTTCATGTTTACACTCTATAGAGTTAAAATATAAATAGAAAAAAAAATTAAAACAAAAAACAAAAATATATATATTCATCATCTGAATTAGCCCAAGTCGTAGAAGATTAATGGTCATTTTGATCTGTATGTTTTGACCCCAATGTTTTGATCCCAAACTCCAGACTGGAATTGTGGACGAAAACAAAATTAATCTTTAGCTTTGGTGTCTGAAAGGCTAAAATGTTATCAAATGATGGTCTGTGGCTCAAATGCATGAATAAACAGTGGGCCCTGGTATCAAAAAGGTTGAAAATCGCTGCTATAGAGTGCCCTATGTATGGTAACAGGAGTCTCCTCATCTCCCAAAATAAAGTTCGAGGTTGGGATACAGAATTCGTCCCCCCCAAAAAATGAGCACACCAAATTGGAACTGGAGCAGTGAAATCTAAACTGATGAATGGGTTCATTAGATAAAATTGTTGACCCATGTGAAAATGGAGAGCGCCAGGGAGAATTATATATTTGTAACTGAATTCATCAGATGCGTTTAGTAAACACACGGAACATACTGTAGGTACAAACCGCACATGCCTTGCATGTTTCCACAGCCAGCGTCCTGAATAGAAATCCTTGCTAAAAAACCTGCTGGCTTAGGCTGCTGTAATTCCCACTGCACACGAGGCAGATGGGACTCCTAATTCAGTGGTAAACCTTGAGCTGACATAGGGGGAACGGTACTTAAATCCCAGACCCATGTGACATATGTGCTGGCTTCACACGCACTGCTATGAAGTGAATATTAAAACCACACACAGGTCAAAGTGCACGTTGAAATGGCATCTATCCTCGGGACACTTTAAATTACATAATTTGCAGAGAATTATGAGAATAATTTTGCAGAGAAATCCGATTACAGCGAAAAATCAGTCGAGAGGTTTAAAATGCAGTCCATCCAACTGTTTTTGTGTGATTAAACGCTAAAACAAATATACTAACATATAAATTCAAACAATATAGACTTCTTTTTTTCCAAGCTAACAATAACAGAGATTGGAAGTGATCTCCCTCCTCCTCTACTGAGGTATTTTGTGGTACTCTATGGTTAGGTAGGTCCATCATCACAACACTCAATGCCCTTATACCTGGTCAACTACAGTCACTATTCTAGAGGGAGTGACCATGAGCTGGTACCACCCAAATGTAGAAAAATATGGAAAATGCTCAATATATACCCCAAACGTGTAATGCCTTGTAATGGACTGCATCCATTTCCTTTAAAACTGGCCTGAAAAATCACCTGTCGGAAGACCACAAGGGCAGATGAATGCAATTTCTGATAGAAAGGAGGTGTCATTCATTGCTGACGTGTTTCCCTTTTCTTCTTTGTACACAATAGTCGATTTCCTTTGACTGTGACATGTATTACTGTGTTATCCAGTCTCCAGTAGTTTCTTTGTGTCATCCATTTAGCCTTAATGTCTGATTGTACCACACGCTGCATTTAGGAGGAGTAGTATACAATCAATAAAAAAATAAAATTTTGGCAATACAAGAGGTTCTCACTAAAAGGGTAAAGCATAATATCTCCACTGCCCAACTGATCTTTCCATCGGGAGACTTGAGTTCAAAGACATACTGACCACTGGGAGATATTCAAGGCTATTTCCCTTGTGTGTGTTTTCCCTGCAGGTCGGAGGCATGGGGTTGGGCAGCTGAAATTCCAGGATGGAACGTGCTACACAGGCCAGTTTGAGAACGGACTCTTCCACGGTGCCGGTGTACTGCAATTCACAGATGGATCCAGGTGTGTCTGGGAGGACGGAGGGGTGAGGTTGAAGTTAAAAAAGGAGCAGACTTAGGTCTGCTCAGAGAGCCCTGTTAGTCTCTGGTCAAATGTTGTTGCTGTAGATCAAGAGACATCTTATATCCACATCATAACACTGTAAAGTAAAGCAGGGGTTTTCAACCTTGTTGATACCAGGGCCCGCTATTTATTCAGAATTTGAGCCACGGACCACCATTTGAGGACATTTTAGCCCCACAGATCCCAAAACTAAAGACTTCTTTTGCTTTTGTCCACAATACCAGGCTGGATTTGGGAAACAAATCAGTCAAATATACAGATCAAAAATGACCATTAACTCATTGAGCGCGATCGGATTTTCTTTGTTTTCTTTCCACTGCCGCGGCTCAAACCAGTTCGATCGGTAAAAAAGCCCTTATTTTGAAGCTCAGATCTCCTAAACAGGATGTGCTGTTTCTGTTATGCTGTGTCTGTTGTCTTGCCTAATCGATCATCTGGCGATCTGCCCCACACCGGCAGACAGCGGCTCCAGGCTTGAAGCTCCCCCGCTGGTGGCCAAGTTTGGTACTGCAGGCGGGTGGAATTCATGCACGAACGCCCCGAGAGCACGCACGCTCGTTTGCTTTGTGCACGCGGACAGGGCAGTTTGTTTTTAAGTTGTTTTCTGAATAAACCAGCGGTCCTCACATGATATACTACCTCTCAAAACACAACGGATGTATTATATGACAGATAATAAGCTCAATGCAAACCCACAAGCTTGTTTTTTGATGCTTTTTGATGTTTTTTTCCTTTGCTCGTGCGCGACGGCGCTCGTTCATGGTTCCCATAATCCCTTGCTTCGGGCGCGTTCATGGAGAAATACTTCCGCATTTGGACACCAAATTTTGGTGTCCAAATGCGGAAATAGGCGCACTTCCGGCGGTCTTCCGGGTGCTTCAATGCGCCAATGAGCAACTTGTATTGAAATGAACGGCAAGGGGGCGGGGCTGTCGCTCCGGTCCGGTCTCTGTTATTTTATTACTCTATGGTCTGCCCCAAAACATCCGGCTCACAAGTCAGGAAGTGCTGTGTAGCCCTGGCTGCTTAACCCATGCGCCAGCGACATTGAGGGGGCAAACCGGAGGAGAGCCGTTTGAATGCATTGGATTGAATGGACGTCAATGGGACGGGGGAAAAAAAGTTGTCCCCAATTCTGTCCCAAATGAAAGTCAGCAACGGGATGATCATCAGACGATGCGCACGGACTAATAGTTGGATTAAAGAATGAAATCTACATCTCGTCGTGATACGAGCCGTCCGCGTGACCGGCGGAGGGGTTCTAACGGGATGTCCACGAGCCCCGCGTGGACGGCGCCAAGAGAATTAATCTTCTACATTCTCTAGTTGTGTAGACTTGGGCTAATTCAGATGATGAGTATTTTAACTCCTGAGAGTGTAAACATGAAACCAAATGGGCCCGCAAGGGTCCATTTGGTTTCATGTTTACGCTTTCAAAGAGTTACATCTGGTTAATCAACTTTCCATTTAGCTGGGGACCCACTGGAATCCTCTCAGGGACCATTGGTGGTCCTTGGACCACCTGTTGAAAACCCCTGAAGTAAGGCATTCATTTTTGTACACCAATGCCTTACTTTACACTGTTTACAGTGTCACACAAATGTGTCGGAACTAGCAGACTTACAAGCTTAAAATGCTGTGTGAAGGGATGCTTTTGGAACTTGTCACTCTGCTATTTATGCTAATCCTGAATTTTAAGAAACCGTTTTGGATACAGGTTATATAAGAGGGTTTCTACCCATGCTATAAGGTTTAAGTCGCTAGATCAGTCAACTACCCCTCATGGGCATCACACCTGTTATGATCCTACTGTTTGTAGGTGTGGTATTCTGTTCCTCATTTCAAATTATGCAAAGCACACCCAATCATTTGCATTATTGCTACGCTTGGGCTAGATGGAAGTGACATGCGACAGCCACGTTCCATCGTCATTATTTAGCTATGTACTGAACTATATTTAGCTTTTTTCAGACCCCCCTAGCACCAAAATGAGTAAAAAGCTCCTGGCGGAAAATCTAGTGCTTAATTGACAGCCGCCAGAGATAAAACGCTCATTTTTCACAATTTTTCCTCCTACGACAGTGGTTTTCAACCAGGGTTCCCCAGGCTAAATGATGGAAATAACTCTTTGAGAGTGTAAAAATGAAACCAAATGGACCCTTGACCATTTGGTTTCATTTTCACACTCTCGAGTTAAAATATTCATCATGTGAGTAAAAATATTCATCATGTGAATTATGTAGAAGACAATGTAGAAGATTAATGGTGATTTTGATCTGTATGTTTATATATACCATATGTGTATTCGCTTCCAGGCAAGCACCTAGCGCATTTTTTTTTTTTTTTTTGCACTAGTTCATTTTGGATTTTGGCAGTTGGCAACACTGGTACTGTAGCTTGCCTGATGTGCAGATTTGGAAAAAGTTGATAACCTATTCCTTCCACCATAGCTTCTGGGTCAGGCTTCTGGAACATGTGCAGCTATTCCTTCTGCCATGCTGGACCAGGCCAGCCACAAGCTTCCGAGTCCTTGAGGCTCAAGCCAGCGCCCCCGCGCCGCACAGCCAACTCAGTCACGGCTCACGCCTTGCTGTCAAGAGGATGTAATAATCACAGCGGGGGTGGTGTGATTCGCACAATTTGTTACAGGGAATGACATGCGCTCTTGTGTGTACCGCACCTCAGGTACGAGGGAGAATTTGCACAAGGGAAGTTCCAGGGTGTGGGAGTCTTCAATCGATATGACGGCATGGCGTTTGAAGGAGAGTACAAAAGTGGCCGCGTGGAGGGATACGGTGAGTCTGCCTCCATTAAAAGGGACATTTCACGCTTTTTGCTACAAAATATATACGAGATTTAGGCCTAGAAGATTCGTAACACTTTCTTGGGTGGTCTTTATGTGTGTAATTTTAGTAGTGACACCAGTGTAGTGCCATCAACACTACTGCCTGGACTACAATTCGACACAATTCTTTGGTGCACTGCATGTCCTTGTGGCTATGGGGGGCGCGGGGAGGGGCGTAACATGTAGTTTAGGAAGTAGTGTCCACGACATCAGAAGCAGCACACACACAGCCAGCGGAAAAGCATGAGAAACACACTGACACACTGTCATGCGATGTCACTGCCAACAATGTGCTCATGGCCAGAGACACTGAGCTCACTGCTAAAATCTAAAAAAAAATATCTAAAAGCACATACAGTATTTCACACAAAGACCCCCCAGGAAAGTGTTCAAAATCTTGTACATGCCATTAACATTTTGGTTTTTTTTTGTTTTGTTTTTTTGCAAAAAGGGTCAAGTGTCCCTTTAACAGCCTAATGGAGGTGTTAATTTATACAAAGATATCCATTCAAAAAGATTGTAGATTGGCTGTTTCTGCCACACAACTACAGCACACAACCAAGTTTCTACTGGCCTCATCAGTTAGTTGTTGCAGTGCTACTGTGGACCGGGGCTGACCTCTCTGTGTATACCCTTCCGTCCCGTGTTCAGGATTGCTGACGTTCCCAGACGGCGGCCACGGTATGCCGCGGAACGAGGGTCTGTTCGAGAACCACAAGCTTCAGAAGAGGGAGAAGTGTCCCGGAGTGGTGCAGAAGGCTCAGGCCGCGGCCTCCAACGCCCGCAGCCTGGCGTTATGACCCGCGTTACACTGGGAAGAGACAGACAACACGGTCAGCAGGGTTCCAGCATGACCTCAGGGACTCTATACTGAAGAATACCACCCAGTACCACCCACCATCGTCCTCTCTCTCTCTTCTTATCACTTTAGCTCTCGTCTGTTTCACGATTTGGCTTTGAATGCAGAAGACGTGTGAGCAAATATGTTGCGTTCATGAGTATTGACGATCGCGGTACCATGCCCTCATAACTAAGGTGTGTCTTACGCTGCTTTTCCATTGCACGGTCCTACCACCCCGACATCATATCAACTCTCTGTGTAGGAGAGTGCTAACAATGCTAAAAAGTAGCGTCACCAGGAAACTATTTAACGTGTACATGAGGTTTTGTGCCTTCATGAGGCCAGGTGGAACTCCACAATTGGGCTAAATATTTGATGCGGTGAACTCCCTAATAATACTCACTAATACATTTATTTATTTGTATAATATAAATAAATACATATATAGAAACACACTCTTCTATACAGCTTTCCCCTTCAGAAATGGTAATTCTGCTTGGTAATAACAATAAAAAGGCAAGTAGGAAAAGTGCCATTGTTTGAGGTTAGGGTGTGAGCATATTGGGGGCGAGTCAGCTTGAGAAACAAGCTGCCCTCCTCTGTCACCTGACGCCTTTTTTACCGGGTGTCAACGGGACTTCAAGCTTGTGCGCAGCGTGCATTTCGTGCTAGGGCCAGCTTGAAGGAGGCTGCTTGCCCCAGCGCAGCCGCACACCAGTGTGATGTGCCGTTGACACCCAGCCAAAACGTCGTCACGTGACAGAGCAAGTCGGCTTGTTTCTCAAGCTGAATCGCTCCCAATGTGCTCACGCCCATAGACGGCTTTTCCTCACCTTACAGTGGAAGAGTCCCATCACCTGACGTGTGAAATTTTAGTGTTCCCTCCAGGGTGGCTTGAACAGAGTCGTTTCCTGTTTTAGATGGAATAGTTAATTGCAAAAAAGGGTCACTTTACAGACAGAAGTAGTCAGTGTGGCTGACTACTGTGGCTGTTGGAAGATCAGTGTTTCAAGTTTGCCTTAAACAAGTGATTTATTTTACTACTATTTTACCCATTTTGAATGTGTTTAATGAGTGTGTTTGTGGACTGGTGATGGTGAGGGGTAGGCAGAGAAAGATTTCTTAGGTGTTTCCTTGTTTTCAGGCAGATGCCTGTCTCCATTACATGTTGCAGTTGAGCCTAAAAAGAAAAAGAAAGAAAAGGTTAGTGGATTTTATAAATATTTAACCAATGAAAATTATTAGCAATTAAATAATAAGTACAATCGATCCATTGGAATACTTTTCTTGAAATGCAATGGTTCAGGACAGCCAGGAATCTTACAGAGGCACCAAGGTTGGTAATCTGAGAGTCCCTTTTCTGCTCGTCTCCCCCCCCTCTCTCTACCCGGCCCTTTCCCGTTCAAAAATACTATAACAGTATCAGTAAAGGTAAAAAGAAAGAAAAAATATTTAGATAAAATGAAAGAGAACACAACAATGAAATGTGAAGTCTTAGTGACGTTATGTGGAACGTTTTTTAAACAGGCAGCTGTTTTTAAAGTAGGGACAAATCAAATTGTTATGTTAATTCCCTCTAACCTATCTGTAAAGAGCTATTTCCTCTGCTTTGATCACACCAATGCGTCACAGTGAGATCCGTTGTGAGCTTGTAGGTCTGGTATTTTTACTATTTGTCGTATTAAAAGTGTATAGTGTGTGTAAGTTATGTCCCGTCTTGTCCAGCCGCTTTTCTTTGTTTTTTTTTACAAATCGATCTCTGATAACTTTGTACTGACATGTTAAACACGACAGCAATGTCTATGTTTTTTATTTGTAATGAGAGTTTCATAATGGTATAAAGTGTTATTTATGATAATGGCGTGTTTGGGTATTGTAAGACTTGCTAAGAATCTATGACCAACATAATCAGTTGCATTCATACTTTACCGTGATACCAAAACAATGCATTGTACTTGAACAGTTACGAAAAAGGCCTTATGACCCATTAACACTGGGTTAAGCATCTGTGTCATTTTTAGATTTTAGCATTGGCTACTCAAAAAAATTCAAAGCGAGTCCCTTTGTGCAGTGCTGCGAGCTCGTATCTCTATGTCCAGTACAGCACCATATTCACAAGCACATGTGCATCATGATTATTGGGACGTTTTGCTCCGTATGTGCATAATTGCAGCAATGTGCGTGCAAAGACTAGACCAAACTGTATGGCAGTGGTGTTCAACCTTTTCCATGTCAAGGATGGTCCATTATTACTTGTTACTTGCATGAGCAGAGTGATGGTGAAACACAGGCAGATTTAGTTTATTCAGCATTTGAGCCGAGGACCAACTTTTGATGACATTTAGCCTATTAGATCCAATCTTATGCTGTCTGGATAAGATTCCATGCTGTACTGCTGGGATGCCATAGGAGAGATAACCACATTGATCAAAACACCAATTATCCTACATTGTCTAATTGTGTAGACCACGACAACAACAATCTAACTATTGGGAGTTCAAAAGTAATGGTTTGGTCATTTTACACTCTCAAGAGTTAAATATCTTTAAGGATGCATTTGGTTGCCAACGCTCGTCATTTAGTTGTGGAACAAGTCACCAGCCCTTCATGGAGCACTGTTTGAAAACCACTGCTGTATGGCATTACACAACATGTAACAGGGATTAGATGTTTCCATCATAATCTATTCCAGGGTTGGGCAACAGCCTGTTTGATTTAAGGTGATCAGTGATGAGATGATCGCCTGAGTTGATAAAATAAACTGCCCTTATTAACCATTAGTGTTTGATGTCGATAAATTGTTTGTATAGTACTTTCATTATGCTGAATATTGCCTGGTTCTTTGTTTGGTTCTATTACAAAAATGGTGGAGATGTTTGTCTGTGTCAGATCCAAGCAGCTCATTTGAGTTCATTTTCACATAGTCATTTGAGTGATCAGTGTCATATTGACACTACCCCTGAGTGGCAGTGGCTCAGGGGTAGAATCATCGGATGGTAACCGCAACGTTGCCGGTTCGATCCCGGGCTCCCGCAGAGTTACTGTCGAAGTGTCCTTGAGCAAGACACTGAACCCCTAATTGCTCCTGATGTGCTAGTAGGTACCTTGCATGGTTTCCACTGCCATCAGTGTATGGGTGTGTGTGTGAATGGGTGAATGTGATGCACAAGCTACAGTATGTAAGCGCATTGGATAAAGGCGCTATATAAATGCACCATTTACACTTGACCATTGACAAAGAGGCTGAGATATACATACCACGATATTCAGGCAATTAAGTGCCGAGCGATGATTAGTAAAGATTAAACTAGATCAGAACTCAGTAGAGTGCATACTTGCGTGTTGCGAACAAGCAGGCCATGGCCTACTCGTGCATGAGCGGAGCGAGCTCATGACTCATGACTTTAGTTATAAAGGCATCTTATACGTCACAATTACATCACCCAATAACGGAGTACAGCCACACTTTGCGATTTCTAATTTGCAAAAATTCTAGTGTAGAGTTGTAGTCTTGTTAGGCTGATGATTACATTAGCACTGTGGCACAGCTTCAATACGTCACCGGTCTCATGTTGATCCCACCTCTAGCAGCTGTATACGCCCACATATAGCTCCGAAAAGATGTTCATTGGAGTGGCATCGTCTCTGCCCATGTGTGTCCAGATGGGAGCTGAAGAAGGAACGCAGGTTTAGATATGTCAGGTTATATACTGATACTTCGTAATGATATCTCATGGTTAAAGCGGCTTCACCATGAATTTAAAATCAAATGTATCATAAATATTGCCTTTTAGTAACTTTTTATACACTCTGTAGCCAACCACTCAGATAATTTTCTCAGTGTGCTATTTGGCTGCAGTTCCAGAATTGTCCACAAAAACAGCCTCCTCCCTTCTCACTGCTTTATTCCCTGGCTCATTAGAATACGCATGATCTGCCTGGTTTCAGTCAGTCAGTTTCATTGGGCTTCTTAGAGAGGGAGTGTGGATTCCATGCATACCAATGACTTAAAGGCTGGAGGCAAAGTTAAAGGGTTAGGGACTATTAAAAATGGTATTCTCAGTAACATCATTAAATCGGAGAATCTGACAATGACCATTCATAAGCTCTGAATTTGGGGTCTAACCATACACTAGGGGTGGTAAAAACACCCCAAAATCTTGAAAAATGTAAAATTGATGGTGGAGCCCCTATGTATGTACACTCGTATAACATGATTTATCTAGACTTTATTATGACAAACAAGCCATTTTGCAGGTGCAAGGAGGAACACTGTCGTTTTTGGGGGCTAAACTGGATTCTCTGGTTTGGTGACTGGAAGCAGGCTGTCGGTTACCCATCCCCCATTCGCCCATAACCCCCAGCTGCTATCAGCTCCATCTCTGAGCTGCAGCATACTGATAGCTTCCTGCTTTCCAGTTCAAATGGAACAAGATGAGGTCATGAAATGTATGGATCTAACAGTTTAAAGCAGTGTTTTTCAACCTTTTTGATACTAGTTTAATGACATTTTAGCCCCACAGAACCAAAACTATGATTTCTTTTGCTTTTGTCCAAAATTACAGGCTGGATTTGGGAAACAAAATCCCAAATCCAGAGAATCTTCTACATTATATTACATTCTCTAGTTACACTTGGGCTAAGATGATGAATATTTTAACTCTTGAGAGTGTAAAATGAAACCAAATGGACCCGCAAGGGTCCATTTGTTTTCATTTTTTACACTCTCACAGAGTTACACTTGGTTAACCAACTTTCGGACCATTGGTTTAAAGAGAGCCTGAATTGAGAGTACTGTTGGGTTATAGGCAAAAAACTGGCCATCACAACACGTGAGCTTGTTGATTGGCTACCTTTACTATCAAATAAAATAGGGCTCAAAGGGGGATTCCACCCAGCATCTCAATATTATTGACATAGCAGTAAAACGTTGAAAATGGGTGGAATTGTTATTTGTTATCAGGTGACGGTGCCACAAAATAGCTGAGCTTCAATCCTGGCCTGCAAGGTGTTGCATCTTCTGTTTTAATGTTTTTATTTGTTTATATTACTGGAAATGTTCACCCATGAGTTGGCCGAATGGCATGCCACACCATATTGACGTGTTATAATGACCTTCATGTGTTTGTTTGGCAGGAGGCTCTCTTTGACACAAAACACAGACACTGTAAGAAATGGTACTGTATGTGAGATAAGATCTACCGTAATTTCCGGACTATAAGCCGCACCTGAATATAAGCCGCACCAGCTAAATTTGGGGCAAAATATTGATTTTTCCTTGTATAAGCCGCACCTGACTATAAGCCGCACCAGGCAACAAGCTTCATGTTAGAGCAGTGGTTTCAACCTTATTGATACCAACACTATTCACTATTCAACATTTTCACCCCACAGACCCCAAAACTAAAGATTTCTTTTGGTTTTGTTCACAATTCCAGGATGGATTTTCACAAACAAAAGAGGCAAAACATCAAAATGAGATCAAAATGAACATGACTCATGACTTATTAATTAAGTGGAGCTAATTTAGATGGTGAATATCATAACTCTTGAGAGCGTAAACATGAAACCAAATGGACCCGCTAGGGTCCATTTGGTTTCATTTTTACGCTCTCAAAGAGTTACATCTGGTTAACCAACTTTCCGTCATTTAGTCTGGGGACCACCTGGAACCCTATGGGACCACCTGTTGAAAACCCCTGCTACCTGTAAAAATCCATAGATTGGCCGCACCGTTGTATAAGCCGCAGGGTCAAGAGCATGTGAAAAAAGTAGCGGCTTATAGTCCGGAAATTACGGTAATCTGACACTGTGTGGTCTCTGCTTTACATCTGTTGACATGACCCTTCTATGAGCCTTCTACTGCTGAGAGGAAGTAAAGGTAGTTATATCTGATAAGTTTGTCTGCAGAAAACACTAGGACAGTGGGGCACCAACATACATCTATAAATACATCCATATTCAACCGTTTAACAGTAGTCGGGTCACGGGGGCAACAGCTCTAGATCTCCAGAGTTCCCGCTCCACAGCAACATTACCTCTGTCATATAACTTATAAAGGGCAGCAGAGTCAATAGACACTCTCGATTCACTTCATGCTAAAGTGAACCAAGTGAAATCGAACATAATACATTTCAAATGTTACCAATTAGGTAACAACACTTTGAACGAAGGTCCCTGTTATAAGCGCTTATAATATCTGTCAGGTTCTATCTTGTGACTGGATAAAAAGATTTATCTTCATGATTGGTATAATGGAGTACTGCTCCCAATGAACAGATTTCCACTACCGTTGGTATGCAAATGTGTGTGTGTGTGTGTGTGTGTGTGTGTGTGTGTGTGTGTGTGTGTGTGTGTGTGTGTGTGTGTGTGTGTGTGTGTGTGTGTGTGTGTGTGTGTGTGTGTGCGTGTGTGTGTGCGTGTGTGTGTGCGCGCGCGCTCGCACGTGCACGTGCATGAATGTGTGTGTGCATGGCCTCTGTAAAACCAGAACGTATGCCAACATTTAAGTACATATTGAATATTCGTTCACACTTAAAAATCAGATATAATCTCAAAACAGTCAGCATCTGTGTGCTTTTCGGATCATGGAGCTCTCAAAAGTAGGTGAAATATAAATATTTGAGGAAGGCATTGGCGTGTGTCCACACTGAAGTTTGACATATTTTTTCCCTCCCTTTTTAAGCTAAGCAGATCATCTTGAGTCATTTATTTGCACCTATGGATGGCATTCCGTGGTGTCAAAGTTCACACTAATCTCTGAGCTTTAAGCAGCCATGTCCTAGAAAGGCAGATTTTGTCAGAGAGCATGAGTTGCGTCATGTGGTCGAGAGGTCGACAGGTTCATGTCTGAGTATGCATTATAAGATGTGATTTAAGCAGTGGGCCTACATTGGAATTAAATCATATATTGCTGTGAGGTAAGCCTTGCCAAGCCATATCCATAGGCCAGGAATCTCCTGTTTATGTAGTGTGAGGCAGCTTGATGTACAATTACAGTTACACCCACTGGACATGATATACATGAAGTACAACTCTAGATATGGCATTAGGTCATGGTCTTTGGAATGACCCTAACCTTCCAGTATCAGGGCAGACTCTCTGCCCTGGATGTGAGGTACAAGTTAGCAATGAACTAATGCCTTGGTTCTCAACATGTGATCCAGGGGCCACTGGTGGGCTGTGAGGATATTGCAAGTGGGTCCCCAATTGCAAAACATGCTATGTGAACAGGGTAAAGAACATTTTTTGTATTTTACAACCAACATGGTTCAAGAGCTGGTTGGTTCAAGTCTTCAAGATATGGCATAATGTGAAGTGGTATGTCATAGCGCCATGCAGTCTATGTTCATTCTTGGCCCGCTGGGAATATGGATACAACGACGCTGAATGGTGAAGTATTATAGGCAACTTTAGTGTGTAATAATAATAATAATAATACATTTATTTATATAGCACTTTTCAAAACATGTGTTACAAAGTGCTGTACAGCAAATAAAATACAATATAGTTACAAATAGAACAGCAGCAGCAGATAGAAAGAGGTAAAATCAACAGGATTAATACAAGTTAAAATGTGAAAATATAGGCAACTTTAGTGTGTAGAAACTCTGCAAACAGATGAATCCAACTCCAGCTCACTCTATCTATTGGCTCATTATGAAAACTGCTAGGTGCACACACCTTGTCATGAGCCCAACATCAATTATTTGTTGACAACAATAAAGTAAAACAATAAAGTAAATAATAAAGTTGCCTAGAATATCCTCAAGTCCTCAAGAGTAAACCTTTTACACATTTAAAAAAAACTGCTCTTGCTCTGTGCCATTTTCCCTCTACACCAAATACTGTAAATCTCTCAAGCAAAACACAAATACAAACTCATACATTCCTATATTATAACATGTCCAGTATAGGGTTTGTGTGCCAGAATGGAATTTAACAAGTGAATTATCCTATATGAACCCTCTTGGCGTTCAAAGCACTACTGCATTAAATATTGGTTGAGTGGTTCGTATTAGGGGTAAGAACCATGTTTATTATAGGCTTGCTCTGCTTTATGATGTCTTATGGATGATTAAACTCTACTGGGACATTTTGACCCAGGAACATTTTTGCCGTTTCTACACACGGTAAAATCTTTACTGTTAATTTAACTCACAGGAGCGTGCGTGGTACAAATGTACCCACATTGAGAGCAATAGTGGACAAAAGCTAGGATTTTTTGCAGTGCACCATCAACTTATACATATATACACAGTACAAACCATACAGTGTGTATACTATAGAGTGTACATTTTGCTCAAAGAATGTACAAATGCACTCGTCCATTTATACACCCTTGGGGGTCCATTTGGTTGCATTATTCTGCAACACATTCTAATAGTCAAACCTTTAAGACCTGAGGCAGATTCCAAAATTGTAATTCCAAACAGCTTTCTGAAACATTCATGTTGCTAAACCATTGAATTGCAGTAATCTTTTCATGCCGCTAAAAATATTACGGTGGCCTGTCAACCCCCTTTCTAAATATTTAGATTCACAGACCCTCATGAGCAAAGATTTGAGCTGAAATGTTTGCTTAAAGGGGATATTCCACCCTTTTTCAAAAAGGGGCCTGAAAGAAAAATCATTGACATGGTGAAACACAACGTAATGACACCATCAAGTTGTTTCACCATGTTAATGATTTCTTTCAGAACTCCATTTCTAGGAAATCTGATAATTTTGAATAGTCAAAGTATATATTAAAAAAAAAAGTTAAATTGATTAAAATAGAAAATGACAGTGATGCCGTCCCGGTTCTAAGGGGTGAACGTACCAGTATTTTACAGGGCGCTACATTTGGTCCTACAGTGCGGTGATGACAACACAAGGCTGTGAGCGTTCCTCTCTCAGCACCAGAGCTCAGCTCTCCTCCAGGGTCTGCTTGTCTCCATGGTGTCAGACTCCATTGTCGTCATCCTCTCCCTGCAATGCACAGCACAGACAGCGCTGTCAGTCTCTTAGCAACCTATAGGAACATATGTACATATGATGTGTGGACACAGTGCAGGTCAGAACAGTACAGTACAGTACAGTACAGAGGGGTTAGGCTCTCAAATAGCACACGGAAGCATGTCCTCTGTACGGTACGTTAACAAACAGGCACCATGCAATACCACAGGGGCGTTTTTGCCATTAGGCAGACTAGGCAGTTGCCTAGGGCGCCATGAGGGGAGGGGGGCGACCATGAGGGGAGGGGGGCGAGGGGAGGGGGCGACCACCAGACATGCTTTAAAAGGATACCCGGTTAATAAGCCTATTATGGATGAATACATTATACTTATCCTCTGAACATTTGAAACACATATGTTCTTTAGTTTATAAATAGTTCATCATTTTATCCCTTGCGGGCGCCATTTTGCAGGGGATTTTCCACTGCAATAGCATCTGCAGTTTAAACCACACAATGGAAGAACATACGCATGTTTGTTTTCTTTTGAACAATTGTCATTATTTGCATATCTGTCGAGATACAGTATCTGTACTACAATACTCTCCTCTGTAAAATAAATATTATTCTCCCACACTATTGTAAACAAGTGCATGCTTAACTAGTGTGTCCAAGTGTCACAGTTTATCCAGATCTGTTGTAGTTATACTTGAATTGTACTGTAAATCTCCAAGCTATCAGTTTTGTTGTAGTGTGTACTTGATATGCAATTTTTATTCGTGATACATTTGTTTCATGTTTTCATTTAACTGTAATTAATCAGTTAAAGTCCCAGCCCTCCTGCAAATACAATGCAATGTCATCATCAATCTGCACATGAGACTGTAGAACACTGAGACAGAGAGACCTGAACAGATATTATTACTATACAATACAGCACACTGACAGAATCAGACCAGCACAGGTGTTAAGACCCCACGCATGCATGCACAGTCTCACACACACACACACACACACACACACACACACCCACACACACACACACACACACACACACACACACACACACACACACCCCTTGTCCCCTAACATTTAGGTCAGCCTGGCCCTACAGGGGAAGCGAACACAATATAGGCTGGCGGCCTTTTCATTTAAACAACTTAATCCTGACGTCTATGGCCAAAATAGCTGGACCAGATGCAGCTCACAACAACACACTGCATTGGTGCTTGTAGGCCTGCTATGTTCAGAAGAAGTAAGCAAATTAAAGTGGTTCGTAGTGTTGATATTTACTTTTCAGGGGAGATGCTCAATATAATCGGAACCATATTGAAATCGGCCATGTCAACCATAAAAATCAGAACCATATGAAGCTCACAAGTTGTGAGATCGTAGATCTGCTAATCCAGCATCTAATTGAGTGTAAAATGACTTGACTTTTAAAATACCGGATCTCTTGTCCACTAGTCCCGTTCCTAACATTTTAAAAGGTATAGTAAGTGATTTCACTTAATTCAAATATTGTTATTTTTTTTTCTTCTTTTTTGGCTAATCCTCCCTACTATAGATTGTGGTAACCATATAAGGAGTTCGTCTGTGTCCCCAGTGAGCCTCTGGGGGTTAATAAACCCTAGTTTCAGTTCGGGTTTTGGGATAAAAGCCTTTTGTCCAATCAGGATGAGAGGGGCCTTCCTCCAATCAGGATCAAGTGGGGGTGGGTCTTGGTGTATGTGGTGTTGGCATGTTGTACTTCCCCCTCACTGTGGAGCGTGTGCATGTGCACATCATGCTACCGGGAGGGACCGGAGGGTTTTCTAAATCACCCACATCACTTACTATACCTTTAAGGTGGATGAAATCGTCAGTACTGCTGCACTGCAGTCAGTGTCCTTTATATTAATAGAGGTACAGTACAGTACAGTGCTGCTTTCAACTGGAGCATTGAAATACATAATGAGCATTGAAACACTGCCCCAGAAATAACACCCATGTGTCTTCAACAAACCCGTTCCACATGCACACACACACACACACACACACGGCCGGGTGGTGTGTGAACGCAAAGGGTTTGTACTATGAAAAGCACCGTTGCCCCCAATTCTTAGCATATAGCTTCAGGAGCGATTGTAGCGATATTATACAAATCTATATTTTACAGTTGTTTATGGTTAGTTATTGTTTCTGTGATTTGGAGTTAGACATCGTTAGTTTGGATGGAAGCTTTAGTTTCATGCCAGAATACTGGCAAGATGGGACGCATCTGAATTGTTACATTGTGTCATACAGTAAATGTTCTATGAATCTATGAAAAATGTTCTATGAATCTATGGATTATGTGCAGTGAGAAAGGATATTAGGCCAATATCCTGGTTCAGTTTTCCCTGAATGAATGCATTTGACGAATTCTGCCATATGGCCTCGGCTATATGAATCCCCACCCCCCCCCACGCATGCACACTCGGGGGTGCACACGTGATGCTTTAAAAAAAGCTACGGTCACAATCCATTCTGCAAAGGTCACAGTCATATCCAGGGAGGAACGGCTTATGATGACTAAGGAGAGTCCGTTTGGATATCAGTCAAACTCCTGTCAAGAAAGAGACTTGACTCACTATACTGTAAAACAGATGAAACACACGTCAGATCAGACCGCAGTGTGGTCAAGCTGCTACACAGTTTCAACACTGGGACCCACCAGCCCCCTCTGAAATGCTTAGCAGACCTACAAGCTCTGCATCTTTTCACTGAACATGGCTGATCTACAAGCTGCAGCGCGCTGTTGATATTGCGTTATTGTTAATAGTAGCCTCTATAGTGTGTGTTCAAAACATCAAGCAGGTACGTGTTTTCTGCACGTGTTGAACAACGTAATGTCAAATAGCCATGCATGTTCACAGTTTGGTCAGGGTTAATTGAAGGGAAAGCCCCTGGAGGTGCAGCTTCTCATTTTTAGAGGGGATCCCATACACCGGGAAAAAACACCACATACAGTTCAGATACACAAATAGTGCACAATAGACAACACAGACAATACACAACAGAAAATAAATACATGTACAGATACAGTCTGTCTACTCCCAACTCTTTCTAGACAAGCAGAATTGGGAATCAAGATAAATAAATAAAGGTAAGCATAATGGCAGAGTTAGTAGCATGTACTGTACATGTACATGCTGTTTTGAGGTGGTCCTGAAGTGGCCAGGAGAGGTTAGATAGAGGGTAGATCTGAGAGAAGCTGGAAGATGGCTCTCCTATTTAATAACTTTTCTTCACAATTGAATACACATGAAGGGACTTCAAGGTGGACAAATATTTACTCATCACAGTATCACACCTATGTGGGA
Source organism: Benthosema pterotum (assembly GCA_039105355.1). NCBI lineage: Eukaryota > Metazoa > Chordata > Actinopteri > Myctophiformes > Myctophidae > Benthosema > Benthosema pterotum. The sequence continues at coordinate 10,850,013 of CM076974.1, forward strand.
ATATATGGAATTCCTTCAAACTCTTCCTGTGCTACTCCACACACACACACACGCGCACACGCACGCGCACACACACACACACACACACACACACGCACGCACGCACGCACGCTCTCCCCTGTACTCCTCTCCCCAGAGCATGACAGTGCCATGTTAATGATTAAGCATGAGGTCGAGGGAAGAGACAGACTTCAGTATAGACCCAGAGTAGTGTAGAGAGGGGATGGCAGCAGCCATTTTAGGGGCAGAAGAACAGTCTCCTCTGCGGAGCAGGTGAACAGAACACTGGAGAAGTTATTTTATATGTGTTCAATGTCCCATATTGTACTTCAGTCTTATTGCTATAGGGGGATGTCTGTTGTCCCATGTATGGCAGTGGGAGACTAGTAGTGTTATGTTTTCTAGTAGTCGCGTGCAGTTAAATTATTAACAGGGTGAATGTAGCCTACTCCTGCCATGGTGGCGACTCTGTGTGTAGAGGAGTCAAGTGACAGCAGTGAGAGTGAGACCGCCTTAATAGCATCCTTCATCCAAAGGCAGACGGAGGACGAGAAGATAGACTCGGAAGAATTCTTTATCAGCAGGTAAATTACAACATCGCCCGTCAGCCGATGTTGTACACAAACAAGATTAATCATGCTTTTCCACACTTCCTTTTGGATGCAGGACCCATGATTGAAAGTAGTAAGTAAATGGTAAATGGTGCACTTATATAGCGCCTTTATCAAAGGCTCTTTACATAGATTGTGGTCCCCATCAGGGGCGGATCTAGGCATGGGGGGGGCAATGCCCCCCTAAATACCCAGTCTGCCCCCCCAAACACGATGCCATGCAAAACAACCCAAGATATTTCAAATTAAAGTGCTTATATTTAAAATGATTTGAAACACTACTACTGTTACTAACTAACTAGAGTTGCGTCACCACAGAAACCAACAGTATTTCATCATTGAAAACAGAAAACTCTCTGAGTCAGACCTTTAGCTTTATGCATGCTGCGTGACTGTTGCAACTTCAACAACAACTGATATTATTATTGATGCTTTACTTGCCTAATAAAAGTCCTGTATCCGAAAATGGTATGGGGGCGGCTTCATCGCCCCCCCAAATGGGACATGTTACATCCGCCCCTGGTCCCCATTCACACACACCAATGGCAGCAGAAATCATGCAAGGCACTGACCAGCACATCGGGAGCAATTAGGGGTCAAGTGTCTTGCTCAGGGACACATCGACACTAACTCTGGGGGAGCCTGGGTTTGAACCGCCATCTGGAGACCCTGAGCCACTGTCGCCCCAAGAGGGCATCAAGCAGCTAAGGCAATGAGAACCATATTCACAAAGAAGTCATAGAAACATGGAAGAAGTACATCATGTAATTGTGGGAGCAGCTCAGGGTTCTTGCAGCCTTACACTTTGTATTGTCAGTAGTGGGACTTGAACCGGTCTGGCGCTCTACTGACTGAGCTATCCAGTAGTCTGCACTTACTAGATACCAGACGTCTAGCCGCAAACTTCCAACTCGCCGCAGCAAAAAGTCGAGAAACAATTTAATTATTAACAGTGTATTACCCTATTGGCCTGAATATAAGACTATGCTTTTTTCCCAATGGAAATATCCCAAAAATGAAGTTGTCTTATATTCAGGGGCTATACTATTTGACATTCAATGTTCTTTTTTCTGTAAATGGGTCTTGAATAATGAGGGTCGTCTTATAAACGAGTCGTCTTATATTCGGGACAATGTATGTAGTATATTAAAGATAATCACTGTACTATGTCAAACTCAGATATGTTATAGTTCTTTTCGACATCAAATTATTTTGTGCCATTAAATGGTGCGGTAATTAAATGGTAAAAAGGTCAGTAATAATTGGTCCATAAGGAACAGTGTTATGTTTTCAAGGATTCCTACTCCATCTAGTGTACACTAGTCTAGATGTCAATTCAAAGCATTTAAAATAGATGTTTAGGGTGTTTTAGAAATAAAAAACAAAATGCACTAAATCATGGTGAATTGGATTTGCAGTGAGATGGATAAATGACCGTGCACCCATTTACTCAAGTACTTTTACTTTACTGGAGTATTTGCATTTTTCATACTTTTTACTTCTATTCTACTACCGGTACATCTCAGAGACAAATATTGTACTACTACACCACTATTATTATTTAAATCTTCAGTTACTAGTTAACTAGTAATTAGTTAAGACTGCTCTATTAAAATGTTGGCTATTTGAAAATAGACAATCTATGGAATGAGGCATGTTGTAAGCTTGTGGATCAATCTGTTTTAATTTTAAGTATTTTTATATACATGTGGTACGTATATTTTTAAGTATATAAAGTTTTATATATTATATTTTTAATATATACTGTATGTGTGCATGTTATATTCAGTGTGTTACATGGCAGTATTGATAAATGTCAACACCTTTCCCTTCCCTGTGCAGGACTAACAACCTCATCCTAAGTGTGTTGCTGTTGCTGGGATGTTACTCTGCTATCCTGATTCCAGCGTATTACCCTTCAGATAGACTGACAGACACTGACGGCCACCAGGAGTCCAAAGACCTGGTATGAGTGTTTATTTAGAATGGATAGACCTCACAATCATTACGGTACATAATATCCTGCTAGCCTCATAGCACCCTACAAGCCCTCCAGTGCGCTCAGATCAGCCGACACAGGAAAGCTGGTAGTACCCACACTAAAAACGCTGGCCAACACTCCACACGCCACAGACTCATTTCCCTGCTGGCCCCAAAGCTATGGAATGCACTTCCTATTGCAATCAGAACCACAGACTCACTCCCATGCTCCACCGCAGTCTGAAAACAATTCTTCACACTCCATTTCAGCCAATAGCACTTGCAGTAGCATATTTATATGATGTACATCGCAACGGTCTTAAGCCTCTGCCTAGACCTTACCTTAACCCCCGTAAACCTAACCTTCCTTAACCCTGACCATTATAACCATTGCGACCGTTATGCTAAATGGTCGTGGCTGTTCGCAAAACATGGATTGATTTTGCCCCTCCTTGCTTAACCACTGAAACGTCTTAACCCGCTGCATCCTAAATAAAAGTTTGGCACTTTGGCTATCGGCGTGTGCAACCAGTTTTTTGTTTTATCAAAATTCACTTAGTAGTTCTCTGCCGCGTGCTAGCACCGCCAAAAATGGAGTTTGGTGTGCCTCAAAACAAACATCAGATTTCTCTTCATTGCCAAAGTCGTTTAAAAACAAACATTAAAGCTGTAAATAGGAGGGCTGTGGCCCTCAATAATAATAATCATAATGATAAAAGTTGCACACAAATGTGTGGCTTGTGACGTTGCAGATGGTCGGGCGAATGGGCGAATGGATCCAGTTTAAAATGAGTGACATTACAGTTTGTAATCTAATCTCCCAGAGGAGTATGCCTGGAGCCATCTGGTAGAAGAGTTGCGATATTGAGGGGGAAGAAAACAGCCCAGTCACGTGGTTCATGCACTAGCACGGGCCCATACTGTAGACCATACCTGGGCATTATGCGGCCCGGGGGCCAAATGCGGCCCTTTGGTTGACTCTGACCGGCCCGGGGACCACCAGTGGTCCTTCAGAGAGTTCCAGTTAAATGTGGAGAGTTGATTAACCAGATGTAACTCTTTGAGAATGTAAAAATGAAACCAAATGGACCCTTGCGGGTCCATTTGGTTTCATTTTCACACTCTCAAGAGTTAAAATATTCATCATCTGAATTACCTAAAATCTACACAATCAGATAATGTAAAAGAATGGTCATTTTTTTTTATCTATGTTTGCCTGTTTTGTTTCCCAAATCCAGCCTGTTATCCTGAACAAAAACAAAATAAATCTTTAGTTTTGGGTCTGTGGGGTTAAAATGTCATCAAATGTTGGTCCTCTGTGGCTCAAATACTGAATAAATAGTGGGCCCCGGTATCAAAAAGTTTGGTCTTACTCTTACTTTCGTCTTGAACTTAAATTAATACTACGCAGACTTTAGTTCAGCCTTTAGTCTTGGCCCTCCGCAATATTTTATGTATCTCATGTGGCCCCTTGGGAAAAATAATTGCCCACCCCTGCTGTAGACTCCAATGCACTCCACAACTTCCGGTGGTTCAGATTCAGTAGAAGTCATTGGACTGGCCCCCACGAAGTGAATGGAGTTCTGTCTATACTCTCAGGCTCTGGGGACGCCCCCCAGCCACCCTGCGGCCCGGTGGGTCGGCCCGCATGGCGCTCAGCTCCCAGCGGACGCTGTGCGGGACGCCCCGCGTCCGGGCGTGGCGGATCAGTGCCAGCTTGCTCAGCGTCTTCAGACTGGGGCTGAGGTCCAGGACGAACAGGTCGCCCCCACAGACACCCCCGACCCCACCGAACAGCACCACGCGGTCCCCGCCCACCACCACGCTGCACATCCCGTCTGTGGAGGAGGAGGGCGGCCCGCCGCCGCCCTTGGGCTCCACCTTGCTCCAGGAGAAGCTATCCGGGTTGAACTTCCAAACCGGGAGGAGGTCGAGGTTTGACCTCTCCCCGAAGCCGCTGCCGCCGCCGCCCAGCATGTAGAGCTCTCCGTTGTAGGCGAAGGCTGAGTGTCCGCCGTCGCGGTCGTGCTGCTCCCTGGGGAGAGGTCGATTAAGCCGCCGCTGGCGGCGTCGTTCCATCTCCGTCATAACCACTGCGGCCTCTGCCGGAGGTGGAGGAGCGGCGCAAGTCCACTGGAGGTGTTTGTCGCTGGGACGCGCCACGGGGGCGTCGTCGCAATTATTACTATTACCGCTCAGCCAGCACTCGCTCTCCGTGTCGAACACGCCAACGTTGCTGTGGTAGCCGCCGCCGCCGCACCTTCCCCCGGACCCGCCAAACAAGACGAATATCCTGGTTCCGATGATGGTGGCTGACTGCACTTCGGAGGCCGGCGGCGGGGTCCCCCGCGCCGCCACCAGGGACCACACCATGGCGTCCGTGTCCAGCCGGTAGATGCTGTCGGTGCGCCCGCTCCAGCGCGTGTACCCGCCACACACGTACAGCGCCCGGCCCAGGGTGCAGCAGCAGTGGCGGTCGCGCGCCTCGGGCACCCGGCCCGTCACCTTGGGCCGGCGCCAGCGGTGGGCTGCCGCGTCGTACGCGTACAGCGCGTCGTAGTAGTCCGTGGTGCGCCAGCTCCGCCCCCACACGTACACCACCTCCTCGATGGCCACGGCGGAGTGGCCTCGCCCCCCCCACAGGGAGCAGGGCGCCTCCACCAGGGGGCGCTCCCGCCCTCCCCCTCCCAGGGCCGCGGCGGCCGGGGGGAGCTGGGTCCAGCGCAACGTCACCGTGTTGAAGACGTGTACCTCCACCTGGAAGCCGTGCTCTTCCGGCGCGTCGCCGGAGTCGCTGGAGCCCAGGAAGGAGAAGACCTTCTGGCCCACGGCCACCGCCGTTGCCCCCTGGATCTGGTGGTGGGAGGTGCCCTGGGTCAGGGGACCGGCCCCCTTGAGGTGGACGGTCCAGCGCAGCATCCTCCACTACAACTGTCCTGGCAGACGACAATCTGGGATCAAGTTAGGGGATTTAGTGTGTATTCTAGTTAGATCAATGTGGTTTCAGTGTGTATTCTAGTTCGATCAAAGGTGAATTCAATGTGAATTTAATGTGGGTTCAGTGTGGATTCTAGTCAGAACATTGTGAATTCAATGTGGATTCATTGTGGATTCTCATTAGATCAATGTGGAATCTGGTTACATAAATAAATATGGATTCACTGTGGATTCAGCGCGGACTCTCGTTAGATCATTGTGAATTCAATGTGGAATCTAGTTAGGTAAATGTGAATTCAATGTGGATTCTAGTTAGGTCAATGTGAATTCAGTGTGGATTCAACTTAAACTCAAAGTAGATTCAAATGAAATCACAGTAGATTCAAAGTGGATTAAAATGAAAACCACTAGCTCTCATAGAGAATGGACTTTTCTACTGCCACAACAATGCCCAACAACAGATAGAGTTACCTCTGAGGCATCAATCAATGTGAGATGAAACGAAATGAATTTGGATTCAAGTGAAGGTGCACGTTCAATGTGGATTCTAATTGTATCAATAAATCAACCTATTCTTTCATTGTCACCTTATATTGGTGGAACTGCACAAACGACACTTGAAGCTCATTGGCCAATAAGATAACAGGGCTTCTGATGTCACTCCTTACTGTCAGTGCGTGAACATTAGAGATTCCACAGAGTCCACAGGGGACAAAAGCCGCTGCCTTCTTACATCCGTGTATTTTACACAGGCTGTGAATGTAAAAAGAAGCTTGGACACTGCTTCCATTTGCGGAGAGGTCAAGCATTTCCTGGAAGCTGGCTGAAATGGCGCTTTGTCGCTTGGTGGGAGCTTACTTCCCATCCACAATCATTCAGACAGACAAATCCAGACAGAGCATCAGTGTCAGCTTCTTTTGGAACTTGTAATGTTCCCATAGTCTACGACACTGTATTAGTTCCAATTATGTGATTGGCTGAGCATGGAATGTTATGTACAGTATGTCATACATCACAAGACATACAGTACATCACAAGTATAGTAAATAATAAAAGAAATTGCCTTAATATTTTGTAAAAACAAATACATATTTAGCTCTATGTTCCCACTTTCAAAAACAGCTAAAATCCCTAAAACTAAAGAAAGCAGCACCATAGACCAGGGGTTTTCAACAGGTGGTCCGGGGACCACCAGTGGTCCTTGAGAAGGGTCCAGGTGGTCCCCAGCTAAGTTGTTTAACCAGATGTAACTCTTGACAGTGTAAAAATGAAACCAAATGGACCCTTGCGGGTCCATTTGGTTTCATTTTTACACTCTCAAGAGTTAAAATATTCATAAATTCATAAATAAAATAAATCTAAAGATTTATGGTCTGTGGGGCTAAGATATCCTCAAATGGTGGTCCGTGGCTCAAATCCTGAATAAATGGTGGTCCCTGGGATGAAAAAGGTTGAAAACCCCTGCCATAGACTGATCTTTCACTATCCCTAATAACATGATATTTGGTTGAAAAAAAGCTTATCCTTGGCCACTCTAACTCTAACTCATTCTTAATGTTCCTCCCTCTAGGTGTTCCTAAACCGGTCCTTCTCCCTGCTCTCAGGTCCCTGCCATCCTAGATGGACTGTGGACCACCTCAAAGCCCTGTCCTGTTCCACAGGCCTCACGGACGTCCCCGTGTTCGTGGAGGGTCTGGGAGGCTCCTCCTCCTGGGACCAGCTGCCCCCTCCTCTGGGCCTCCGGGGCAGCGAGCAGCAGCTGGCCAGGGTCCTGTCCGCTCTGCCCCAGCCTGGGCTGCCCCTCTCCCTGCAGGGGGGCAGAGAGGGCAGAGAGGGCAGCTGCAGGCGCTGCGTGGTGGTGGGCAGCGGTGGGGTGCTTCACGGCAGCCACCTCGGCCCACACATCGACCAATACGACGTAGTCATCAGGTTAGTAATAAATAGTAAACACCAGAGGCAATAAAAGGAGAGTTATGGGCAGAAAACATCCCGATCACATGGGTTGATTTGTTTGTTTGTCACTATCGTGAGCCCATAGACTCCATATTAAACATCTGGTTCATCTTTTGTCACAAAGAGTCGCTATATAAATAATAATATCTAAGAAAATTAAACTGTTACTTTTCAGGATTAAAAAACAAAGAAAATGGCTGCAAGCAGCGATGAGTTAGGGTCAAACCATGAAAGAAATAAAAATGATGTCACTCTGTAGTAAAGGGAATTGGCTGAATGGTCCTTCTCACTGTTATTAACAATTGGCTTATTCATTTCTGTCAATGAAATAATCCCTTTAGTCCTAAACCATCGTGATACGGTATATTACAGCAAGTGTTGCACGCTCAGTTTTCATTTATTTGGCTTAGTTATTTTTGGCTGTCTATTATTTTTAAGCAATCTCTTGTGGAAATGCAAGTAAATATTGCAGGCTTGCGTATATGTCATAATTGTTATGCAAGAGTGCAAACGGTATGTGGCGCGTCAGGACACAAAATAAAAAAAAAACAGCCAAAGCAAAACATCTAGATCTGCCTATATGCACATTTATATTATCCTTTATGAATTACTGTTTTATTTTATGTTTAAATGCTGTTTAAGCAAGGGACCAATGCAGTACTGCATCAAACCATACATTAGCAGGGCCCAGACTCTTCTGCACTAAGGAATAGAAATGCGATTTCAAAGGGGAAATCTTAGCAGTGCATAGTGGAACATAATTCATACAAATCATCTAAAAGGTCAGAGATCCTTTGACGAATAGTTTACCTCAAGTTCTTTATTTTCTCCAGGCTGAACAACGCTCCTGTAGCGGGCTTTGAGAGAGACGCTGGATCCAAGACCACCATTCGCCTGGTCTACCCAGAGGGAGCCCCCCACTCCGCTGGGGAGTACACCAACACCTCCATGGTGGCTCTGGTGGTCTTCAAGAGCCTGGACCTGGACTGGCTCGCCTCTGTCGTCACCAAACAACCTCTGGTGGGTGACAAAAACAACAACCTCTAAATCAGTGGTTTCTCAAACTTTTTCACATCAAGGACCCGCAAATTAACACACATTAGCCTGCAGACCCCTGGCTCTAGCAGTGACTTATCATTAATTTGTGCCGAGGCACCTATAGACTGCTGAACCAGCACAGCAAGCATTACTTTCAACCTATCAAAGGCAGAGAAGGACAAAAAAGGTCTACAAAAGTGCTGAGAGCATGGCTGAATGTTTTTTTTAATGCAAAACTAAAGCTTGGAAAGGATTTGGAATTATCAAACCCCCTAGTTTACAAGAATCTTCATGAAATATTCACCTGGTCTCACCTGGTCTTAGTTGTATGCATGTCTCTCATCTGCTGGTCCTGCTGATGTAGAGCTTCTGGTCCAAGCTGTGGTTCTGGAGGGAGGTTGTGGAAGACATTCCCCTGAGGCCGGAGAACTTCAGGATTCTCCACCCAGAAGTAGTCCACAGGACAGGGCAGGCCCTGCAGAGCTACGCTCACAACCAAGGGAAGGTCAGTGAATGAAACAGAGGTCTATGAATCCCTCGACTCCTTCAAAACTGCTCTCAAAGGGCACCTGCGGCAGGCTGCAATTTGAAATCGGCCTCTGTAAAATTATTCACTCACCCACCCCATTTTCCCCTAATTGTATATTTCTCTTTCCCATTTTCCACCAGTATCACGTGTTGCTTTTGGCTATGCAATAAATATACAGTATGTATGTCTGTTTTGATGAAGTAAACATGATTGTTTTATAAATGAGTAGAAATGCTCTATTGTGTCATCCCATTCAGTTAACAGTCTTTGTATTGAGTTGTGCTTGAAATGTACTGAAGTTATCTATACTGCAAATAATATGTTAATACAAACAATACAGTTGGCAGTCTTAAAAAAAAACACCTTCATTTTGCCTACGAGTTGACTGATTTCCTGTACATCAAAACTTTGAAGTTGCTTCAATATCAGTCCACTTTCATCCATCTCTGTGTATTATCCCCCATGCTTCAATATAGAATATATGAAGTTACTAATACCAGCACAGTGTAGTAGCATTAGTCCTATTATAGTCCTATGTCCTCTCCTGCTGCTTGGACAAAGCTTCTGTCGGTGTTAGATGTGCGTACTGTAGATATGTCTTTCTTTCTCCTTCCATATACCATAGCTGGTTCCCACGCTCGGTGCCAGTGCTGTGGTGATGGCGTTGCAGGTGTGTGACCAGGTGAGCTTGGCAGGGTTTGGATACGACCTGCAGCACCCTGAGGCCAGGCTTCACTACTATGAGACCATTCGAATGGAAGCCATGAAGGTTCAGGTAACACAAGGCTACTATTAGAGCGTTTAAGATCACTCCGACGTGCAATGTGGGTTGCCACCGGCGCATGACTCAATAAGTGCTCAATATATAAGCCTTGTGGTGGTTGGAGCTTGTCCTCCGATAGCCTCGACACCCAGGCTTTCATTCTCGTTCACGTTGCGCGAAAACGGAAAGCCTGGACTAACCTGTTACACGAAGTGGCCTTGAGGGGGGAGTCAACCTTCCGGGGTGGGGCTGGGGATGACGACACGTTCGTGAGATCAAATCAGATCAGCTCGATCTGCCGTCTGGATTAGAGGTCTTCACGGGGGGTCCGAACCCGAAAAAATCCGAGTCCGTCCGAGACCCGACAGTTCCGGTCGGTTCCGGCGGTGTGTTTTATCACAGTCACTCGGACAGGTCGGAATCGGACGTATCCCCGTCGGAAGTCGGACCTGTCAATCATTATGTGCAATACCCGAGACTACAGTGAGACGTATTCTTTCTCTACGTTTTTTTTTTTTTTTTTTGCCTTTTTAATGATAATAAAATATTCTATCAACCAAGTGTGTGTATGATTGTATCTTGTCACTCTGCGAGTGCGCTTCTGGACATGCACTGACATGTATGATAGGGGCGAAAGTCTGTGGTGTCCGTGTAGACAGCGTGTTACATAAGGGGGCAGGGGCAACCTCCCGTATGAGGGCACTTCTGTGTTTTAGACATGCGAAAGAGCTGGGGCTGCAGGCCCCTTTTTAATCTGTGTGTGTGTGCACGTACCTGTAGAGTGTAGAGTATACTGGCAGCACGGAACAGTGTTAGCGAGCCGAGGCAGCGTCGCATGCGAAATATAACTGATCTACAGCCAGGTTCATCAAACGTAGGCAAGGCGGGGGAGGGATTTGGTCAAGGCGGGTCTGTCGGACGGTCAAAAATAATCCGACTTCGGTCGGGCTCGGCGAAGCAATTTGGGGAAAATCTCAGAACAGTTCGGAACCGGAAAACCATGCCACGGATCGACTCGGATCCAATTTATTTATTTGAAAATATTTTAGGAACAGTTCGGAATCGGTGATATTGCACGGATTTATTTCGGATTTCGGATGGCATTTTTGAGAACCGTGAAGACCTCTAGTCTGGACCCCATGTTGCACCCCGCCCCCCCAAGGCCAAAATCATTGCGGGTTAGGCCAGGCTAGTCCTCCGACAGCAAAATGCAGCTTTTGGCATCTTGTTAAGGACATCGGTGAGAGGTACGCTATAGAGGAGCGTCACCATGGAAATGAGACGCCAGTGGAAGCGCTGAGCTTCTGTGGCGACTGCGACGGAGCACGCCCACTTCCTCGCCATGTCAAAGTCGCAGGGTGGGTGATCTTAAAAGTCCCTACTATCTCAACTCAAGGGGATTCACAGTTTCACACTATCTGCCCAGTGGCCTCCCCTCATCCAGGACGAGGGGGGACCAGCTGGCAGATGTGGTGCTGCGAATTCTACGTGTTGTTCCCGGGATGGTCCTGGGATGTGGACCGCTCCCAGGACCACATTGCCTGGGATGAGGGAAGCCAATTAACCACTATCCTAGAGGAGAATAGGCTCTATGCACAATACGCCATTTGAGAAATAATTCTTCTTAGTTACCAGCCTTCTCCCAACTGATAATACACTAATGAAGGCTCTGTTCCATTCCCGTCAAACATAGTTAAGGTGCTGCTATTGTATGTGTTGTTTCACTGGAAACACTCAGTGGAAGGACAAATGGAACTGAACCTTCTTCATTAGCATAATCGGTAACACCTGCAAAGACACCCAGAAAATGATTTCCAAAATGTGAATCCCCCCCTTCACCAGGAAGATACTAGCCTTTTGGTCAGCCAGAAATTCTGCATCACTACTGCTACACATTCATAACACCTTCCTTGATTCTATTGTTAATACACAGGTTGTCCATGATGTCAGTGCCGAGAAGCTCTTCCTAAAGGATCTAGTGGCTGCAGGAGCCGTGAATGACCTCACAGGGGCACTGTGAGGACGCAAGCAAGAGCTTTGAGCCCAACTATGGTTGTGTCATCTACAAACTTGAACGAGGTCAACATTAATGGTGCAGTGACTCAACGTTATACGTATATGATTAAAGGTGCTCTAAAAACGTTAAGGGGGTACTTGGTGAGGATGTACCATACCACCATCAGTCAAAGACACCGTTGGCGATCAGGGAGCTAACAACTCACTGGACTCCTCCATGCTTACTTCACTATATTATGTCAGCAAAGTGTACTTAACCCTATTTGTGTGTTGGCCATTATCTTCAGAGCAAACCCTTATATGAACATTTTGTATAACATCTCTGAACTGATTGGTGTTCATTTTTCAATCCTTCATTTTTTTTTTAAGATGAATAAATCTATCACATTGGGATTTGGTGATACAATTTATTTAGTTCTAAATGAAAATCACAATACTACACTGTTTCATCCTGTGATAAATGACGTAGTGCCAGAAAGCGAGGCTGTCCTAGCTGAGATGTACGTGGTACTATCTCATCCAAGCTCTACGACTCACTCAAACTAGGGTGTATAACTATGGTGTCAGTCCATAGGATAAAATTATTGCCATCTCTTGTATACCGTTTTGGGACATTGGTGTAAATATAAAATAGTGTGTGAGGGACACGTGTCCCAGCGGGAGCAAGTGAGTGAGTGAGTCCCTTCAGTTTGACAGACAGATCATTATATTACAAACATTACATTAGTGTGTGTTTGCGTGCACAAATGGGAGGGGTGTATGTGTTTTCACCAATCACAATGTAACAAGTTCTTTGTATGTGTGTGCGTGTGTTTATCCCCACCAATCACAATGCATCAAATCCTTTGTGTGTGTGTGTGTCAGTAGGTGTGTGTGTGTGTGTGTGTGTGTGTGTGTGTGTGTGTGTGTGTGTGTGTGTGTGTGTGTGTGTGTGTGTGTGTGTGTGCATGTGGTGGTCTTTCCAGAAGTTTCAGACAGAGATGATTGACTTATCAGTAGGGGTGAGACTCGATTAAAAATTTAGATCTAATTAATTTGAAGCTTTGTAATTAATTAATCTCAATTAATCACATACCAATATTTGACCCAAGAAGCATTTTTTTGGTCAATTAAAACAGGCTTGTGTAGGATGTGAGTTTTTCTAAATCAAAACTGTGTCGACACTGCAAGTTGGTTAACAAGATCAAAATTTGGTTAACCAGATCAAAAGTTGCTTAACCAGATGTAACTCTTTGAGAGCGTAAACATGAAACCAAATGGACCCTTGCGGGTCCATTTGGTTTCATGTTTACACTCTCAAGAGTTAAAATATTCACCATCTGAATCAGTCCAATTCTACGCAACTAGAGAATGTAGAAGATTAATGGTCATTTTGATCTGTATGTTTGACTGTGACGTTGTTTCTGAAATCCAGCCTGGAATTGTGGACAAAAGCAAAAGAAATCTTTAGTTTTGGGGTCTGTGTGGCGATTAAAATGAGTTAATTTTGTTAATCGTGTGATTGTTTCTGTGATTAATTAATCTCAATTAATCAGTTAAAGTCCCAGCCCTACTTATCAGCAATGATTGATTAGCTAAACAATGAAGCACTGTTCTACTCTGGCCTAATCTACTCCTAACAGAATTGCGTGTAGGTGTGTGCAGGACGTTGCTTAAAGAGAACACTTGGAACGCCATCTAGCCTAATTTAAAGTTTAGATAAAGCTGTGTTCACAGGGCTTTCTAAATTTAAATGATTTTTAATTTTTATTTTCTACTTTTTTGTTCAATCTAGTATGGAAAAGGGAAAAAAAAGCCGGGGAATTCCTTACTATCCTGAAAAAAGGACAAAATGTTCCTGTGACGGGAAACGTGGCTTTTGGCTTCATCCTCATGCTACTAGAGTATATTGTGGAGATAGAGTTTGACTGTCCTTGTGATCGTACATGGAACGGGTGGTATTCATCTTTCATCTTTGTCACTCCGGCTCTCCTGGCCTTTACCCTGATGTTGATCAAGCAAAAATGCAGATGTAAAGGGGGAGGCTGGAAAACGGTGTACAGTCTTGTTCCCCTTATTATCTGGCTGATTCTAGTGTTCTTGGACGGCCGTTACTTTGCTTGTGCCATGACAGACTGGAACGGTACATTTGAGAAACATGACCAGAAGGAATGGATGTGGTGTAAGCCAACTAATACGGAAAACATCACAGCTTCAGCTGTAACACATCAAACGTTTTTGATTATATCTCAGGTAAGCTCAATTTTCTCCCAACTCATTGTTCCACATTATTTTATAAAGTCATGGGAAGTAGTGAAAGTACATCCACTGCAGTGTCCGTGTGCAGGAAACAATAGCCTGCACACTGCTGATTATTGCTAGTCACTTCAACAATGCTGCATGCCACCTGAAAGATTACAAAGATCCAGAATTGATCAAAGTCGAACCATTGAACACACGTGAATAGCAATAAACCAGGAGCATATTTAATAGCGGGTGAACTTCGAAGGACCTGCTTTGAAGGACCAGGATCATTATCAACCCTTGCATAAAAAACTCCCCCCCAAAAAATTTGGGGGAGTTTTTTGTGTTTCCTGAAAAACCTGGAAAAAATGACTTATGCGATTATTTTAAGAAGGTGTCCATATTGCAATGCTGTTGCCATAAAAATGCATCACTCTCTTCCACTCCCTATCCCTATTTTATTACTCTATTGACAACAACACATGGCAGCAAAAGTTGCCTCGGGTCACAGGTCAGTCACAGGTCATTTCAACAATACATTTTCCCAACTATGTATTGTGTGTTGCAGGTTATAGGCATGGGCCTCGTGATGTGCATCTGTCTGGTACTCCTGTTATATGCAATCATAAAAAGCCGCCCACAGGATCTATGTAAAACAGAGTCTACTAATGCATCCGGAGATCTAGAGTTGGCTAACTCACGAGAGGATCCTAAAGAACCTTCAACATGCCCAGACTAGAGACGTCACACAACATGTAGAATGTGGGTTTGTTTCCTGCTCCGTTTTTTTTTTTTTTTTTTTTTTTTTATGAAACGTTGTGATGAAATATTAAAGTATAGTACCCCAAGTTATGATGTATTGCTGTACTTTGATATATTGTGAATAGAAATATTTGTATGATTTATTTTTACATCTTTACATTTTATGCTTTCATCTTCTACAATTCTACAGGTGTTGGTCAACGAATTAGAATAATTTGAACAGTGCAATCGTTAAATTCTTTGAATGCATTTCTTGTGCAGAAAACAAATCGGGTGTTCACCGCGCCTGTCCTACTGGTTAGAGTAATCACAGGACTCGTAACCTGTAAAAAATTTGCTCAGCTGAGCTTTCCAAAAGGCCCATTTAGGCCATTTAACTGTGACACTGTTGTTTCATTGAATTAGAATAATGGAGAAACCGTTTCATTGAATTAGAATATTTTTTATTATAATTAAAATCATCACTTTCTCAGTATTTTGTGGCTGCCCCCTTGGCTTGTATGACTGCCTGAAGTCTCCGTGCAGGGGTTGACACTAAGGTCTCCGAGGTACTTGCCCATCGGGCAAGTGCAATCAGGTTCTACTTGCCCTCAGGTCATGGTCACTTGCCCCCCCAAAAATATATTGTAAATTTTGCTTTTAAGTTTACTTCCTACTTGGGTGCTTTCAACAGGTGGTCCAGGGACCACCAGTGGTCCCGGAGAGGGTTCCAGGTGGTCCCTAGCTAAGTTGGTTAACCAGATGTAACTCTTGAGAGCGTAAAAATGAAAACAAATGGACCCGCAAGGGTCCATTTGGTTTCATTTTTACGCTCTCAAGAGTTAAAAATTCATCATCTTAATTAGCCCATAGTGGTCACAGACCCAGTGGTCCCTGACCCCAGCAAAATGATAGTTTGGAACCAAATGAACCTGGGAGAGAGATAGGTAGATAGCTAGAAAGCAGGGAAAGACACAGAGGCAGAGTGCAATGACCGCCTTCAAGACAAATTTATCTTGTGTTGTCTTATAGTGCACTAAGTTGCACACTTGCCCGATCGGGCAACCAGGTAGCAGTCTTCACTTGCCCCACCATTTTTTTACTTGCCCCGGGCAAGCGGGCAAGTGTTACTGTCAAGCCCTGTCCGTGGCATCGATTTGAAGAACTAGCTATCTCTACCTATCTCTCTCCCAGGTCCACTTGGTTCCAAACTATCATTTTGCTGCGGTCAGGGACCACTGGGTCTGTGACCACTATGGGCTGATTAAGATGATGAATTTTAACTCTTGAGAGTGTAAAAATGAAACCAAATTGATCCGCAAGGGTCCATTTGGCTGAGGGCAAGTAGAACCTGATTTGCACTTGCCCGATGGGCAAGTACCTCGGAGACCTTAGTGTCAACCCCTGCACGGAGACTTCAGGCAGTCATACAAGCCAAGGGGGCAGCCACAAAATACTGAGAAAGTGATGATTCCAATTATAATAAAAAATATTCTAATTCAATGAAACGGTTTCTCCATTATTCTAATTCAATGAAACAACAGTGTCACAGTTAAATGGCCTAAATGGGCCTTTTGGAAAGCTCAGCTGAGCAATTTTTTTTTACAGGTAACGAGTTCTGTGATTACTCTAACCAGTAGGACAGGTGCGGTGAACACCCGATTTGTTTTCTGCACAAGAAATGCATTCAAAGAATTTAACGATTGCACTGTTCAAATTATTCTAATTCGTTGACCAGCACCTGTATATTCACATCTGCATATATTTAAACATACAATAGTATCTGCTTAGTGTGTGCGTTTGTTTTTGCTCATTTGAACAGATGGCATTAAATTTACAAACATTGCAGCAACGCTGTTTAACAAACTGCCACCCCCACTCTGGGCATTTTGGTGTAGAACATATCAAAGCCTTCTAAAAAAAAAAAATAGGTGTTTGCAAAGAGTTTAAATTGGCAATGATAACAACTGAGGAGTTACTTTAAAAACTGACACCAGTATGCCTCAAGAAAAATGGGCAAAATTAACATTTGTGTTTTTAATTAACTGTCAACACCGCAATTTTTCAGATTCCACCTGAAATGAAGCAAACTGACATTGGCCCGTATTCTAAACGGGGTCTTGCGTAAGGGACACCGTGTAGCACATGCGTAGTGGTGAAGAACAAAGACCTCCCGAGCAAGGATCTGCCGTGACGCAAAGACTACCTCTAGGCCCGGGCCTGCTAAATTTGGATTAGAGGCCTATACAGGCCGAAAAGCCTGCATGAGGCCTACAGGCTTTGGGGCCTTCGCCCTGCATGACTTTATACATTTGTTTTTTTTAAAGGTATAAACTACACAGTAAAATATATAGCATTGCAATTATGCTTATAATTATAGATAGGACTTGAAGGTATAATGTGGATGTTCTGACAGCCATTTGACTGTTATTTGCAAGTGAATTAATTAGGTTGATTTGTTATTTCATTTGTTTACATTTGTTTTCATTTGCTACTGTAGCCTAATCTGATTGTTATCCAACATCAAATAAAATTACTTTGCTGTTGTTCATATGCATATGCAATGTTATACAGTTTATAGATCCATAGGCAGCAGTTGCCATGTGTAAAATACATTTGGGTTTGCAATTAAAAAATAGCGGGCGGCGCCGCTTTTAGTAACAAGGAAAAAACGTATCGTCCAATCCCTTCATCCAATCCCTTCAAATGAATCCGGATCAGTATGCAACACTATGCAATGTTTTGTCTTTGCATCAATATCAAACTCTTCCTCTTCATGGCGTTCAGTGAGAAACCAACGAATAATTTGAGAGGTGGAATTGCATGTTCAGAACAGCCGCCTGTTTATCCCAACACACAACAGCACTAGTAGTCACATTATCAAAATAAAGATTTCATTCTACCATAGCCTACTCAGCCTACAACAATTGAATTCAAAGTGGTGATTCTGTCATCGCTTGAGATTGCAAACCTCCCGTGTACAGTCAGGATTGTTACATACTAGGCCTGTCCCCGACTAAGGATTTCTATAGTTGAAATTAATATGAATAAATGTGCCGTTAGTTGCCCCCCGGCAAAAAATATAGGCCTATAGCCTTTAAGCCTTTAAGTTTTCTTTTCTTTTTTTTTTTTTTTTACTGAACAACAAAGCACAAAATACTTCGAATCTACACAATTAAAAAATGTAAACGAATTGTTATTTTTTAACAATAAAAGACAAAAAACACTTATTTAAAAACTGAACAACAAAACACGACTTTGTTTCTTTCGTTGAATAAAACAAACATGTGCCTTAACACAAGAAAAACGGCACGGTTATCTTGATCGAAATATTAATTTAGAAGCAAATATACCTAGAACGACGGGGCATTCGCGGTCAGTTCGCCGTCCTCACGCTAATCCTCACAGAAGGATTTTCACAATGGGATATTTGCATTTCATTTGCGATGAAAACTTCTAGGCGAAGGAATTCACGCTGCATCGCTTGTCGATGCCCGTGTTACCGCTGGCTCTGCAGTGGCGGAGTTTCTGGTCAAATCCAGGGCCGGATCTACATGGGACAGGGGAGGGCAGTGCACATCCAAACGTGCGTCTTTCTCCTCAAATCAAAGGTTACCGGGATCAAATCTCTTCTCTTATGACGTTTCTGACATATCTCATCGAATGAGGATAATTCCGGTTCCTTGGCGTGAAAAACCTTGGAGTTGCCCCACCTGGCAATCTTCCAGCCCCCCCTTGCCAGGCTCGATGAGTCCGGGTCTGTTTTTTCCCTTCTCCCCCTTCTTCCCAAAAAATGCGTCTCTTTTTTTTTCTCTCTTTTACACTGGGGCGCAGACGAATGTTATAGGCCTGTGCAAAAAAGAAGAACGGCTTTTTCTGTCTTTTTAATGGGTTAACACGGGCAGAAAACTGACTATAGCAATTAGCCTACGTTTATTAATCATACCTGTGCTTTATTAAGAACATAGCAGAGGAGCGCTGGTCGGTGAGAAAAGAAAGATTTATAACGGGCGACAAATGGATGTAAATACTCCTCGGGATGAGTGGATCTTTTAGATCCCACCTCTGTCAATCTCCCGGAACAGTGTTTTCTTGAGGGTTGTAATGACAGTATTATCGTACGCGCCGGACAGCGATGCATTCATAGCTACGATAAGCGCTCCGTATGGGTTATCATTGGCGTGTTCTCCACTGGGCTTTTGTGAGATCAAGTGGTCCTTGAGAGTGTTCCAGGTGGTCTCCAGGCTAAATGATGGAGATGTGAGTTTTTGCCGACTTTTTTGCAATTTACTTCATAACATTTCACAGACTTGGGATAAATGTTCGCTACATAAAGCAAAAAAAGAAACGTGGAACATTTCTTTTCAACATAACATATTTGGTTTCACGTTTCTGCTCTCAAGAGTTAAAATATTTAGCCTATATCATCTGAATTAGCGCCACCCAATTGAGAACGTAGGAGTTTAATGTTCATTTGCGAGAATCCATGCAGCCTGGAAATGTGGACAGAAACAAAAAAAGGTTTGGGGTCTGTGGGGTGAAAATGTCCTCAAATGGTGGTCCTTGGCTCAAATGCTGGTTAAATAGTAGGTCCTGACAAGGTTAAAACCACTGTCGTCGTAGCTTAATAAATTATTTTAGTTTAATCTTGACACGACTACTCACTTGTGTGTCCCGCTGCAGACCAGTCCAAATAAATGAATGTAAATAGCCTACTCTTACGAGCTTACAATGCGACGCAATTGCACTGTGAGCTGGTGAATCTGCTATAATTCTGTCTGTGCCCATAATTAACCGAATTTATAATTATACATAAAAAAACATTAAACGAATTTCCCTAAAAGGACTGTCAGGGGGATATTCAAATGAAGAATAATAGTGAAAATCGTGGATGATATTGAGTAAAGTTAATTTAATTAAACATTGTCCACATTTGAATGAAATGATTAAACCCACCGCTTATATTTAATACAGCCACATGTGGACAGGTGTGTGTGTGTGTGTGTGTGTGTGTGTGTGTGTGTGTGTGTGTGTGTGTGTGTGTGTGTGTGTAGATGTATTTATGAGGAATGGATTGTGTCTACATTTATTCATATGAAGGCCTTATACAATGTTGGTGGTCTATCTATTTTGGCCGCAAATGTTCGGGAAACGGCGCCTCCGCTGTTATTCCTCAGGTATTCCCAGAATGCATTGAGACACTTGGCAAGAGCAAACTATCTTGAGAGACTATATGCTGTGTGAGCCACGGCGTTTCCCAAAAAAGGACATGGTTTGGGATTCGCTGCACAAGGAGCCAATGAACAATTAGACAGGCTTCATTTGCGGCCTATGGACATATGTGCGCATGTGCTACACGTTTGTCGTACGCACGACTGCTTATAGAATTGCACCCATTGTCTCCTAATACCTAAGGGGGGCATGGAATTTCATTTAAAGGTAGGGGAAGTGATTTCACTTTTGTCAGATATCACCCAAAAAATTTTTTTTTTTTCTGTTAAAATGCTCTATTATAAGGTGTGGAAACCACATATGGAGTTTCCCCCTCCCCCACGTTAGCAGAGGAGCTAATAAAAGTTCCCCAGGTCACCACAATTCTCCTCCAATCAGGAGAGAGCAGCAGGTTCACATAGTGTAGCTACTTTTGGGCGCCCCTAGTGCACCAGGCTGGTACTACACCATGAATTTCAAATCACTTCCCCTACCTTTAAGCCTACAGTTAATTATTTATTTATTTATTCTTTTTTATTTATTCTTTTTTTTAATGACCATATTTGGGCATAACCACACTGGGTGCTACCAACAAATAAAACAATATTTAAAAAATAACGAAAACAGTAAATGAGAAAGTGTTGAGATAGTTTTCATTACATGAAAACTATCCCAACGTTAGCTAATTAATTTTGCACCAACTGAATGAATGAATTGCACCAATTCAGTCATTTATTTATTTATAGTTACCGTACCCTGTATACTGTAGTAGTACTCCTTAATGTACTTATTATTATTTATTATTTTTGGGAAAAAAAATCTTTGAGAAATTGTTCTTACCGTATGGAGGTCTTTGGGGGGGGGGGGGACATCCAGACCCCCAGGACTGCGCCCAGGGTTCCAGCCTAGTTCTGGACAGCCACCACGTGGCCGAAAAGGTTGAAAAATGACAGAGCCCTAGTCAAAAAATCGGAATCCTATAGGATTCCTCCAATTTCCAATAGAAAAGTCCTATCAGATTTTGGAACAAATCCTATTGGATTTCCAATAGGAATCCAATGGGATTCCAAGAGAATCCTATAGGACTTTTCCCAAAATCCTATCCCAAGATCCTATAGAGCTGCGCAGTGACGTCACCGCCCCTGTTCCGGAAGTCTTTTCCCCATTCATTTTTCTCATAGACTTTTCGAAAATAATTTATATCAAGACGATTACGCCGCGGCCAAAGCCAACTCAGGTCGTGACAAATCATGACAACAAACACAATATCGTCATATAATATATAATTGGGAAGAAGTAGAAAACAGCATGATACAAGACTTTTTGTTTCGTTTTTCATCTTAGAAATTATTTTATTGTCCCAAAAGTTTGTGTGTGTCATCATGATTCGTCACGACTCGAGTTGGCTTTGTCCGCGGCGTAATCGTCTTGATATAAATTATTTTCGAAAAGTCTATGAGAAAATGAATTGGGAAAAGACTTCCGGAACAGGGGCGGTGACGTCACTGCGCAGCTCTATAGAATTCTTATAGGAATCCTATTGGACTCCTATTGGAAATCTAATAGGATTTGCTCCAAAATCTCATAGGACTTTTCTGTTGGAATCCTATAGGATTTTTTAACTAGGGAGGTACAGTGAGAGGGTCCCCGGAAGATCCAGATCCCCAGGAATGCGGCCAGGGCTTGTACTCAAGTGCACACATAGCTGCTTTGTACCACTATACTCTGTGCTGCACTGTACTGGCAACTTTGTGTACTAGCACAAAGTTAGGCTAATGTACACACAGGTATAGGGACACACATAGCTCAAGAGCATGTAGCATGCTACCTACCCTGAGTAAATAAAGTTTTTAACTTCTTCTCATTTATTCATTTTAACCAGCAAGTCTGTACTCGATCCCAGTATTAAATATGACTTGGTCAAATTAAATCCACTAGAAGTAAAAGTAGTAGTGCAAAAATTATACGCAAGATTAAAAAGGTACTTGATTTTACTTGTTTAAGTAAAAGTTAATTTCTTATTTTTCACATTAATTGTTTCATTTACAGTGTATCACATATATTAATTATTTCATATATACTGTAATCATATAACTTTGAAACCACCTGCACCGCACTACATGCACTGATGTGTCCATAACTTGTGACTGGGTGGACAGAATGCACATTCGGTTGGGCTTTGCTCATCCCTGCACTGCTCCCACAGCTTGCTGGTCAGTAGTTTTTGGGTGGTTCTACAACAGAGGGTTGCGTGAAGGCTCCCACAGTTTGCTGGTCAGTAGTTTTTGGGTAGTTCTACAACAGAGGGTTGCGTGAAGGCTCCCACAGCTTGCTGGCCAGCTGTTTACAGTGCTGGAGGATGCACTCTGTGGGGATGACACCCAGGTGGACCGTCAGCAGCTCATAGCACTTCACCACCTCCCCCTGGTGGTTCTTACTGTAGTAGCGCAGCAACTTCCTGCAAACAGGACAAAACCAACCAACCAACCAGGTGCTTTTTAGCCACAATTCCTCATTTAACGTTCCATTCATACACAGCCAGGCCTTGGCATAAACCTCACAAATTTACTGAAAAGACCAAACTCCTCTCTCTTTACTAGATGACCTGGCCTGAAAGGGGATGTTTCTTTTTTCATTTCCGATCCAATGGGTTAGCCAATACCGAAATACAAATATACAGATATCAGAAAATAGCAGAATTCTCACTCAAATGGGCAACTTCAAAGCAAACTCCACATGCTCCAACATTTCTTTACCTGACATAGTGTCTGTCAACCTCTTCTTAACCCTGTGTCAGATCTGTGGTTAGACTGGCATAGTTGCATATACCAAGATGACAAATAAGGGCTGATACTGATAATTTTCTGATGCCCATAGAGTATTTGCCGATACCGATATGACAAAAAAGGGGTTAATCTGATACTTTTTACAATACCAATATAGTATTGGGACATCCCTATTTTTTCTTTTTTTTTTTACATACAGAACATGTGATGTCAATGACAATGACAATACAATAAAATAAAGATTTAGCCTTTTAACTAAGGCATTTTTACAGAAACACATGGCTTATAATGGATTGCATTTAATGGATTGCATTTTTATAGCGCTTTTCCAAGTGCTCAAAGCGCTTTACAATGGTCCATTCATTCATACATTGGGAAGTAGAGCGGCGAACAGTCGACGCCAGCGTCCCCACTTCCCACATTCACACACCAATGGTGGCCAGCTCACACTGACCAACTCATTGGAGGCAACTTGGGGTTCAGTGTCTTGCCCAAGGACACGTAGACAGGAGGAGCCGGGATTCGAACCGCCGACCCATGGGTCATAGGACGACCTGCTCTACCTCCTGAGCCACAGGGCTTATGTCAACCTTAAATTACTGAGCAGTTCAGCAGGTTACCTGTAGTAGTCCCAGGCTAGCATTCCTACAGGGGGAGAGTCATCAGGCAGGATGGGCAGGTCCACCGCCTCCAGTTTATAACCCTGATTGGTCAGAAAGGGATAATCAATGGGGAGAAATAAACCATGAGAGTGCCATATACGTTATGCACCCAAATTTCAGTATACCTTTTAATTCTACTCCATTATATATCAAATATCATACTTAATACTTCATTCTTGCAATTATTTGAAAACCTTAGTTACTTTGAAGATTTTTTTGCATTTCAATGAAAGGTGAGAAAGCAACAGTACTTTGTCGTCACTCCACCCCTCCAGTGTGGACAGGAAGTGATTTACCTCTGGTCAGGGAGTATGACACTGTCTTTCTCTCAGGTGCTGCTTAGAAATTGGAATATACCAGCTCTGGTCCTGTTAACTCTCCACTTTCTGCTGCTGCATGAAGACTGCACAGCCTGTTGACACTACCCACCGATAAAGATGGTTTTGTGGCAACAAAAACATACTTTCTCTAGTGGACGCTTTGGGAGCTCCCTCACCATGCATATAAAATGCACTTTTTCCCCCAGAAAAGAAATATTTCACTGCAAGGAAAACTCTTGTCATTGGGATTTGCTATTGACAATATGATATAGTGCCTTTATCCAAGGCACTTTCAAGACATTTCCATTAGGAGGCATCAGGCCAGTCCACTGACCCCACCAGGTTGGTGGAGGGTGTGGTGAGCCCAGGATCACATTAGATAATTGGACCAGGATAGTGGATAGTGGGATAAAAACATTAAAGGGAAAAAAAAGATATTTCAATTCAACACACATTCACACACCGATACCAGAGCAAACTATGCAAGGCTCCAACTTGCTGGAACAATTAGGGGGCTTCATAGTCTTGCCCAAAAACTGCATTTTATACGTGTGGTGGGTGGCTCAGACTCAAGAGAGAATACGCTCAGAAAAACTAGCATCGGTTCCAGAGAAAGGCCTGATCACAACCTAAGGCAGAGAAGTTTTGGGTGGAAGTGTCGGTCAGAACATCCGTCAGATCCGGATCCGTCAGATACTCCTTCCGCCAATACTGCAATATGCTGCTTCTGCAGCTTAGGTCTTACCCAGCATTCAGGAAGCAGGCTTTCATGGTCACTGAACCATCTATGTATTGGTTTCTGCAAAATCATTGTTTTCAGTTTTTCAGAAGTCGACAGGCTGTGTAGTCTTCATGCAGCATTAGTTAGTCAAGAGTAACAGCCTTAATTAAAGGGGAATTCCACCCATTTTCAAAATTTTCCTGAGAGGATACAAATGTGAACCAAAGGGGTCTTGAAAGAAAAATCATTAACATGGTGAAATACATCTTGATGACATCATCAGATGTATTTCACCATGTTAATTATTTTTTTCAGACCTCCATTTTTAGGAAATACAGAATTGGGGGAACTTTTTATCATGTCCACACATCTCCTAAGGTATATTGATGACATATTAAAATGTTGAAAATGGGTGGAGTTCCCCTTTAGGGAAAACTCGTCAAGGCCATGGAGCAGATCTAGGATATAAGGTGACTGAGAGACTAGTTGAGCAGGGGTTTGGAGAAGATGAGCTTGACTGTGAGGAATGTGCAAGCCTTAAAGAAGCCTTGTTGTTGGCGACAATTATATCATTATAATCGTGGACTTATGTGTTCACCTTCAGATTGGATTAATATGTCCCATTTCCAAAACCAGGAGCCTACCGTTTCATTTTCAAACCAGAGGAAGTGGCAGAAATAATAATCTCCGTCTCTCAGCGTCACGGTGGAGTAGCCCTTCTGGAGGTAGCGGCGGGTGGTTCTGACCAGGTCCCACACCTTCACCAGTACACAAACAGGTGTTATTACGTGTAGAAAGAAGGAACCATCGAACAACAATTTACCATACAATTTAAAGTACACTGTTTGCCAAACAGTGAGTGGATCAGGAGGATCCACTGTTTGGGTTGATGGAAAATCTTTAACTGTTAAAGTAAATATTCCCTTTTTCATTCCCTACATTAAATATTTCTCCCAAAAACAAAATTAATCACAACTTTTCATTGATTAAATGACAATACTAAAAATGTATCAGATAATAATAAATACCCTATTAGCCTGAATATAAGACTATGTTTTTTTCCCAATGGAAATATCCCAAAAATGGAGTAGTCTTATATTCAGGGGCTATACTATATGACATTCAATGTTCTTTTTTCTGTAAATGGGTCTTGAAAAATAAGGGTCGTCTTATAAGCGAGTCGTCTTATATTATACAAGTATAAAATCATTTCTAATAATAAAATAAAATTCTTGCATGGAAAGGAGCACTCAAATTCCATGAGCACATCAAAGAAACCCAGATATGTTCTATAATATATTTTTTCAAGGAAAACTCTTGTCATTGGGATTTGCAAATGACAATATGATATAGTGTCTTTATCCAAGGCACTTTCAAGACATTTCAATTAGGAGGCATGAGGCCAGTCTGCTGACGCCCCAGGTTGGTGGAGGGTGTGGTGAGCCCATATTAGCAGTGATGGGTGCAACGGTGTTGTTAATACCGCCGTTACATAGGAGATTACTTTTATTGGTAACAGAATAACCTAACGAGTTATTTTTGAAATTTACATTTCTTGTTACAGTAACTTGTTACTATAGTTTGTCCCAAATACATTTCTTGCTAGGTTTAAAAATAAGAGCCTAGACTGCCCGGTGTTGTATCTTCTTCCTTCTGTGAGTGTATAATAAAGCCCTGACTGTGCGTTGTTGTCATCTTTACTTCTGTGAGTGATGTGCATAGTTACCCATTTATATTTTTTCCGCCATTTTCAACTATTTTTTATTGTATTGTATTTGTGACACCTGCTTGGGCAATGAAAACATTTGTTTTCTCATGCCAATAAAGCTACTTTGAATTGAATTAAATGGAAGTGCAATGCATGGTCTGACCTTGCTCTTGATGAATTGTGCCAGAGGGCCCTTGCCCAGCTCGGAGGTGGAGCGGTCCGTGACGTTGATGGACGGGGCGATCATCTGACCGGTGGAGCGGTCCACACAGATGAAATGGATGAGACCTGGGAAGTCCTCCAGATACGTGAGACAGTTGTCAAGAACAACAACAGACTCTGGAGATTTAGATTGGAACTATAGCCCTTGAACGCCCGAGGCTGATGCTACATGCATGGGAAACATGGGAGCGAATGCACCTCGTAAATTGCAATAAACAACAACACACTGAGGAGGGTATGTGAAATCAGTTTGTAAATGTTCCCTTTGGTGACAGCGATGCAAGTTGGAAATGCATTCTCCACCCAGATATTATGTCTGTGCCCCTTTTTCAATTTTAAAGCTATTATCAAAGTGCTCACTGCATTTGCAAATATGCCTTCTAAAATCAGTAGTTCTAAAGCTTTTTTTCCTGCCTAGTGATAATGTACTTGGCCGTGGACTTCATTTAAGGACCCCAAGATGAAAAGCAAGATTATCGCAATTGGGGTCAGTGTGGCCTAATGCACATCAAAATGGTGCTCTTTGACATTAAAAAAAGGTTGAGAATCACTAGTCTTATGAATAAAACATTTGCCTTCATCTCTGCCTCAGTCATGCATGTTTTTTGTTGGGTGTGTGTGTGTGTGTTTTATTTTTGCATGCAGCGTTTGTCAGTCCCTAAATAATGCAGCTCTTGCTGAAGAGCACTGGGAGGAGAACGAAGGTCTCTGGAAATATTAAAAGGAATATAAGATGATAAGCCTTGTTGTGTGAACGTGAGCTCTTAAAGCTAGATCTGGATGTTTTACTATGTGCTAAGCAAAGTGATCAGCCCGCTGACACCATGGCACATAAAGGAGCACTGGGTAGGATATGAAACCATGGTGATGTTCCTTTTGCTCTTCACCAAGAGAAAGTCTTTCCAGTCCAACAGCTTCTCCCTGAGAGAGAAAGAGAAAACAGACAAATGTATGGAAATGTGTCCTTCAAACAAACAAATTCAAAGTGAGACAAGTTTTATCCTCAGGAAATAAGCCACTAAGCTGGGAAATCCCTTGAAATATAGCCATATTTTGTGTGAAAGTCAGACATGCATATTTAAGGTATGACATGAAAAGCAGTGATTAGTAGTAGATTAGTGGATCAGTGATTAGAGTGTGTAGATGGGCAGTTCAAACCCGGGCTCCCACCCAGAGTCACTGCCATACTGTCCTTGAGCAAGACCCAAGGACCTACAATTGCTCCCAATATACAGATTCGTGCATTGCATGATTTCCTCCGCCTTCATTCCTTGAAACTGAAAGGAAAGAGCGTAACTTTCCTTTCAGTTTCAGTTGTCATGGTAGCTTGTTTACAACTGAAATGACGTTTCAAGGTCAAACATTTTTTTCGTAGTGCTGCAAAGGCTGCACTGCAAAATCCGCAAATCTGCAAAACTGATTCATAGGGGGACCACGGAATGGAGGCGTGTGTATGGGAGTCCTGCATGCAACTTTTCCTAGGATAGTTGTGGGAGGCAACTTCTAGGACAGCTGCGGGAGGGAGCTCTCGCTGTGTGATTATGCAAGCACACATTCAGAGCGCTGCAATAATCAGTGTTCAACCAATACAATGGAGAATTCACTGAGATGTGTGGTGGTCCGGTCATGGACCGCAGCCCGCCTGCTGAGGACCACTAGTCTATAGATTCTTTACGGTTACTGTCCGTTCTTTGCTTATGTATCATTCACATTAACTACTTTGTACTAAATGTATATGAAGTATTGCCAAGCTTTTATAATTCATGTAAATCACTCTGGATTAAGAGAGTCTGCTAAATACTTGGTCCCTCAGGGGTCTATGCTACGCCCCCTTCTTTTCTCCAGCACCAAATCTCTTTGCCAAAAATAGCAGATCCACGTAACAAAGATGAGCTCGTAGATTTCCGCCTAAAAGTCTTTCCCCAGAATAAGAACGCTATGCTTCAAGTTGTTAAGTGAGGAATGCTTCTCATAGGATCGTCACTGCCTCCTCAGATCATGCTTGCTCCATCCGCTCTTGTGCGTGCGTGTGAGGTGACGCAGAGCAGCCGCTGACATGTCACCTCCCACAGAAGGAAGTCATCTTTGATCGCATGAGGAATTACGCTTCCGAGGCCCGAGAGATTCGGCTCGCCTTCTGTGAGAAGTCCCGGAAAAGAACAAAGACCGCCTAATGGTTAAAATACGAGTGTGGTGCGGGTGGCGGCTGATTTGAGGCTTTCACGCGCCAGGTGTTGACCCGCTTAAATCAGCCATCACCCACGTCCCACAGTGACGCGTCTGCCTGCCTGCATACGAGGACGATGCAGAGGGCCTAAAGCAGATGTATGGAGGGTGGACATGATTGGAGGGCAAGTGCCAAGAGAGATCTTACTGGCTCTGGGATTAAGCTGGAAGAAACCCGACCACACCCATCCCACAACGCTACCGGTTGCATTTCACATGGGTTTGCACGTTTCCCCCACAAAACATATCGCACTTAGGGTAGTGTTTGGACTTCAAAACCATCCACAACCTAACTGTTGCATTTTGCGGTAACGTAAAGGTCTTCAATGTATACATACTGTACTGTATATGCTTTATGAAAGTAAAAGTAGAGGCCGAAATACAACGTACTGTACATGCACTGTTTTACGTTTCTCGTTTTCTTTTCCCCGTCAGTTAGGAGTTCCTTCTGCTTGCAATAAATTAAAATCTTACCCTGTCACTTTTTCAATTAAACAAATTATGTTTTACATAATCTGTCACTGGCGTGTTTTTTTCCAACAATAATCATTCCATGTGTTTCCAATGTGTTTTTGACAACTTCACTAAACGCTGTTAAACACGGTCTTCTGCCTGCACCCGCAACGAAATGACATACGACTAGGCACCGGAAAATGCATTTATGTAGTTTACAGATATTAAACACTGTTTCTGGCAATGTGGTTAGTTGTCCTCGGGCGGTGGGACTCGGCAGCATTGCTTTTTCAGGCGGTTACTGTAATTCTGTACCAATATTTGCCTAAGAGCAACATGGGAAGATGCGCCAAAAGCATACTAAAATGTATGTTACACGGTATAACAAGCATAACCTTGCTGTCCACGGGAAAACTCATAACAACAAAATGTCCATTTTTCCAGGAAGTGAACGTGCACACGCCGAAACTGAGCAGGGAGACTGAGAGAAAAATAAATGGAAATGGAAATTATAGCAACAGCGACATGAATAAAATAGCAAATAAACCAGACCAGAAAGGAAATAGAAAACAGTGGGTGAAGAGGTGGCTTTGTCAGGGGCGTAATCATCTTTATATAAATCATTTTGGAAAAGTCTCAGAGGAAAACAAATGGGGAAATTATTTCTGGGGTCACAGGCAATGTCACGAAAGGGGCGGGAGTGCTCGGCTCTATAGCTGTGGTTTTCAACCAGTGGTCCGGGGACCACCAGTGGTCCTTGAGAGGATTCCAGGTTGTCCGCAGCTAATTGATGGACAGTTGTTGGTAACCAAATGGACCCTTATAGATCGGTAACTCCTGAGAGCGTAAAATTAAAACAAATGGACCCTTATGGGTCCATTTGGTATCATTTTACGCTCTCAAGAGTTAAATTATATCTGAATTCAAGAATCTACACAATTTTAAAATGTAGAAGAAATGTTATTTTGATCAACGTTTTCCTAGTTTATCTAAATTGTGGACAAAACTTGTAAAACCTTGATTTGGGGGTTTGAGAGACTAAACTCAACATTAAATGGTGGTCTGTCGCTAAATTGCAGTATAAACAGTGGGCCCTGGTATGAAAAAGGTTGAAAACTCCTTGCTCTATCTGGTTTTGACAGACTATGAGCAGCCACATCCAAAACACCACGCGGTAGTGACAGTTTATGAGTTTTCCTGTGGACAGCAGTGCTATTGTACTTAATCCACTCCTCCTCCGCTGGTTGAAGTGGTTAAATCAGGTGGGCCTGGGCTACACATCCTCACAGCCTAAAAGGCAAAACTTGCCTTTTATCCAGACCATGGATAAAAGGACCATGTCGCCTTCTGAGACCCTCGTAAAAGGACTTCTATGCCTTTTCTCTAAAAAGGCGTTCCGTGCCTTTTCCGTCAGAAGGCATAATGTGGTTAGTGATTTATCGGCAACCTCTGGGGTATGAAGGAGCGCTTGTTTTATCTGCCGGCTACTACTAGTGTAGGCTCGGCGATTGACTACTCTGGTCTGCCGGCTGCTGCTGTTGTCCCTTATTGATGACGTTCTGATGATGACGTGTTGGCTGGCGCGTCTGTGTTACTATTCTGGCGGGACCACCCGCATTGTTGTTCATTCTATTGCTAATAAACGGAGCGACCGGTGGCGTTCCAATTTGATCTACGTACTTGCTGTCTTTATAAAGAGAGTCATCACTGCTTAATACACTGCCGTCTCGGACGCTACATTGGTGGCAGCGGTATTTGGAGTTTTTGACAGTTTTCTCTCCGTGAACAGTTAGTTACTTTGAGTGTTTTTTTTCCCCCATCGGAGCTGCGGCTAGTAGCGTTGCGTTGGACACGATGTGGGGCGGATATAAGACGAAATGTGAGGACGCGTCGTGGGAGACGTATGGAGAGAGGAGTGAGCAGGGACGTGCTGTGAGTAACTTCAGAGTGGAGCTCCCCCCGCCATTCCGTGGGGACGGACAGAGGCCGTTTGCTACATGGATAAAACAATTTGAAGCTGCAGTCCGTGCTCAGACGAGGGGGGTTTCGGCCGAAGCCTACACGGATGCCTTGATTAACATGCTACCTACCAGGCTGGACGGGGCAGCTTTCATGTTGTGGGACAGTCTGCCTGGAGCTACTCAGTTGGATTACGAGCGTGTGAAGGAGAAGCTGAAGGAGGCATTTGGGATGAAACAGTACATGTTGTATTTTCAGACCTGCGTGAATGCACGTCCCCGCCAAGAGAACGAGAGTTTGGAGGTCTATGCGGCTGATATTTCTAGGCTTGTGGCAGAGGCTTTCCCTGACTATGATTGGGCTGCACAAAATGGCGAGAAATTCAGGCGTTTTCTTGCTGGACTGGACCCTGCTCTCCAAGCTAAGTGCCACGAGCAGGGGGCGACTGACATGGATGAGGCCTTGATAATAGCGAGCCGCTGTGAGCGAGCACGGCAGTCTGTGTTGGGGGCGAGCGTGGCACGTGCATCGCCCTACAGTCTCCCAAGTCCTGCCGTTGTGGCTAACTTGAGCACGCCACCGGCTGCTGTTATGGACTGTAATGCCAACTCTGCTGAGAAGCTCATGCATGCTGTTGAACGCCTCACCTTGAAGATGGACAGCTTGCAGACTGAAGTGAGGGAGCTGAAGGCACGTGGCCGCGAGGAAGGCAGGCGTGGCTCCCTGACCCGGGAAGGCTGGCGTCAGGACACAGCGGAGCGCGGAGGACAACGAGGTGCCTGTCACTGTGACTGTGGCAGGTCTGGCTGCAGGTCCACCGTCGGGAGCCATCAGAGGGATGACCGCACGAGGGGACGTTCTCCACGACGTGAGCCGCAGAGGGAGTACAACGCCAGGGAGTGGTCTCCACGCGAGCGAGGTGCCCGGACGGACTTCTCACCACGCCGGACGGATGGTTGGGAGCCACGGGAGCGGCGCGCCCCGGAGGATCAGCAGCAAAGGCGTGGAGTGAGGTTCCTATCTCCCTCCAGGCGGTCGCCTTCTCCATCCCTGCGGGCACGGCAGCAGGGAAACTCCGAGTAGCTGGCGTCGGGACCCGGATGCCAGCTTCCTCACTGCAGGGTCAAAATAACATCTCGACGACAGCAGCTCCAGACGCATGTGCTGTGGGTGAGTCTACATGTACAGCCTTTGTTAAAGGGGCTGTTGAGGGCATTGATGTGACTGTGCTTATTGACTCTGGTTCAAGTGTTTCGTTGATTTCTGAAGAGTTCAAAATGTCCATTCCAACTCTTAGTAGACGAGCGTTGAGCAAGCAGTACAGCTTTGCCCGTGCGGTCAATGGGCAATTATTGGACACTCTGGGTACCATGACTCTGCCCATACGGTTGGGTGGTGGACACTGGGAGCACAATGTTCATGTGGTACGGGGGGCAACTCAAGCGGTCCTGTTGGGGTTTGATTTCATGCTGCTTAACCATGCGGTTTTGGACACGGGTCAGGGACTGCTCCAACTTGGTGATTTTGTGTTGCCTCTTATGCATGCCAATGATTTCATACCAGAGTGTTGTAACATATCTGTGTCCGTTGATACGACTGTTCCGCCTTTTAGTGAAGTGATTGTGCCTGTGCGGGTTGAGCCACCAAGCCTTGCTGGACCCTACACCAGTTCTTATTTGGGCTATTTGGAACCTGAGGTGCGTGACACGCTAGGCCTAGTGGTCGCACGCACGGTGGCACCAGTAAAAGATGGGTGCACGGTGGCACGGTTGCTCAACCCAACAAACAGTGAGCTGAAATTGTTTCCTGGTTCTCGCCTGGGTGTTGTTCACCACGTTAATGAATGTGATGTACTTGACAATGCAAAGGGTGTCACTTCTATGCAGGAGACTGTTTTACTGCCAGATCTAGGTGACTGCCCGTTGCCTGTAGAACAAAGGCAACAACTACAGGCTCTGCTGGAGGAGAACCGGGTGGTATTCCGCACTGGACGGGGTGGTGCAGCCAACCCCGCACTGGTCAAACACCGCATACAGACGGGGGACAACCCCCCAGTGAAGCGACGTGCCTATCGTACCTCTCCTGAGAAACGGAGGGAGATCGATAAACAAGTCAAGCGCCTGCTGAAAGAGGGTGTCATTGAGGAGAGCTGTAGCCCCTGGTCCTCTCCCGTGGTGCTCGTACGGAAGAAGGACAAGTCATGGCGATTCTGTGTGGACTATAGGGGTCTTAACTCGGTGACGGTCAAGGACTCTCACCCGCTGCCGCGGGTGGATGATACGCTGGATGCGTTGGCGGGGGCCACCTGGTTCAGCACCTTAGATTTCTCCGATGGATATTGGCAGGTGGAGGTGGCACAAGAGGACCGGGAAAAGACCGCTTTCAACACGGGCCAGGGCCTGTATCAGTTCAAATCGATGCCTATGGGCCTGACCAATGCACCGGCGACCTTCCAGAGAGTTATGGAGCTGGTGTTGAGGGGGCTGCCGTGGAACATTGTTATGGTGTATTTGGACGACATTCTTGTCTACTCAAGGTCGTTCGAGTCCCACATCGCAGCTCTGAGGGAGGTCTTTGCTCGTATTGGTGCTGCTGGTCTACGCCTTAATGCCAAAAAGTGTCACCTGGCCCGTAACCATGTGGTTTTCCTTGGCCACGTAATCTCCGCTGAGGGGCTTCGCCCTGATCCCCGGAACACCGAGAAAGTGAGGACGTGGCCTGTACCGCGGTCCGCCACGGAGACTCGGGCATTTCTGGGCCTCTGCTCATATTATAGGAGGTTCGTGAAGTCCTTTGCAGATCGCGCTGCGCCCCTCAACCATCTCACAGAGAAGGATGTTCCGTTTCAATGGACAATGCAATGTCAGGAGGCGTTTGAGTTCTTGAGGGACTCCCTTTGTGCCGAACCCATTATGTGCCACCCAGACTTTGAACGCCCATTTGCGCTGTACACCGACGCTTCCCAGACGGCCGTGGGGGCTGTGTTGGCGCAAGAAGTGGATGGCTTGGAGAGGGTGGTGGCCTACGCTAGTCGCTCACTCACAACTACCGAATGCCGGTGGTCCACGTTCGACCGGGAGTTATGGGCGATCGTGTGGGCTGTTCGCAACTTCCGGCACTACTTGGGTGCCCTCCCGTTCACGATCATCACAGACCACCGGCCATTGGTTGGTCTACGACGGCTCACTATCGACAACGACAGGACGGGGCGTTGTAGTCGGTGGGCCCTGGAACTTGATCCATATGAGTGGGTTATTGTTCACAAGAGTGGGGCTCGACACACCAATGCTGATGCTCTTTCACGCAGACCTGATCCAGGTGCAGAGGCACTGGACTGTAAAACTCACAACACCTTGTCTCTCGTCGACGTGGGTACACAGGTGGTTATGGAGGGAGGCCCCAGTGCAGTATGCGCCATCGAAAGTCCAGCAGCGGTCTCTCCCATGGCCCCTTCTGCAGATGTCAGCTCCGGTGCTCCTCCTCCCGACCCCCCGGAGCCTACAGACCTGGCCTCGATTTACACACTTTCACATGATGGCTCTAATGTCAAGGAATTACAGCGAGAAGATCCAGACATAGGGCAGGTCCTGGCGTGGTTGGATGAGGGCCGGAAACCTCCTTCCTGGAGAGTGAGAGGTGAAACACAAAAAGCTCTATGGAGAGTGTTTGATGAGCTGACATTGGTTGACGGGCTGCTGTGCAGGGTGAACCAGACATGGGATGGAAGAGAGTTCACGCTGGTTGTCATCCCTGCTGCATTGATACCAGAGGTCCTCGGGCACCTGCATGGGGGCCCACTGACGGCGCACCTGGCATATGATAGGGTGATGGCACGCGCAAAGGTGGTGTGTTATTGGCCGGGCATGGATAAAGACATCCGGAGGTATTGCGACCAATGCTATGCGTGTCAAAGACGTAAGTCCCCTGTGCCAAAGCACCATGCCCCGATGAAAAACACACAAGTGGAGAGACCCTTCCAACGTGTCGCTGCAGACGTACTTGAACTGCCGATCACGACTAGAGGCAACAGGTACGTTCTGGTCGTGCAAGACTATTTTTCCAGGTTCGTCAACTTGTATGCCATGGCGGACCAGAGAGCCCAAACAGTTGCGAAACATTTGCTCGAGGACTATGTCCTGGAGCATGGAGTGATGGAGACTCTGCACACAGACCAGGGGGCCCAGTTTGAATCTGAGATGGTGAGGCATCTATGCGAAAGTTTGGGGGTGAAGAAAACTCGCACCACACCCTATAACCCAAAGTCGGATGGGATGGTGGAGAGATTCAATCGTACACTGATAGATCAGTTGGCGAAGACTCTCCTGTCATACGTAGGAGAGTGGGACTCTTTCCTGTCTCAGGTTGCTTTCGCTTACAATACCAGTGTCCACGACAGCACAGGGTTCACACCTTTCTTCCTCATCCATGGCAGAGAAGCTCGGTCCCCGGTGAATGTGTTGCTGGGATCACAAGTGCAGGGCAATTCCACATGTGGTTCCCCGGGGGACTTCGCTGGTGCTCTTCTGGGGTCCCTGGAAAAGGCGTTTAGCCAAGCTAGAGAAAACAGCCGGGCGGCGAGCAGGAGGCAGAAGAGCTACTATGACAGGAGAATGAGGCACAAACCGTATGTGCCTGGAGACCTTGTGTGGTTGAATGACCCCACGGAGAGTCGGCGGAAGCTGGCTCCGCACTGGAAGGGCCCTTATATGGTGAGAGGCAGAATGGATCGGGAGGATGAGATCGGGGTCACCTATAGGATAAGCAGCCCGTTTGACGATGAGGCCCCTCTGCAGGTCGTCCATTACGACAGACTGCGTCCCTACACTCTGCCTGTGACATATCCATTGGGGGGTCCAGAAAAGGGTCTCTTTCCGGCTCCCTCATCTGCTGTGGGGCAAGAGTTGGATTCCCCTCGCACCAACAGTCAGGCGAATTCATCTCCTCCTCCTGCGGGCATGGACTGTGAACTTGGGGCAGGGGATGTTGTTTTTGATTCCCCTGTGCGTACGCCGGTCCCACCGGTGCGTTCTCGGGTTGGGAGATCGGTGCAAGCCCCGGTACGGTTTAAAGACTATGTGATGGACTGATGTGTTTATTGTTGTAAAAAAAAAAAAAAAAAAAAAAAAAAAAAAGAAAAGAAAAGAAAGAAGACAAAAAAAAGGACTTGACAAAAAAAAAAAAAAAAAAAAAGTATGAGAAAAAAAAAGGAGGGTATTCAAGAAGAAAAAAAAATGGAAGCAAAAGAATTGTTATTGTGATTGATTGTTCTTTGTGTGGACTGAATATGTATGTTCAAAGGGATGCAACGTATTTAGTTGTGCTCACTGTTTGTTGGTTATGGAGGTTTTGCACTTTGATTTTTTTTTTCTTCTTTCCCCCCTCTTGTGCCTTGTTTTTTTCTTCTGCATTGAAATGGGGACATTTCTTTTTGTATGGGGGGACGTATGTAGGCTCGGCGATTGACTACTCTGGTCTGCCGGCTGCTGCTGTTGTCCATTATTGATGACGTTCTGATGATGACGTGTTGGCTGGCGCGTCTGTGTTACTATTCTGGCGGGACCACCCGCATTGTTGTTCATTCTATTGCTAATAAACGGAGCGACCGGTGGCGTTCCAATTTGATCTACGTACTTGCTGTCTTTATAAAGAGAGTCATCACTGCTTAATACACTGCCGTCTCGGACGCTACACTAGTAGGGCGGGGCGAAGGAAGTTTTACTGAGGTTATGGTTAGGGTTAGGTTAGGTTTAGGCATAGGTTTACTGAGGTTGGCTTAGGGTTGACGACAGAGTACAACATCTCGCACTGAGCTTGGTCCACAAGATACGATACTCCACCAAAATACCCTTGTACCTATCCAAATACTTCCTTAATGTCAATGAGGTACACTCCCACAACACCAGAGGGAGTGCTACTAACCATGTCCAACCCAGATTTGGCACAAACAAGGGACTTAACTCCTTCCGCTCATATGCCACCAAAATGTGGAATGCCCTACCAACAGTCATAAAGGCATGTGAATCCCTTGACTCCTTCAAAACCGCTCTCAAAGGGCACCTACAGATGGCTGCAATTCTAAACTGGCCTCTGTAAAACTAAAATGTATATAAAATCCCCCCACCCACCCCGCCTCCCCTCATTGTACATTTCTCTTTTCCCTTTTTTACCCCCACTATGATTTTGCCTCCATGATTTGCTGCTTCTGATTTTACTGAAGTAGTTGTTTTGTATATACGGTATTTGAATGCCTCAATGAAATGAACAAGTTGGCCACTATTGTAAACAAGTGTAAGCTTAACTAGTGTGTCCAATCAGTTTTTCAGATTTGATGTAGGTGTACTTGAATTGTACTGTAATTCTCCAAGCTGTTATCAGTTTTGTAGCAGTGTGTACTTGACTTGTACTGTAACCCTCATCTCTGTTAATAAAAATTTCATTCATTCATTCATTCATTCAGGTTAAGTTTAGGGTTAGGATTAGGTATAGGCATAGCTTAGGTTTACTGGGGTTATGTTTAGGGTTAGAGCAGGGGTGGGCAATTATTTTTCCCAAGGGGCCAAATGAGATACATAAAATATTGTGGAGGGCCAAGACTAAAGGCTCAACTAAAGTCTGCGTAGCATTAATTTAATTTCAAGATAAAAGTAAGAGTAAGACCAACCATTTTGACCCCACGGCCCTCTATTTATTCAGTATTTGAGCCATGGACCACCATTTGATGACATTTTAGCCCCACAGACCCCAAAACTAAAGATTTCTTTTGCTTTTGTGACCACAATACCAGGCTGGATTTTACAAACAAAACAGGACAACATAGATCAAAAATGACCATTCTTTTACATTCTCTGATTCTGTAGACTTTTGGCTAATTCAGATGATGAATATTTTAACTCTTGAGAGTGTAAACATGAAACCAAATGGACCCGCAAGGGTCCATTTGGTTTCATTTTTACGCTCTCAAAGAGTTACATCTGGTTAACCAACTTTCCATATTTAACTGGAACCCTCTCAAGGACCACAGGTGGTCCCCGGACCACAATACCCTTTCCCGGGCCGGTCAGAGCCGGCCAAAGGGCCGCATTTGGCCCCCGGGCCGCATAATGCCCAGGTATGGGTTAGAGTTAGGTTAGGGTGAGAGTTAGACGGTACTTTATGCGGTAACTAACCCTAAACATAACCTCAGTAAAACTATGCTTCGCCCCGCCCTACTAGTAGTAGCCGGCAGATAAAACAAGCGCTCCTTCATACCCCAGAGCTCTCCGATAAATCACTAACCACATTATGCCTTCTGACGGAAAAGGCACGGAACGCCTTTTTAGAGAAAAGGCATAGAAGTCCTTTTACGAGGGTCTCAGAAGGCGACATGGTCCTTTTATCCATGGTCTGGATAAAAGGCAAGTTTTGCCTTTTAGGCTGTGAGGATGTGTTGGCCTGGGTAAAAGGGGGGTGGGGGTGGGGTCCGATACGCACTGCACCATGAGCTGTGCTCTCTCCTGCAGGCCGGGGGACAGGCGCTGCGCTGCTGCGTCCGTCCCGATGTGGCCGTCTGTGAGGAAACACTGTCTGTACACCCCGCACAGCTGGGTCTTCATGCTGACGCACAGCGGAATCAACCTGGCACAGACACACACACACACACACACACACACACACACACACACACACACACACACACACACACACACACACACACACACACACACACACACACACACACACACACACACACACACACACACTTACCAAGATACATACACTGAGGACATACTTAACCCGCCATAATCGTTAGGTGGAGTGCCTCAGAGCTGTGTATTCACTCTACACTCCACTGTGCTCTATACTTTCCAACATAATCAAAATTATTTTTGAAAATAGCAGATCTACAAGCCCGCAAAGCAACCACGACATCCTGAAAAGAGAGATTCCTTTAAAGCAGTGGTTTTCAACCACTGGTCCGGGGACCACCAGTGGTCCTTGAGTGAGAGGGTTCCAGGTGGTCCGGGGACCACCAGTGGTCCTTGAGTGAGAGGGTTCCAGGTGGTCCGGGGACCACCAGTGGTCCTTGAGAGGGTTCCAGGTGGTTCCCAGCTAAATGATGGAATGCTGGTTAACCAGATGTTAACTCTTTGAGAAGTGTAAAAATGACACCAAATGGACCCTTTGCGGATCCATTTGGTTTAATTTTACACTCTCAGGGGTTAAAATATTCATCATCTGAATTAGCCCAGGTCTACACAATTAGATAATGTAGAATTTTGATCTATTGTATGTTGGCCTGTTTTCTGAAATCTAGCCTGAAATTGTGGACAAAAGCAAAAGAAATCTTTAGTCTTGGGGTTTGTGGTGCTAAAATGTCATCAAATAGTGGTCCGGGGCATAAATACTGAATAAATAGTGGGCCCTGGCATCAAAATGGTTGAAAAATACTGCTTTAAAGGGTTAAAGTGGTAATAACAGAGAGAACAACTTTAGCTTCTTCTAATACTAGTAGAGATGGCCGATATTGACTTTTTTACCGATATCCGATATCCCGATATTATCAAACTACTAATTCCCGATACCGATATCAACCGATATCAACCGATACCGATATATATATGCGGCCTTCAGTGGTGGAAAAATAACAGAAACTATTACTATACAAATATTTAATATAAATAAACATTTAGTATAAATACGAATTCATGTTATAGCCTAGAAATACTCCATACAACTATAAATTCAACATGTAGCCTACTTCAGTAAAGTACAAAAGTAATGGTATAAACATGACCGTAGCGCTGAGTCTACATCTCTGTAAATAGTCATAATTTCCAGTTTGTAAATACCGATACCGATATTTTCCGATATGAAATTTGAAAGCTTTTATCGGCCGATAATATCGGAGGGCCGATAATATCTGCCATCTCTAAATACTAGTGTATTAAAATATACCTCTAGTACATTTTAATACTGGGACACCATCGGCCATCATTGCTTGAATTTCATTGGCTATCGTCTAAATTGCCCACTATAAAATTAATTATTTTTATCTCTTTTTTGCTAGATGTTGCTCTGCCCACTTTTTGTCTGCTATCGCCAGATTCACCAGTACTCTTGGGTCCCATACACAAATAAAGAACTTCCAGAAACCCCCACTGCTAAAACGTACTGTAAGATATTTAAAGGCTTAATGACGACTGATGTTTGACAACCTCTAGTATTAAACCGGTCCTCCCTCGGTTATCTGTTCCACCCAGCAGGGTCTCTCTCTTGCTCCCAGACATGGAATCTTGAATGAATTTAAATATTTAAAGTAAATTAAATATGTATTTCTCCTTTATGTGTCCTTTTATATGAAATACTGTATGTACAATGCATACAGTATTGCATATAAATGACAATGCATGCATGCGTTTTAATTCCTCTCTCCCATTGTAAAAGTAAAGGATGTCTAGTAAAATGAATCACAAAACAGCAATGTGAACCACTACAGGTATGTTCCCACTGTGTCCAGAAGAGGGCAGTGTTGGACTTACTCTTTGTTAAATCCAGATCCTCCCCTGGTGAAGGCCTGGTTCTTGAACAATGTCCATGCATTCTGGAGCTGAGCCGACTATAGAGAGAGAAAATGAAGCAAAAAACAAAAAACAAAACAAAAAAACAACAACACATTTTTTATTTCCTTGTTACTAAAAAGTTTTGTTTTAGTTTTGTTTTTCTTGTTAATTTCTGTTCTAAAGTAGGTTTCATTTCCATTTTTCTGTTATAAAGGCATAGTTCAGTTTATAATAATTCTAATAGTTTTATTGTAATATAGATCCCAGTAACTACAGTAAGTACACAGTATCACTCTGGTGAGACTCCCAAAAAATATTCTGTAATTTATATTAAAGTAGAGCACAGTTAAAACATTGGACGACATACCATAGATCTCATGTCCTATATACTAAACAAGGCTTACGTATGAAATACATTTACCATAGAAACAAAAACATTGTCTTTCTCATGATTATAATTTGTTTTAGTTAGTTGATACATACACAATATGGCTTCCATTAGTTATTGCTTCTTTATTTTGTTAGTTTTTGTTAACTTTAGTCCTTGTTGTTCTGTCGTTATGATCATTATTAATCATCAAATTATTTACAGTAGTACTGACCATGCGGTGAGTGTGATAATCAATAAAAATAAAAAACTATTGTTTTGACTAAATTACTAGTAAAACTTAAACATATATATTTTTGGGGGGAATTATGTCATGAATGACGATGCTTATGAAAATGAATGTGAGAATTCGGTGGCTGCTTCACTGCGTCACATGTGCACATGCACAACAACCACCTGACCAACCAGACAGTACATGCACACAACCACGGTTACTGTAGATGCTGAAACCTCAAACACGTGCATACATTATATTATGTGAACTCACACACCTCTATGTGGCTGGGGGCCAGGGCATTGATGAACTTATCCAGTGTGTTACGCAGTTCATGTATAGCAGGCTACATACAAGGTACAATAACAGGTCAGAAGTATTCACAGTTCACACACAAGGGTCAATCAATGGTGTCTGTCGTGTACACGGACAGATGTTCTGTTCTACACATCATAATAATGTTCTTATTTTCATTAGCAGAGATGGGTTTAATGAGAAATGTAAAATATTACAGTAATATTGACGGGTCAGAAACTGAGCGCCCGAGAGCCCTATTCTCCCTATTCTCCCTATTCTTATTGTCCCTATTCTCAATAGAAGTCTATGTGGAAGATCCGCCATTGGACTACTGTAGACTGGAGTGGACCTTTTTGTGGATGGAGGCGCAAAAGTAATATCAAGTAATATGTTACATATTACTCTTGAGCTCAAGTACTAAGTAATGTAATATTATTACTTTCCTAAAGGGGTAATAAGTAATTACCAGTACTCTCCTGGGTAATATTCCCCAACAATGGTCATCAGTGACCATAACTAAGGTGCCCAGGGCACCTGATGGAGGAGACAGTAAATGGCCAGTTGGTCAAGTGAAAAGAAGCAGCTTGGACGCTCATGCATTGCAGGAAGCATGAGGTCAGCCTGATCAGGTTGGAAGAAGTAGTATAGAGCCTAGGATTGTATTAGATAATATATGTCCAACTCAAACCAGGCCTGTGAATGAATTATCAGCCCCACGGGATGATATTGAAAATTAGTGTTGGAACTGTCCCTCTGGTATATTTGACGCAAACTAATGCAAATTATTTAATTTACTTTCTCATTTCGCTATGAAAGCAGTTCTCGGTGAGAATTATAGCACAAGAAATTGAGCTTTAATAATGCATTTTCAGTTTTCAATGGATGCAATTTCATGTTTAGACTCATGCTGCTATAAAGGGACATTGATTTTTGAAGGAAAATCTTTTTTTTGCTGTGTAACTGGGACGTCCTCGTAACCTGTTGGGCCAGTCCAGCCCTCGGTTTGTACCCGTTTTTTTATTTTGGCCCGCTGTCTATTTGAGTTTGAAAAAAATGTTACCAAATCAAGGGATGAAAAAAGAAAGAAAAAAGAACAGAACTTTCTCGTATAACAAGCCGAAGGCTTTCCACATGAAGGAATCAAGACAGAATTAATTTTCCAACAGATTCCTCGTGGCTCGTATCAGCACAAACCACTCTTTCCCAGAATGGTCCTTGTGTAGTCATAATTATAACATTTCTGAAATATTCTACTATACTTTGCATGGGGGACATTTGGCCAACAAGCACGCACGCACGCGCGCACGCGCGCACGCGCACACACACACACACACACACACACACACACACACACACACACACACACACACACACACACACACACACACACACACACACACACACCTGTATATCGCTGGAGACAAGGAATTTGATGAACTTGTCCAGTTTATTCTTCAGCTCGTGCACGGCAGGCTGACCCTTGGAGGCGGCAGCCCCGGCCTGGCCCTCGTTTAAACGCTTCTCCAGCTTAGCGAACACTTCCAGGAACATATAAACGGACATGGCCACTGTACTGTTGGGAATCTGAGCAAAAAAACAGGGGGAAAAAAAGACAGTCCGCAAAAGGTCAGCACTGAACGGAACCGAGCAAAGACATTGTGAATTTTTCATGGAACGTTAACAACTAAAATACTCCAGAATGCTCTGTTTTATGTCAACATAGAGACACACTGCTATGACTGAAGTGTGCCCTCTACTGGTTAGTGAAATTAAGTATTTTTTTGTGAAAGACAGATAAGGGAGCACTGGTTTTGTTCAACTTGTGTAATTTCAAACCAAGCGATAATATCCTAGCATTTCCATCACAGCTTGCCATCTGGGACAGGGTGATCGATAGGCTGCACTCATCTTCATTAATATATTCACACAATCAGTGCCCGAATTTCTTACAAAATGTAAGCAAGTTGTGCCAGAGCTCTTATTCTGAAATAAAC
Source organism: Benthosema pterotum (assembly GCA_039105355.1). NCBI lineage: Eukaryota > Metazoa > Chordata > Actinopteri > Myctophiformes > Myctophidae > Benthosema > Benthosema pterotum. The sequence goes on from CM076974.1 coordinate 10,893,504, forward strand.
ATTTCTTTACTAAAATGGCACAACATGCCATTTTAGTGACCATACCAAACTTCGAGAACAGATTTTTGCCAAGGTCCAGAAGACATTGTTTTGGCAAGTAGTTACACTGTACTGTTTATGTTTGCCGTCCTAATAGAAAAAGCACAGCAGAGCTGCGGATGGGCCTCTGACAGGAGCACCGAGGCTAGGGCTGTATGTGTTACCTTAGTGAGCAGCACCTGTATGTGTTACCTTAGTGAGCAGCACCAACGTGATGCCAGGCCACAGCGGCAGACAGTACATGTGGTGAGGCATCATGGGATAGAGACCCTCTTTGAGTGACACCTCCAGGAAGACTCTGCGGGGGATCCAAGGGTCATGTGGCGGGACGTCCAGAGTCTCCAAGGTGTCTTCTGCCATCTTCACAAAACAAACAGGGAATTGCATATGACAGTTTATCAAACAAACCCATTTTAATCAATTATATTTAAGAAAATGTTGGCAGGAATCTTATAAATAAAGTTAAAAAGTAATTGACCTTGCCGTAAGCCGTTCCCCAAACTGCTATGGTCCAATCACAGCTAAGAATAACATGTGATAGACAAAACTCTCCACCAATTAACCCTTCACTAAGTCCCTCCCCAATCCATCCTTGTCCAATAGCCATGTTAGAATAGACTTGAGCTGCTAGCAAGAGTTGCTAAACTATTTGGATTGGCATTGGACAGTGGCTTCCGATATGATAAAATAAAATGTTTTAAAAAAGAAACGTCACATGCATCTTTCCACATGCACACAGCAGAACTTGTTGACCAGATTTGGAAGAGATTTTGAATGTCTGGTTCCAAAAATTAACCAGTGTTTAATGTGTAATGTCCCTGATATTTAGAATGGAATGAATGAGCCTGGCTGGAAAGTGTCCAACCCAGGGTTGGACACTGGGGAGAGGGCGGGACTTACAACAAGGTCTACTGACAAAATGATTGCTAAGAAGATTGTTTATCCTACAATTACGGTATGTCATCAGTTGTGTGTGGTCTGACTTTGTATTATTACAGTTTGTTCACAGTATTTTGGCTCCCAGTCGCTGCACGCACAGTGTTCAAAACTCTCACGCTTGCATTCAAAGCAACCAAAGGTTTGACTGCACCTTACCTCAGTGGCCTCATAAAACCCTACAAGCCCTCCCGCGCACTCCGATCAGCCGACACTGGGAAGCTGGCAGTAGCCCCACTAAAAACGCCTGGACAACGCTCCACGCGCCCCAAGCTCTTCTCCCTCCTGGCCCCAAAACTATGGAATGAACTTCCCCCTGCAATCAGGACCTCAGACTCACTACCTATCTTCCGCCGCAGTCTTAAGACACACCTCTTCAGACTCCATCTCAACCCATAGCACTTGTATTATACCAACCCACAGTACTTGCTGCAATGACTTATATAGGTTTCCTAATGTATGACAATGTTTTTAGCGCTTCATTGTATGTTGTAAAATGTATTGTAAATCCAGATTAAATTGTAAACTTTTCACCATTGTAAGTCGCTCTGGATTAAGAGCGTCTGCTAAATGCCTAAATTGTAAATTGTTTACAGTATTTTGGATCAAACACTAACGCTAATTATTAACAGCAGGCTTTTATCTACACCGTACCTGTATGTCTGGATCCACAAATTCAAACAGAGGAGAAGCCAAGATCTCTGGCCGATCTGAGGACATCGAGAGAAGAAACAGTCACTACAACGTGCATGTGGTTGCAGTCTGGCAGTGTGAAGACATGCTGTGCACTGCGCACAGTTGGACGCACACATGAACACATGCACACATGCACATACAATTCAAAAAAGTGTACTGTACCTGAACTATTTGATGGGAGTGAACCACCACTAGGGGAGGGCTCTGGGGTGTAGTAGATATCATGACCTGAACCACAGTTGCTGTCCACATCCTATACGACACAAGCGCACACACACTTCAACGACCAAATACACAATCACAATTATTTGCGTGTGTATTTGTGCCCAATAATTACATTAACATTGTCTATTGGTGACTTAAGGCCTATTCATACTCCAGTTTTAGGTGATATAAAACTACACCTAGAACTACAGTATGAATAGACCTTAAGGCAGTGGTGTCAAAGTCATTTGGGGTGGGGGCCGCATTGGACTTCATGTGACTTCATGGGGGCCGGAGCGCCGCAGTGCAACCAGTTGCAGACCGCAAGCATGCGCGCGCATGTTTATGCACACAGCCGTTACTTCTATACAGTATATCACACAAGTCATATTTATTATTAAGAATAGCTATATTAATGACTTTTCATTATTGGTTTTATACTTGTAGCCTAGATTAAGACATTTGCTATGAAAGATGCTATTTTTATTTACAGAGCATCAATAAACCATACGAAAATAGCATTTAAATTTCAAATACTAAATTTAAGTAAGTATGTATAGTTAACTAAGTATGGTTCTCGGTTATACACCCTTGTACTGCTGAAGTATAGTTCTCTCGGTTACACACCATTGTACTGCTGAAGTATAGTTCTCTCGGTTACACACCCTTGTACTGCTGAAGTATAGTTCTCGGTTATACACCCTTGTACTGCTGAAGTATAGTTCTCGGTTACACACCCTTGTACTGCTGAAGTATAGTTCTCTCGGTTACACACCCTTGTACTACTGAAGTATAGTTCTCACTTTGCAGCGCCAGCAGCCTAGCCTGGTAAAACGACTCCCCCTGCTGGACAACATGCATTACATGCCGTTCAGAAGAGAGCTCAAAAGCATTTCTTTAAACGATCATAACTTTTGATAGGAACGTGCTAGAGACTTACTTTTTTTTTTAATAGACTCAGACATTTTTGCTCTACAAGGCCGGATTAAATCATCTCGCGGGCCGGATCTGGCCCGCGGGCCTTGACTTTGACACATGTGCCTTAAGGGGGTGAGGCCTATGTCTTTGACTGGCTCATCCAGATCCATGTTGCTGGGATACATAGGCTAATACCAGAAGGCTCTGTCCCAATCAAAGTCAGCCCCATGGAAAGTAAAGAATGGGTGGCCTAGAATTTCAAAAAGTGAAGAATGCTCGGGCCATATAGTCGGCCACAAAATACTCATTTGAAGCATTTTTAACATGTCATGAAATGAAATTAATTTTTGATTTTTTTTTACTGCATCACAGGGTCAATAGCAAGCTACGTGCCAAGTTTTTGCTGTTTTTAACGTGTTCGAAAATGAGAAACTAGGGATAAACATGCGGCGACCATTTTAGGGGTCGAGTGTTCTGCACGATCAGGGCCGAGCCTTCCTGTCACCACATATTTATACCATTGTGTTGAGTGAGACCTACCTCTGGGCCAGGGTCATCCAGGTCCATGTTACTGGGATACATGTTCTGGACCATTATAATGAGGGCCAGCAGGTCAGAGGTGTTCAGCGTGCTGGCATTCCGACTGGACAGGAAGAGAAGAGAAAACACATTGATTGGTTCTCTGTAGTGGAAAAAACTTCAATGAACTGCTGAATGACACACTTTGATTTAGTTCATGGTAGAACACAGACTGCACTACTGAAAACAAGGCTTTATGCCTTATATCCCGAATTCCTCCCCCTTGTGTGACAAATGTAAACAGGAGACTGGCACACTTACCCAAAATTAGATACATTCTGGTGGCTTATATTTAATTATTTATCAAAGGCCTTAAAGAAAAATATTGAGCCAGACCCATTATTGGCTATATTTGGATCTGTGACCTTTAACCCCACTATCAACTCCTTCGAGGGTCAAGCCATTTCTTTGTGCACGTTCCTGGCCAAACGTTTGATTCTGCAACAATGGAAATCTGAAGTTAGCCCTGGATTTAAACAATGGCTTTAAGATCTGGGTAAGAGAATTCAATGTGATATCAATAAAAAAGAGCACGTTTTCCTGAAAATATGGCAGCCCTTGTTGGAAAAGTGGTCCCTCTCCTGCTCTGGTACAGTGAGCTTAGTGGGCCCTCAAGTGCTTGAGAACGGATTACTCTGAATACTACTTCTTGTAACTAAGATATCACATGCTGTCATCTCTACTATTCTTTTTGACTGGTGTTTTTTTTTTCTTGGGGTGTGGGGGGTTGTTTTTGCCTTTTTGTATTTCTGTTTTTCTTTTCTCTCTCTCTTGTTTTGTATTCGTGCCATTGCTTATGTGATGTCTTTCCTTCAATAAAAATGAAAATGAACTGCTGAATGAACATTAGCTAACAGATGTGCAAACTGGTCTAGGGTGAAAAAAGGTGTGTGTGTGTGTGTGTGTGTGTGTGTGTGTGTGTGTGTGTGTGTGTGTGTGTGTGTGTGTGTGTGTGTGTGTGTGTGTGTGTGTGTGTGTGTGTGTGTGTGTGTGTGTGTGTGTGTGTGTGGAGTATGCGACTCGGGCAAAGTCTATGTATAGGAGCCGCCATTGGAGTGAAGTGAACAGAAGTGAACACAGTTGGCACGACTCTGTCGATAATCTTAAGAGATCAGCAACAACTACCGTCCGACCGCCCACCCCCCTCACACTTTATTTTTATTTTATTTAACGGATTTGCATTTGCATAAAAAGAGCGATTTTCGTCGAAAACAAGTTTGCAAGTCTGAGCTAAGTCACACGGTTCTCAGAATGGGGTAGGTAACATTTTGATATACCATGTTCAGGGTGTGATAGTTCTGATAGCACGACATTTGTCCAGTGGTCAGTAATGAGCCCCATCTAGGTTTTCATGGTGTTACAGTATGTAACACCATTCAGAGGTCATGGTATGAATCTTGATTTTTACATTTTCGATACTACGGAATGTCCAGAAAAATGGAAGAATTGTTTCAGCTGGATTTTACCGACGTGGGACCGGGTTCCAGTTAGAGCTACAGGGGGGCACTGTTGGCTTGCCAGACTCGCATAACAAAGACTGTTTCATCTGCTGTGTTTGTTGTTGGAATATTGAACATCGTGAAGCATGACTTATTTTGTCTGTCAATTTGACATGGGAAGATTTTTGGCAACTGGATGCCAGATACCCACAGCACTGCAGATCAGTGAGTTACAGATCTAGTCAGTGCCGTAAGCCAAAGGCAGCGTTGCAGTGGGTGAGTCCTTCTCTTCTCTCTCTGTACCACTTGACCTACAGGGTTTTTTGTTCCTCTTTGTTCTTCTTTTGTGTGTGTGTGTGTGTGTGGGGGGGGGGGGGGGGTTCTTTGACCTGCGGGATGATATTTGATCACTAGGGGTAAATGTAACACCGCAAAACGAGAAATATGATACGTTTCACGGTACATGATACATGGACGATATTGGGTCATTAAGGCGATACGATACAATGATTTGAAATCCATGCAGTAACTATTTAGCAAAAGTGTTGGGCAGTAACTAAATAAATATTACACATTTCTTACCTTTTCCAGATATTACTCTGCCAAAATGTGTAATAAGTAATATGTTACTTTTGAGCTTGTTGGTGTATGTGAAAATAGAATAGATTTACAAGCCATCAACAAATGACAGAGATGCACTGTAGTTTGTAGATCATAATCCACCGCAGCATTCTGCACACATGACCTACACTACAAGTTATCACAGTTGTCACTGAACAGATTGTGTTGTACATCTCTATTCCTGTGCGGGTGGGGGGGGGGGGGGGGGGTGGACTTGGAAAAGTAATATTGTAATATATTATTCTTTGATCCTAGTAATAAGTAATGTTATTTAATGTTATGTTAATATTATTACTTTTTCTAAGGGGACATAAGTAAAGTAAAGATATTACTATCCTAAGTAATATTGCCCAATAATGGTTAGCAAATCTATTACATACTGTATGTGTGAAACATGATAGTGTTGGTTTTTAAGGGAAAATGGATATAAATCAGTAAAAACAATGATCTAGGCATATAGATGGACATGTACTGTATTTGAACACATGTGTTTTGCTTCTTAAAATTGCTAAATACATTGCACAAAGCTTAGAAATTTGATACCCATTCTTTCCATTACAAATTGATATGATGCAAAGGTAAACAATGTATTTTGTTTCTGTTTTTTCTATACAGAAATTAAAATCAATATTTCGATAGAGTCACTATATTGTTTGTTACACCCTGATTCTTGATAATAGAACTGTCCCTCTGGTATATTGAATGCAAGGTGTTGTTTTACTTTCTCAACTCAATTGGTTCACTTTCTCATTTTAATGTGATAGGATCATAAAACAGGAAACTTTAATGCATTTTCAGTTTTGAATCCAGGTTTCATCTTTGCATTTATTTTGCTATTAAGGGATGTTGATGTTGGAAGGAAAATTACTTTTTTTGCAGTTTTGCAAAAAAGAGGGCTTTGGCCCTCGACTTGTGCCAACAAAAAGTCCAGCAGCAACGATATACATTGCACAGTTTTCCAAATAGATATTGTTCAGCATTTGTCCGTGAAATGCATTAAAACACTTCTGTAGTGCTTGGATAACCTCGGCATAGGTAATGGCAAGATAAAAGGAAAAAATATCTTCCAGCTACACCTCTGGAATAACGTGCCGGGACATTCCAACAAGGAATTTCACATTTACAAGACAAGTTGCTGGAAAGGGCAATACCACACCTGCAGTGAAAGTAAAAAATATGTTTGAAATACCTGCCAATGTCTGGCAGTACATTACATTCACTGTCAAAATCTGTCAACTTAGTCAACTATCATGTGATCTAAGTCCACTAAATCTACAGGTGATGTATCGATGGTGTTGTAATGGCATGTAGATCTGCTATATTTCAGAGTGCAATCCAACATAAAAAATATATTACTTTTAGGCCTACTGGAACCTCTTCTTCTCTCGTCCCTCCATAACATTGTTGTCTAGTTTTGTTGGACAAAATTATCATTATATTTATGATATAGTTTTAGTCATTACAGTTTGTTTTGTTTTGTTTCTGTCCGTGGAAAATGATAGTCAACGACTACCAGAGGGCAGGCCCGGATGTAACATTTCCCAATTGGGGGGGTCGAAAATGGCATCGGGGCCTCATACCATTTCGTTTTTATAGTTCTGTGACCCACAAGATTCATATCTTGTACAGGATTTATCGTATATTATGCAAGTAACCATCAATAACAACATCAGTTGTTGTTGAAGTTGCAACAGGCACACAGCATATATAAAGCTCAAGGTCTGACTCAGAGAGTTTTCTGTTTTCAATGATGAAATGGTGTTGGCTTAGTGGTGCCACAACTGTAGCTAGTTAGTAGCAGTAGTAGTGTTTCAAATCATTTTAAATATAGGCACTTTAATTTGAAATCTCTTTGAAATTTGGGTTGCATGCATGCATCATGGGGCAGTCTGGCAATACTCTACTGCAGGCGTTTTCAACAGGTGGTCCGGGGACCACCAGTGGCCCTGGCCCTTGGGAGGCTTCCAGGTGGTCCCCAGCTAAGTTGTTTAATCAAATGTAACTCTTGAGAGTGTAAAAATGAAACCAAATGGACCCTGGCGGGTCCATTTGGTTTCAATTTTACACTCTCAAGAGTTAAAACATCCACCATGCGAACTAGTCCAAGTCTACACAACTAGAAGATTCATGGTCATGGACAGAAGCAAAAGAACTCTTTAGTTTTGGGGTCTGTGGGTCTAAAAAATATCCTCAATCGGTGGTCCGTGGCTCAAATGCTGAATAAATGGTGGGCCCTGGGATGAAAAAGGTTGAAAAGCCCTGCTCTACTGTAGTTTTAGGTGATAAGGAGGACTACCTGGAGTAGAAGGCCAGCAGCTTGGTGTGCACCAGGATGAAGGTGTGCAGGACCTCCTCTCCTGCCCGCTCGCCGCTGCCGTTGAGCTGCTGCACCAAGCGGCGCTCCAGGAACTCGATGCACTCCTCGCACAGCTTGGGGTGGATCAGTCGCTCCACGGCCTAATGGGCGGGGCAGAGAAACTAGATCAGCACTCGGTACAGCGCATACTCTGCCGAGTTTGCGCTCTACCAAGTGCACACTTGCACGTTTGCGCTAGGGCTTTAACCAAAAAATCGATACATCGATGCATCGATTTGCATAACACGTGTCGACTCCAAAATTCCCGAGTCGATAAGTTGTTTTTTTCCCTTCCTCCGAGGGAAAGGAGTAAAGAGGAGGAATTAAACATTTACCTTTGTTTTCCTCTTTTTTCTTTCTCTATATGTGCGACGCGTGTGTATATAATTCAACTGTAATATTGGTTACTGTCACTCACGGACAGAACAGAATTCTACTTTGAAGTTTCCTTTGCAACTCTATCGGAGTTCAGCCTTAAATCTTACTGCAGCTGCATGCGCTCTTGCGCTCTCGGCGCGCGGCGTTCTACTGATCATTACGTACACGGATCAGATCGAACAGCAAACAGTGTACAAACTTCATCAATCAACACCTCCCCGTGCTGTGTTTTGTTCCTCGTTTCGCAACGCTACGCAGTACGCACGGGACGCATGCTTCTGTCCGCGTCGTTCTCATTAATTTACTGAATGGATCAGAAAGGAAAGGCAGCGCGGCCGCGGCGGTGGTGGAGGAGGAGGAGGTGGAGGCTACATTAGTGGATCGTATTCTGATAATGTGGCCGCTGTTAGAACGATCATGTCTTCTGTTGCGTTTTAACGTGTGGGCTGCTGTGGATTGATAATGTTGTGTTTTTATGGCTGGCCTGGGAGTGGACGTTGTGCTGCGCTGTGTGCCAATATTGTTTCCATATTAAGCTTGCCACATGCTTCCTGCGTTTGCATAAGCCCTGCGCCGGCCTCATAGCGGCACCATTTGATCCACCCTCGGAGAACCACCGCGACGGACCCCCCCCCCCCCCCCCCCCCCCCCCCCCGCGCCATAAAACGATAAATCGATAATTTATCGACTTGACTGTCTGACAAGTCGACTTGAAAAAATCTCAAGTCGTTAATGCCCTAGTTTGCGCACAAGTACACCATGGCCTACTCGTGCGTGAGCGGAGCAGACCAATACTTATGACATTAGCTATAATTGCTGTGGTCATTACCTCCACTAAGGAGCTGTGGTCATTACCTCCAATAAGGAGCTGTGGTCATTACCTCCACTAAGGAGCTGTGGTCATTACCTCCACTATGGAGCTGTGGTCATCACCTCCACTATGGAGCTGTGGTCATCACCTCCACTATGGAGCTGTGGTCATCACCTCCACTATGGAGCTGTGGTCATCACCTCCACTATGGAGCTGTGGTCATCACCTCCACTATGGAGCTGTGGTCATCACCTCCACTATGGAGCTGTGGTCATTACCTCCAATAAGGAGCTGTGGTCATTACCTCCAATAAGGAGCTGTGGTCATCACCTCCACTAAGGAGCTGTGGTCATTACATAAGGTGCTGTGGTCATCACCTCCACTAAGGAGCTGTGGTCATCACCTCCACTAAGGAGCTGTGGTCATCACCTCCAATAAGGAGCTGTGGTCATCACCTCCAATAAGGTGCTGTGGTCATTACTTCCAATAAGGTGCTGTGGTCATCACCTCCACTATGGAGCTGTGGTCATCACCTCCACTATGGAGCTGTGGTCATCACCTCCACTATGGAGCTGTGGTCATCACCTCCACTATGGAGCTGTGGTCATCACCTCCACTAAGGAGCTGTGGTCATCACCTCCACTAAGGAGCTGTGGTCATCACCTCCACTAAGGAGCTGTGGTCATCACCTCCACTAAGGAGCTGTGGTCATCACCTCCACTAAGGAGCTGTGGTCATTACCTCCACTAAGGTGCTGTGGTCATCACCTCCACTAAGGTGCTGTGGTCATCACCTCCACTAAGGTGCTGTGGTCATCACCTCCACTAAGGTGCTGTGGTCATCACCTCCACTAAGGTGCTGTGGTCATCACCTCCACTAAGGTGCTGTGGTCATCACCTCCACTAAGGAGCTGTGGTCATCACCTCCACTAAGGAGCTGTGGTCATCACCTCCACTAAGGAGCTGTGGTCATCACCTCCACTAAGGAGCTGTGGTCATCACCTCCACTAAGGAGCTGTGGTCATCACCTCCACTAAGGAGCTGTGGTCATTACATAATTAGTGTGGTCATTACCTCCACTAAGGTGCTGTGGTCATTACATAATTAGTGTGGTCATTACCTCCACTAAGAAGCTCTGGTCACTGGTACGGAGGTGGCCGTAGGTCTCCAGCAGGCCCTGCAGATGTTTCCACAGCCTGGTCCTCTGCTCTGTGTCCTGAGGCCGCAGTCTGGCCAACAACAACACCAACACCAACACCAACAACAACTTTGTTTTTTCAAGCCAAGGTTCATGTTTTAGTTTGTTATTAGAGAACTATAAAGATTAGTGTTAATTGGGTTTAATTTATTGTCAAATTTGGTTTTAGGGATTTTAGCTGTTTATCACACATTTTAAAGACCTTTATTTATTTTTTCTTATCTACAGTCGTAATAAACCCCAGGAAATTACATCTGGCCACAAATGATCTACTGAATGTGACAAACTGCCATATTGAGCCTCTGGGTCAGACATGCCCAATATGGAGTGTGTAAAGTGCAGTGTAGTGTGTGCCTCCTTCACATCCAGTAGATCCTGTGAACGTCCATGGCCAGTTATAATGTCCTGGGGTTTATTAGACTGTAGTAGATAATAAAGAGAAAGAAAGAAATCACTTTAAAGTTCTGTAAACAGATACGTATTTAGGACCATGTTCGAATGCCCCCCGCCCCCTGTCAAAAACAGCTAAAATCCCTAAAGCTAAAGAAAGCAAGGAAAGTAAAACAATTAACACCCATTTTTTACTTTCTGTAAGAACAACTTAAAACATGAACCTTGGTTGAAAAAACAAACAAACACAAAGTTGTCCTTTGATACAGTTTATACAGTATGCGAATGCATCAATTTTCCACCAAGACCCACGTCTAGACTGAATTAGGGTGACCAGATGTCCCTCTTTGCGTGGGACAGTCCCTCATTTTCAAGATTTTTGAAGCGTCCCACAAATTGAGACTCTGTCCCACATTGTGACTGACAGACATCAGTGTTCAAAATGCCCTAATAATTTGTAGTGCCCTAATAGTTGGATTTCATCATTTCTTGCTATGTTTTTTTTTTTTTTTTTTTAATAATTCCCACATGTGGTACCACTATATTTCCACACTCACTCTAGAGAGGCCACATCGCATACTGTCGTATCAAAAATAGCTGATCTTACAATCTCAAAACGCGTCGCATGTGCGACGCGTTTTGAGATCATAGATCAGCTATTTTTGATTTTAGATCAGCTGCTGTTTTTGCTGTGTGAAATGGAATCTTGAACGGGACATTTTGTCCCGTTTCCACACTCCACTTGTCCCACACATGCTACACTTCTGTCCCTCAAATGAACAGTTTGGATCTGGTCACCCTAGACTGAATGGCAAAACACTGAGCAGCAAAGAGCATTGGCGTTTGGAAGCACTTGTTGTAAATCACTTGACGGCCCCACGTAGCGTGTGTGCCACCTGTTTATAAACTGCACATGATACAGGAGGCAGCAGGTGAGCAGCAGGAGGCTGCTGCTTTATTGAAAACGAGCTCTTCCAAACCCTGCCAGCACGAAAAAGAATCATTTGCACAAAATGTCTTGACAGAGAACATGCCTATGATGGGTTTTCATGAAACAGAAAGAATATAATTCAAGATTCAGCTCCACTCCATACAGCTGCAGTGTTGTTGAGTTTAACGTCATTTAATAGACGTCAAAGCCAGAAAGACATTTTTTTTGTAGCATAACTTCCAGGTTCCAGATATGTAGACAGGTATTAGGTTCTGACACAGGTCCTGTGTCTGACTATTTCTATGAATTGTATGTAAATGTATTACCTCGTATTGTTCCTGCAATCTTACGCTATTATTGTAATAACTATTGCTAATATTACTGCTGTGACCGTAGTTATTACTGTGTTTATTGACTATCATTTGTGTTAGTAATAATACAATTACAATTTAAGCATTTGGCTGACGCAAACATGGCAATACATTAGACATCCTATATAAGTCACTGTTATCTAAACTACCTAGGAGAATACTGCAAGTATACTATGGGTTGGTATGTAATACAAGTGCTATGGGCTGAGATGGATGTCTGAAGTGGTGTGTTTTCAGACTGTGGCGGAAGATAGGGAGTGAGTCTGTGGTAATAATAATAACAGCACCAGTACTGTTTTTACAATCACCATTACTAGAACGCTACTTCTTGTTCTACAATGATGATACAACTTCATTACCACTGAAATTATTAATGCTTATTGAGTAATGACAGTGAGAACTCTTATTATTATATTTGTTGCATTTATTTTCTTTATTGTATGTGCAAATGATGTGACAAGTGACGGAGACGAATAAACTAACTATGTTGTAACTAACAAACTAACTAAAAGGCTTTTCACACAGGGAGTAATAAATCACGGCTCTAGTTCATTTTTAACACGATAAAGCAAGCTTATGACACTGGGCGTTATTGCACAGCGTCCAGTGTCGTTTGTTGCACGCATGCTTGCCTCGTGCACATGCGTCTGGTTTTACACCTCAAATCTAGAGTTTTTTTTTTTTTTTTACACTGAGCGATTATCGCCCAGTTATCAGGTGAGGGGCACAGTGGAATCGCTGTGATAATGCAGGCGTTTAATCACTCCAGGTCTGTGTTGCTTTTTGGCAACATTAACCCTTTAATTATTCCAAAAATCTATATTTTTTTTAGGTTTTTCACATGAAAAACAATGTTCATTAATAGTTTTATTGCAACAGGTCATGATATTTGCGTAAAAATACCCCCCACAGAGGCTGCAATTAGCCTCTTCAATTAATCTATGGACTTCAATTTGCAAGTTTTGATGATTTTTAACCTTTGACCTTTAACCCTAATAACCCTAAGTAAAATTACTGCAATAAATATATGTTTGTGATCATTAGAATGTACATTCATTAAAAGATACCCCAGTTTTCGTGTGTAGTAGTAAGGTTGAAAAAAAAAAGTAGTAATATACCTGGGCCTTAAATGACACTTTGCTGCAGTATGTCACGTGCATAGCCTCTGTACAGCACGACAGGGTTCACATTGGACGGTATAATAATCATGTCATGCGTGTATGCGTGCGTGTGCGTGTGTGTGTGCGTGTGTGTGTGCGTGCGTGTGCGTGTGTGTGTGTGTTCCAGCTCAACTCACTCTCTCCTGAGCAGAGTGCTGCTGAGCGTCACCATGCCAAAGAGGACCTCGATCATCTTCTTCAGCGCGTAGATCTTCCTGCGCAGGTCGTCCTCTACCTCCTCGCCGTCGCCGTTCACCGCGATGTACAGACACTCATCAAACTGTGACAGGAGGGAAACAAAATATAGTAAATCTAGTTTCAGTATTCTATTGTTGTTGGCACTGGCAAAAAACCTCTTATCTCCATATTTTAACTTGGTGTTTTTTGCCTTGTTTTTAATTAAAAAACAGCAGATCTACAAGCTTGAACACACAGAGCAAAGTGACGTGTTTTGTGCTTGGCGATCCGCTACTGGAATCGTGGAAAGTAACATCATAGCAGCAGAAAATTGGAGAAATTTGCTGAAACTTGTGAGCATGTACGTGAGCTATTTTGACACGTTACAAGTATAAAATAGGGTTTAAGTTGGTGCTGTGTACATACTTGACTGGATATTATGTGTGCAGAAAGCGCATGTAAGCATATCTATACATTCTGTATGTGTAGTGTACATACTACGGTTTAATATTTTTCCCAAATTTGGCCCATTTCAAATCCCGGGATTTTGCCGACAATTTCCCGGGCTCCTGGGAATTCCCGTAAAAAAAATAGAAGGATAAGTCAGTTAAAAAAGTCCCCCTAAAAATGCAATTATATGTCGACACTTAATATTCTCAATTGAATAGTGATATTTTATTGTTTTAAACCTTTAATTTTAACAAAATATGAACAATATCAAATACAAATGTAAGCCGGTTACACAAATATTAGCAATGCGGCACGCAAAATAGGCTACTTATTGGAAGGTTAGGACATCGGAGAGAGAGAGAGAGAGAGAGAGAGAGAGAGAGAGAGAGAGAGAGCGAAGCTGACAGCGCGTCTCAAATGTGGTCTTGGATATCGCATAATAAGGTTGTCTGCACATCAAGAGGATACGATGGTAGAACGCGCCTCAAAAGTGCTCTTGTACATCATGTAAGATACGATGATTGAGGCTTGACGAACAAATGTTTGGTATGGGCATAAGGGCATTTAATACTATTGATTGCAGCTGCGTTTCCAGCTCATCAATGCAAACGAAGCGTTGTTGACTACGCATGTTTTAGTCGCTGTCTGACATGACAACAAGTTACGGGATGCAAGTTATATAACTTATTTTGTATATATTGTAATATTGTAATATCAATAGCCTCGGTGGACATGGGGGGGGAGAGACAGAGAGAGCGCTGTGGTGTTTTTTTTTTTTTTTTACCTGTGTTGTAAGTTATTTCACATTGCTGAGTGGCCGTGTATAGAAGTTGTAGAACAGAGACAATCTGTCGCGAGGAAAATAAGTCCATGCAGTATAGGAAGTCCAACGTTCTCTTCAGACGTTCATATTTTTGCTAGTGTATGCTATAAGCTGGTCTGCATCTGATTCAATGAATGAAGGAGGATGCGGCATTCGTGCGGTCCATAGTCCTGAGTCCTGACTGCTCGCATTTAGACCACGTGTCGCCAATATTGTGTCCCGCGGGGCTCCTGTTCATAGCCCCTCGCTGCATAGTCTAATTATCAGTGATGTTTGGAACTTATGCGAGGGTTATAGATTTGATTTTACCACTCACAGATATCGGAAAAACACGATTTGTGTGGAAAAATTGAGAAAGAAATGATAACCTCCGGGAAGACGGGTCCCGGAGGATTTCCCGGGAGGGAAATTAAGTCAGTTGTACCCGGGCATCCCGGGAAACCGGGATCCCGGTATTAAACCCTAGTACATACTACACAGTATATGCATATTGACTAGAGAAAACATGAGACCATGAACATGGTCACAGTCACCAGTCACACATTTTTGCATCTTATCCATGTCAACCATTATGATTTTTTTATTGACCTCAATATACGTTTTTATCGCTCCTTTATGATCTAAATAATCATAATCAAAAAACTGCCCCAGTGTGAAGAGGAAGTGAACCAGCGTATACGACTCTACATTGTCAGCACCATGTGGCACGCACACACACACACACACACACACACACACACACACACACACACACACACACACACACACACACACACACACGCACACGCACACGCACACACACACACACACCACAAAATGAGGCCCCGCTTTTAAAGAGACGCTGCATGATGTTGGTTATCACAGCACAACACACTCAGTGTTCTGAATTACGATATGCTCCAAATGGTCTCTGTCAGAGGAGGAGGGGAAACTTCATATTTCCAACTCTGTTAAGTTTTCAAATTCAAAAGCAACCAAAGAAGCAGCAGATCAACAGAATCAAAAACGATTTTTTGTGGCTTTCGCCTTTATTTTCTATTTTTTATACTGTGGGATGACTGGGAATTGGGAGAGAGATGGACGTGAGATGTAGTAAAGGCTGTCAAGATTGGAAGTCGAACCTGCGGCAGTGGTGGCACACTGTCAGACTGAGGTGTAAGTGGTGTTAGTCGTTACCTCACCTGGTGTAGCACGTAGGTGTGGTCGTTCTCCGTGGTGAAACAGGCGTAGCTGTCCCCCAGTCTGTCCACCATGGTGCTGCACGAGATGATGATTGGAGCAAACAGGGTGTTGATGCTGTCCTCGAAAGCTGGAGGCTGGTGGACACAGAAACAGTCCATAAACCAGTGGTTTTCAACCATAGTCCAGGGACCACCAGCGGCCCAGGTGGTCCTCAGCTAAATGATGGGAAAGTTGGCTAACCAGATCTAACTCTTTGAGAGCCTCATGAAACCAAATGAAGTCTGTCCTCACAGACTATAATTTATCTAAAATGAGCAAGCCACCAATAGTGCATGTCACATGTTGGGGCGCTTCTCTCTGTAGCCCATTCACTCTCATGTAATACATGTCGATTGCCATGCCGTGCTTCACTGCTTTACCACTCAATACGCAGGCATTTAGGGCGCGTTCGGAAATTGCGCACTGAGTACACTGAGCAATGCAAACTAATAGGCGAGTGCGCTCCGGTGTGGTATTTCCGAACGTGCCCTTAGACTGCCTGGGTGCGCCGTTTTGCTACGCACTTAACTGCAGTTAATACAATAAACCATTCAGGGGCAGCACTCTGCATGTTTACACTCACAACACAAATAGAATATAGACAGTCACAGCGAACTGCATTTCCCTTGATATTTTGGTTTGATATTTTGGGTACATTTGGGTGCTTTTCGGTACTTTTGGGTATGCTTTTGGGTACTTTTGGGTATGGTTTTGGGTACTTTTGGGTATGCTTTTGGGTTGTTTTGGGTACTTTTGGGTGTACTTTTGGGTATGCATTTGGGTGCTTTTGGGTATGCATTTGGGTGCTTTTGGGTTGTTTTGGGTGTGCTTTTGGGTATGCTTTTGGGTACTTTTGGGTACGCTTTTGGGTATGCTTTTGGGTTGTTTTGGGTACTTTTGGGTATGCATTTGGGTGCTTTTGGGTATGCTTTTGGGTACTTTGGGGTATGCTTTTGGGTACTTTGGAGTATGCTTTTGGGTACTTTTGGGTATACTTTTGGGTACTTTTGGATAGTTTTGGGTATGCTTTTGGGTACTTTTGGGTATGCTTTAGTGGTTGTTTTGGGTACTTTTGGGTATGCTTTTGGGTACTTTTGGATAGTTTGGGGTATGCTTTTGCGTTGTTTTGGGTGTACTTTTGGGTACTTTGGGGTACTTTTGTTTAGTTTTGGGTATGCTTTAGCAGTAGTTTTGGGTACCTTTGGGTATGCTTTTGGATACGCTTTTGGGTACTTTTGGGTAGTTTTGGATAGTTTTGGGTATACTTTTGGGTGTGCTTTTGGGTACTTTTGGGTATGCTTTTTGGGTACTCTTTTGGGTACTTTTGGGTGTGCTTTTGGGTACTTTTGGGTAGTTTTGGGTGCTTTTGGGTAGTTTTGGGTATGCTTTTGGGTAGTTTTGGGTATGCTTTTGGGTAGTTTTTTGGGTACTTTTGGCTACTTTCAGGTATTCTTTTGGGTACTTTTGGGTAGTTTTGGGTACTTTTGGGTATGCTTTTGGGTATGCTTTTAGGTACTTTTGGGTATGCTTTATATTTAACCAACTTTTGTTGTCGTTTCTAATGCAGTGGATCCTGATCAAGACTACAGCAATATTTTATTATTAATCTGAAAAAAGGAGTGGTAGCTACTTTTATTCGCGCGCGCGCACACACACACACACACACACACACACACACACACACACACACACACACACACACACACACACACACACACACACACACACACACACACACACACACACACACACACACACACACACACACACACACACACACACAATCTGAAATAAACATTCTTCAGGGTTTTTATAAGTAACCTGAAAAAGGTATATGACTGCTGTTAAGGATTTTTTTTTTTTTTGGTGTAGAGATCAATCAATCAATTAACACATACAAATGTCACCCTGGACCAAAAAGGGGGTGGGGAAGCCTGCCAAAATGGCACCTTAAGGAGTTAATATCTCGAAATGACTGTGAATGGGGCCTTTACTTACGCTCTGGTCGGCCTCCTGCGAAGCTCCATACTGCTGAGTGATCTTCTGCTGGAACTCTGGGTCGGTCCAGTGGAAGAGCACATCGGCGCTCTCGCTGGTGATCAGCAGACACTTCATCTCTGTCTGTAGCGCGAGCAGGTCAACCCACACCACCAGGGGGCGTTTGGATTCACTGGGGTGGCACGTTTACTGCAGCACCCATGATGACACCACTTGTGTGTTGTTGTTGTTGTCCATGCTTCGAGGAGAAGAGGCCAGGCGGCACTGTGCTCTATAAAAAAAAAAAAAAGTACTCCCGTATTAGTTTTTTCTTTTCCCTTCTTTTACAGTTTTTTTCCAGGGTATTCAGTACATCAAATAACATAACACGACTAAGGCTGTCGGCATTAACTAGTTCAGTGTTTTTCCATCCATTTGGTACCAGCCAGGGCCCACTATTTATTTGATATTTGACCCACGGACCACCATTTGATGACATTTTCACCCCACAGACCTAAAACTATTTCTTTCAATTTTTGTCCACAATTCCAGGCTGGATTTTCGCAAACAAAACAGGTAAATATACAGTAAATCAATATGCCCATTCTTCTTCTACATATTCTAGTTGTTTAGACGTATTAATTAACTGGTGCTAATTTAGATGAATATCATAAACATGAAACCAACTGGACCCGCAAGGTTCCATTTGGTTATGACCTGCAAACCAAACACCCCCTAACCAAACGGTTAGGGGGTGGTTAGGAGCCACAAGGGTCCATGAGTTAACTCTATCATTTTTTGTTTTTTTTAGTGCCAGGGGTCGACATTATAAATGGCCCGACTGGCCCCAATGGCTTGCAATACACGTTCGGACCACCAGATGGCCCGGTGGGCTGGCCCGGTGGGCCAGTAGGCCTCAAGCCATCTAGCTTTCTTATATATCTATGGCTCTGTCCAGGGGCGGATTGGCACATATTTTCCCACCGGGACAATTTTGCCTTTGACAGGCCACCCTGGGGGGGCAGCTGGTTAACCAGATGTAACTCTTTGAGAGCGTAAAAATGAAACCAAATGGACCCCTGCGGGTCCATTTGGTTTCATTTTTTTTGCCACTAGTGCATTTTGGATCTTGTCCAGGCTATTAGGTGGCGCAGGCCACCGGGGAAACTCCCTGTACTCCAGATGGCCAATCCGCCCCTGGCTCTGTCTAATGAAACGCTGTGGCTGGCTGCTGCCAGACCTCGCTCGGCGCTTAGCCTCGATCTCCAGGCTTACATCCACGCTGTGAAATGAACTGCCGTGCACGTCGCTTGTCAAAACTAAAACCGAGTCATAGTGGGACAAACGTTGACATTTTTAGCGCTATAAACTCCGCCGCCGCGTCCTCCTCTGTCCACACTAGCATGGCTATTGGGCGAAGTTTGCCATGCGCTAACGTATCCTCCTCCTCCTCTTCCTCATCATCATAAATCATAATACCAGACGAACTTAAAGGGGGTTCTCCGCCGCGAAAAGTCACAGATCATGCAAGTTCATCTTCTTTCTTAATAATAAAAAACAGCCCAGTTGATTGTTCAGATCAGAAGTGGAAACGACGAGTGTTGTAGATTATGCGTGTGTGCACGCATGTAGAGCCATGCGTGCAGACCACGACGCGTTGTTTATTGATTATTAAGTCTAATATTTATTTGTATTGCCTTTTTAAAAGGAGCATACATAAATGTATAGGATAGGTATCATTTGTCTACCAATATGAATGTAGGCCCATATTAAATTTACGGTAGGCCTATTAAAAAATACTGGAGAGGCTAGTAAATAAATAAATAAATATCCAGTTAACCTCCGGTTAGTCCTGTCAGCTAGTCGGCAACAAAATTAACCGTTACTGACATCCCTAATAAAAATACAAAAAAAGGAAAAAGGGCGATTCCCCTGGGCCAGTGATTTTAATGGTGGGGCCAGTGATTTGGACAATCCACTGGCCCGAAGGGCCAGTGCCAAATTTCCCTTAATGTCGACCCCTTAGTGCGTAATTAACTATTAATTAGTAATTAATTATTAAGTAAAAACAAAAGCAAAGTGTGTCCATTTGGTTCAATTTCGCCAAATACTGCTGAATAATTGTTAAATATCTGCATCAGTTAAGTGCATTTAAAATAAGTCTACATAATTAGAGAATGCAGAAAACATTCGACAAAACTTGCATGTTTGCTCCTAATGGTACCAACACCAATACAGCTTGGAATTGTGGACAAATTCTTTAGTTTAGGTCTGGAAAACTAAATAATTGTCATCAAATGGTGGTCTGTGGCTCAAATGCAGAATAAAAAATGACCTTTATATGAATAATCTTGTAAAATACTCATTTATTATGAGTGTTTGGAACTCATAAAAATATGCAAATAAATTCCGATTAATCAATTTAAATGGGCAATCATGCAATTAATTGCGATTAAATATTTTAATCGATTGACAGCTCTAAACACAACACAATATACAGTATGTGGCAATATGTTTACATATAAATGTCTTAAAACCGGAGATTCCCTGATATATTTTTCTCTTTTCTGATCCAATCCCAATACCGCAATTTCTGTGTTGGCCGATACCGATACCAGTGTTGTGATCTAGCTATATATCTCATTGTGTTTAGAGCAGACACATGCACTTGCAGTTTGGGCAACTCAAAAGCACGTTCCCCAACATTTTGTTTACCTACCATAGTGTGAACTCCTTACCCCTGTGTTGGATCAGTGGTTAGACTAGATATTCACCGATATAACCTGGTATATGATATGACATTCTAAAGACTCAGTGGCAGATTTATAGGAGTTGATTGAGCCATGTGGGCATTTGTTTTGGCTGAAATATCCGACTGCATATTATGGAGACTGGAGAGGAGAGGAATATTTGCTCGTTCAAGACGTTATCTCCATTGGAACAAGTTACGCTACCTGCACAGTGACTGGAATGTAAATCTTTCTTCTGAGGCATATCTGAAAAGATCTCAAGGAATGTCAGAGTGGAATGAAATGTGTTGCCTCAATTGGCCTCTGTCCCTCTCTTATCTGATTGTCACTGTCTCCGCCGGTGTGTGTGTGTGTGTGTGTGTGTGTGTGTGTGTGTGTGTGTGTGTCTGCCGACAGCTAATCTCTGGCACAGTTTTTCTTGATCCCTGAATACCAGAGATGAACCTCTGGCACAAAGTTTTCACATTGGCCTGTTATAGTGCCACCAGGAGGCTGACATATGTAACACACTTTCTTTTATCCAAATTTCACACAAATGCTCTCCATAAGCGTCATGTGATCAAGGCAAGTTTGTTTGACCATTTCAAACGCATTGCCACAAATTACAAAACACATTTCTGTGAAATTTTACATGCACTATCCACTGCACTTCCCACTAAGCCAAGAAAGAAATGGTACTTAAAAAACATTCAGATCAGTCTCATGGTGGGCGCTAAGTGTTTTTTCCATATAACTGCACCGATCTGTGTACATTGTAGCCATGCTTTGCATCACGATCGTACTTCACAAGCGTCATGCAGTGTCTTGAGTTATATGTGGCTACATTTACATTTAAAAACGTGTACATAAACATTACAGTTTCAAATATAAAGTAACCACACATGTTGTGTGTGGTGTTAGACTCTTGCAGCGCCCGAAATTAGCATTGCTGCATGTCGTGTTGTTTAATAAAAAGCATTTTTATCCAAGCTTTTCTTCCGCCATCATTAAACAACGTGGCATGCTGCAACCCCAATTTCAGGCGCTGCAAGATGTCCAACACCCGTAAAAACATGTGAGAGTACTTTATATTTGACATCGGAATGTTTATGTACACATTTTTTCTGTAATTGTGGCAACGGGCGTAGAACTGCATGACTGTCATGATAATGTCATGATTCAGGGCTACGGTCTCTGTAAAACCTTGTAGTAGAGGCCAAGCTTTGACTGGAATTTTTCACGTCTGCTCTTTGTAGAGCCCAAAACATTTTCTAATATTACTCCTTCACATTTTATCCAAATTTCACGCAGATCAGTACACATGATCTCTATAGCCACGTGATGTTTATATACCTAATAAAGGTTTTGCCAAACATCACACATTATGCTCCTGGTGGAGACCAGTGCCCACAAGAGCACTTTGTCTAGCAAAATCCTGGGTTCAGGGCTTGTCATTGACACTGAAAGGGGGAAAAAAACTGAGAAAACAGAACATCTACAAACTCACAGTGCCTCGCATCAACTGCAATGTTCCTGTATAAAGTAGGGTGTTGATAAATGGTAAAAAAAAAAAACCTTAAATAGAAATTGTAAACACAAGGTTTCAGAAAGCACTGCTACAAAATGTGTCATAAATAAATATTATGATGGTTTTAAAACTCAACTCATCGCTCAGGAGCCTATCTCCCGTTTCTGTAGTCTGAGCCAATTTGATGCTATGTCACTCACAGGGCTCCCAATCCAAACCTTAAGGTAATAGAGGCACCTTTTTAGCCAAAAATCAAAATATAATCAAAAAGATATATAGCTATATATAGCTTTTTGCCTTTCCCCCTCTACATTGCTTCTACTTCTACAGCCTCTACTTCTACTTCTGCAGCTGTTTCCCTGCAGACACTTGCAGACGGTCCAGAACTTTGTTGTTCTGGCCAATCACAGCACAGTTGTCATCAGGGTAACACAAACGTTTGGGGAACACAATTGGCAGGTGGTGTGAGTAATTACCTAGCCCCTGTCGCAATGCACCTGCCAATTGTGTTCCCCAAACTTTTGTGTTACCATGAACGTTTGCGGAAATCAACAAGTTGTTTACGAGATTCTGTCCATCGATCATTTCGGGCCCCTTGCTCGGAGAGAAAGTCGTCCGCGTGCATCTCGTGAAAAAGTGGAGATATTTGACTAAGTAGACGTTTTGCGCCACAACTTTGACATGGATATAAAACTAGAGGACTATATGGCACCACACATCTTTGGAATTATTTAATGGGTGAGTACACAGGGAATAATGAGGACTTAAAGGTAGGGGAAGTGATTTGAAATTCATGGTGTAGTACCAGCCTGGTGCACTAGGGGCCCCCAAAAGTAGCTACACTATCTGAACCTGCTGCTCTCTCCTGATTGGAGGAGAATTGTGGTGACCTGGGGAACTTTTATTAGCTCCTCTGCTAACGTGGGGGAGGGGGAAACTCCATATGTGGTTTCCACACCTTATAATAGAGCATTTTAACAGAAAAAAAAATATTTTTGGGGTGATATCTGACAAAAGTGAAATCACTTCCCCTACCTTTAAAGAGCGCACACATTCTTTGTAACAACAAGTCAATGAGCCAGTCTAAAGACTAAACAAAATAGCCACGCAGGGCTACGTCTGTCTGACAGCCTCTATTGATGTGATACAGAGTTGTCTGTAGACATTGCTTTAAAATGTCTACAGAGAACTACTTTTATGCACTTGCTTTTAATATATATATATATATATATATATATATATATATATATATATATTTTTATTCCTATTCTGTGTCCTCACTGCATATTGCATCTTTAATGTTTTGCCTCTATACGTTTAATTATATAAATAAATATAAATAATATAAATAATATTTATTTCTTCTCTTTTCTCTACTGCTCTGTAAAGCACGTTTAGCTGCATCTTATGTCATGAAAAGTGCTATAAATAACGTTTATTAATACTTGAAAATACAAACAGTAGGTTACTTTACTCTGCACCAGTTAAAAGTCTCCTCTAAACCAGTGGTCCGGGGACCACCAGTGGTCCTTGAGAGGGTTCCAAGTGGTCCCCAGGCTAAATGATGGAAAGTTGTTTAACCAGATGTAACTCTTGAGAATGTGAAAATGAAACCAAATGGACCCTTGCGGGTCCATTTGGTTTCATTTTCACACTCTCAAGAGTTAAAAATATCCATCATCTATTTAATTAAGAAGTCTACACTGTTTTGTTTGGAAAATCCAGCCTGGAATTGTGAACAAAACCAAAACAATTCTTTAGTTTTAGGTCTTTGGGGCTAGTAAAATGTCATCAAATGGTGCCCCGTGGCTCAAATGCTGAATAAATGGTGGTCCCTGGTGTCAAAAAGGTTGAAAACCACTGCTCTAGTCTAAACTCATGACCACACGGAGAGTGAGTGACTGCAGTCATGTGTGTAAACAGATTACATTGTAACTGTACTACACCCTGATAAACGGAATTACTTACTTCATTCAGTGGAGAGACGGACGAGGCTGCGATCCGATAACACTTGGTTAGCAAGTCGATCTCAGTTCAGTAACATTTAGCCAATAAATAACATTGTTTCCACTGTAGACTACAGTGTAACTTTTTAAACAGTACAGTCAACTCTGTGCTTCCGTGCTCCATGGCGGTCATGTGACTTTAGTTTACGACCAACAGCCTTTCTCTTTTTTGCGCCCCTTTCATTTTTTTTCCCCCGAACAACTTTATTGATAATAAAAAGCACACACGGACAAGACAGTAGCCTGCCTACACCTGTACATTAGCCCACAAACAAAGACGACGTCTAGTCATCATTAGAACTCAGACAGACAAATCAACAAAAATAGACAATTTAGTGAAGATTTCTGATGTACTATACCGCTATGTCTAATGATTGGTTTCATTTTAAAAGACTATTAATACAGGCTGAATCAATTTTATTATGTAATTACGTAGATTCTTGAAATTTAAGTAAAATGTTTGACATTTATTTGACTCTTGAGAGAGTCAATTGACTGGTTAGATAACCAGAATTCAACGTTGAATCAATGGATTTTGCTATCTGGGAAATAAAACCAAATGGACTTAAAGAGTTAAAGATCTAAGTCAAAGTGGCTGCAAAGTGGCTTTATGCATGTTTTATAATGATAATCTGAATCTACAGCTATAAACAATGGTTTTAAAATTATGGTAGTATTTGCTAGAGCAGGGGTTTTCAACCTTTTTCATCCCAGGGCCCACCACTTATTCAGCATTTGAGCCACGGACCACCATTTGAGGACATAGCCCCAAAAACCTAAAACTAAAGAATTCTTTTGGGTTTTGTTGACAATTCCAGGCTGGATTTTGCAAACAAAACAGTGTAGACTTCTTAATGAATTAGTTAATTCAGATGATGAATATTTTAACTGTTGAGAGTGTGAAAATGAAACCAAGTCCATTTGGTTTCATTTTTACATTCTCAACAGTTACATCTGGTTAACCAACTTTCCATCATTTAGCCTGGGGACCACCTGGAAGCCTCTCAAGGACAGTATTTGCCTCTGCAGATTCAGATAGTACAGGCTAAGAGTACAGAAACCCTCCAGTGTCTCACTCTGCTGCATGTGTATCAATACTGACTGAGTCTGAGCCACTAATGATGATGATGAAGTCATGTGCTCATGGGCATATGACTGAGACAGCAAAACAATGGTTTGTTGGTATTCCGGGAATTCAACACACTAGGAGGCATAGATGTTTAACAGCAGGGATTAGAGCAGGGGTGGGCCAAATGAGATACATAAAATATTGTGGAGGGCCGAACTAAAGTCTGCGTAATTTTAATTTAATTTAAAGATAAAGGTAACAGTAAGACCAACCATTTTGACACCAGGGCCCACTATTTATTCAGTACTTGAGCCACGGACCACCATTTGATGACAATTTAGCCCCACAGATCCCAAAACTTTCTTCAAGATTTCTTTTGTTTTTGTCCACAATTCCAGGCTGGTTTTGGGAAACAAAACAGGATAACAAAAATGACCATTCTCTTACATTCTTTGATTGAATGTGTAGACTTTGGGCTAGTTCAGATGATGAATATTTTAACTCTTGAGAGTGTAAAAATGAAACCAAATGGACCCGCAAGGGTCCATTTGGTCTATTTAACGTGGAACTCTCTCAAGGACCACTGGTGGTCCCCGGGCCGGTCAGAGTCAGCCAAAGGGCCGCATTTGGCCCCCGGGCTGCATAATGTCCAGGTATGGATTAGAGCCATTTATTCTAATACCTATTAATTCTAACACCTTCCATCCTCCTGAGAGTCTGAGAGTGAACTGTAGATGAGTAGTGTCCTGAACGCGTTTTGGTGTTTTATCTGTTGAAAAATAGCAGATCAACAAGCTCATGTCGCGCCACCGAGTGGCGCGACATGAGCTTGTTGTTCTGCTATTTTTGAAAAATTGTGAAAATGTGCTGCAAATCTCTGAACACATTATTTTGGAAGCAAACATTTTATCTCAATTTTTCGCTACTAGGGAACCCCGAGAACAACATGTTTCCAGATGGGGGTCTGCAGCCAAATATGGATAATTCTGGTGGTCCTTGGCTAGAAATATGTTAGCATCACTGACACAGGAACACAGATTTTTCAGGAAAACTAGAATCTAGTGTCAGAAACTATAGAATCTAGTGTCAAAAACTCGATTCTAGCGTCAGACAGTAGATTCTAGTGTCAAAAAGTAGATCAGAAACTATCATTTAGTGTCATTAACTAGATTCTAGTGTCGGAAACTACTGTAGAATCTGGCGTCAAATCTAGAATGTTGCTGCAGCTATAATCTGGTGTCAGGAACTACTGTATAATCTGGTGTCAGGAACTCGAATCGAGGGTCAGGACACAATGGGTTAATAAGTGTAACTCCAAGAGTGTATAGTGGTTGTACAGTTACGCACAGTGGTGTGTAATTAACACTTTAAAGCATATTAAATTGGCTTATTGTCGGTAAAATATAAGGAGATATAGCTACTTCTCACGTCACATTCACGTCACATTCACGTCACGTAACATATTACTTTACTCGTTACAAAAAACTATGAAAGAAACTATGTTACTTTACTTTAGGGTAGGCCTATATTGAAAATAAATAAATAAATCAGAAACATTAAATTGTTTTCGAGATAAGTATATTTTCCAAATGACACTGGTCTAGTAGGTCTAGTTTTAAGCTCTAGCCTACTTGCCAACACAGAGGGAACAAATACAGTAGCACTGCCACTTACGCCAATCTGGCACAATCTCCAAAATCACAGACAATATCCAGTATAATGATATGGATATAATACTGATGTCCTGCCCATGCACCGTTAGACCTAAAGTAACAGTTATCATCACTATGATGATGTTATGCCCTGTGGAAGACACTTTCTGTTTCTGTTTCACTCTGGGAGGGCACTCAGCGAACCATGTCAGTTTACATGATATACAGTATTAGCAGTGTTGTAGTGGTACTTTTAGAAGTGGGGGGACGCCTCTGAAAGGGGAATTCCCCTTTTTTTCTGAGAGTGTACAAATGTAAACCAAATGGACCCTAGCGGGTCCATTTGGTTCCATTTGTACACAAAAGGAAACTCATTAACATGGTGAAACACATCTTGATGATGTCACCAAGATGTATTTCACCATGCTAATGATTTTTTTCATACCCAAAAATATTTTAGATGTGAGAAGTGGTGGGACGCCGTCCCCCCGCGTCCCCCTCCACTACACCCCTGAGTATTAGGCAGGAGGATGAGTCTCTCTCTCTCTCTCTCTCTCTCTCTCTCTCTCTCTCTCCCTCTCTCTCTCTCTCTCTCTCTCTCTCTCTCTTTTTCTTTTATTACATTACGCAATAACTACTAATGAGCCGTGTTGGGACATGTGCACTACGACAACATAGTATACTTTTCTTTCTGCATTACTTTCATATTTTTCTGTCAATCTGTCTCGCTGCAAGTGTTCTTGTAAAATTATCTTGACAACTGCAGTTAAATAATTACTTAATTTGTCATCAAATTATTTGTTGGCTTCCATGAATTCAAGGAATATTTAACAGCTGTGTTAACTGTGAGTTTTCTCGTATTCTTCATATGGATTTGGCCAGACAGCCAAGTGCGCTTGCTTTATTGTAGGTATGCCACTGGCCTATGTAATATTTGATTAATAGTGATAGATATTTAATTTTATATTTTGTAAAAAAAAAAAAGTAGTATGTAATAGTAATATTAATATATTAAACCTGCTCAGACAGTTTGTAATATAATATATTACTTTTAAAATGAAGGTAATAATTAATAAGTAATATAGGCCTATTAACAAGGTAAAGTAATATTCCCAACACTGCTAATGACCCATTGAAAACACAGTAACTGTAACGAAGAGCGTTACTTGTAAGGGCATTAGTCACAACACACTTCCCATACAACTTGCTGCACCCAGCCGTGCTACTCAGATGTTAGCCTCGACACGCTTTCATTTTCGTCCGCCTTGCGCGAAAACGGAAAGCCTGGACTAGCCTGTTACACGAAGTGGCCTTGAGGGGGGAGTCAACCTTCCGGGGTGGGCGTCGCTCTAAATGATGTGACGTAGAACAGCAGTGGACGGGCGCGGGAGGGGCCGGGGA
Organism: Benthosema pterotum; assembly: GCA_039105355.1. Classification (NCBI taxonomy): domain Eukaryota; kingdom Metazoa; phylum Chordata; class Actinopteri; order Myctophiformes; family Myctophidae; genus Benthosema; species Benthosema pterotum. Next base: position 10,921,563 of record CM076974.1, read on the forward strand.
TGACGACACGTTCGTGAGATCAAATCAGATCAGCTCGATCTGCCGTGTGGATCCCACGCCCCCCCCCCCCCCCCAAATCATTGAGGGCTAGACCAGGCTACTCAGATGTTGAATCGGCGGTGTCCGGGATCGAATAACTCTATGGATCGAACCCATGAACTTGTGCTCCCAAAGGAGAGAGCTCTACCCAGAGCTACACTATCCGGATACTGCTGTTTGCCTGGCACGTTCTCGTACACTGGAACCCGTGTTGTGTTGAAACACAGTCCGTGGCCCTTGTCTTGTAGGCTACCAAGTTTTCTATTTTGGCCTGCTGTATATTCCAGTTGGCATCCCCTGCTTTACAGTAGATTCATTGGAGTCTGAGACATTTAAAAAAAACAATAGCTAATGGCGGTCCGTGGCCTAACGCATCAAACTGATGAGCCTTGATATGAAAACATAATATTTGATTCAAGATGTCACACATGTGCGTACTAGAATACAATGCCACGCCAGTCCCAGCTATAGATGTCTATCTTTTTGTTGTGCTGTCTGCGTTCTCTCTGTCGTCTCAGATTTTAGGCTGTATGCTTGCTTGGCTCCTGACATCCATTTGCTTGGGCAGAGCAAAAGCAAAGAAAAGCACATGTGACATAAATATTTATGTTTTATTAACCTTGCTTGGGTCCAATGGAAAGCGGGAGGAGGGGGGAAAAAAAGGGGTCTGTTACAAAATGCCAAGACATCCAAGTGTCGGGGTCAGGAGGATCTAATCTAGTCCATCGGGTTTTTCAGAGAGCCGGCCGTTTGGTGGAAGTCTTATTTAAGCTGACTCCTGTATATACTGAGTAAACATCACCAAATCCTCAGTGTTTGCTAACAGAGCAGAGCGGGGGCCTTGCATGCCTCAAAAAGGATCAGCACATATAAACAGTGTTAAGCAAGCCTTGGTTATGGTTTGGTCCGCTAAGGAGACGCTGTCACGCAGAACCCTAAGCCAGACGCGGTACAGTGCAGTCGGCCCCTGCAAAGCCCACACAACACAATCAGGCTTTATGTCGGAGGAAGTGACGCTCAGAGCGCTATTATCTCAGGGTTTAGAACAGAAACCAGGGGCCTTTCAAACACAACTGTTATTTCCATGAAATGGGCCCCGGCCGGCCGGCAGGCGATAACATCCCGCTTACCTCGGACCTGAATAATGTCAGCGGCTTCACGCTGATTAAAGATCATTTATAATTTGTGTGTATTTTTTTCTTTTGTTTTTTTCTTTAAGGTTTTATGACCTCAATTACACCCAACAATCCTGAACTTTGAACATTCTGTGTTAGGGGATTTTCATTGGGGTTTGGAAGGCTTTTGAGCTGAACAGAACAGTGGCAGAACGGTAAAAAACATCAGTGACATCTGCTGGCAATTATGTCCAATTGACATAATGAGATTAGCAGGACTGTGACATCACAAACAACAGGAAAATCCGAACACTTGTTTGTGCCAGAAAACAGCAGAGCACAGAAAATATACTGAAAGTTAAAGGTATAGTAAGTGATTTCACTTAATTCAGTGATTCCACTTAATTCAAAAACATTTTTTCTTCTTCTTTTTTGGCTAATCCTCCCTACTATAGAGTGTGGTGACCATATAAGGAGTTCCTCCCTGTCCCCAGTGAGCCCCTGGGGTCATAAAACATTAATTTCAGTTTCGGTGCTCTTGGCCTCTTACACATCCCCCACTGTAGAGTGTGCGCATGTGCACATCTTGAAGAAAAATCCACTCTTATTGGCTCATTATGAAACTACTGGAGACTGGTGTGCAGTGATTGGCTAAAACGCTGCCCCACACCCCCCACAACCCTCCTCCGCCCCACACACTAACACCGCCTTGTCCTGAGCCCGACAAATGATTTGACCATCATTTGTTGACAACAACAAAGCTCTGGACCTTCTGCAGGGCAAAGCAAGTCTTTGCTCTGCAGGGAAATAGCTGCAGCATCGCAGTAGAAGTGACATAGAGAGGAAAAACTCAAAAAATATAGCTGGATATATTTTGATTTTTGGAGAAACGTTGCCTATAATACCTTTAATCACATTGGGAAAAAGGTACAGGGGGGCAGTGGTTCTCAATTTAACAGTTTTCCTTGTAGACCCCCTATACCTTCTCACATCTGACTATAGCTGAGACCCCCCCCACCCCAAAAAAGGGGGGCCCAGGTTGCCCCCCTTGGTTGGGAAACTGAGCCCTGGGGGACTCTGGTCAACCCGGTATACAAGTGCTTAGGGGTCACTCGGTTTACCTACGAAACATCATTATTGTAGTTCTGTTGAAGACGAGATATTGAGTTACCATTTTTTTCCAGTAAACCACACAGTATACTTTCAATTCCATGCACCCCCGCTAGAATACCTTAATATTGACCTTGCCCCTGTCAAGCAAGCCCCATATGCACCACCACCAGACTGCAACTGCAACCCATGATTGTTTTAACGTACGACAGATCACTATAGTTCTTCTCAAACTAACCTTGACCCTTCTGTGAGGCTGGCTGGCTGGCTTGAGAAAGTCCAGTCCAATTCAATTTGCTTTTTGATTCCTCCCCTTTCTGTCTCTCTAACTCTCCCTCTCTCCCTCTCTCATTCCACAACAGTGGTGTGTTCATGCTTCATGCTTGCGTAAAACGATGGATGGGGATCAATCCGTGCGCCAGGGCTGGATCCAGGCATGGGCGTAGGGGGGGCCTGCCCTGACTCCCCCACCAAACATGATGGCAAGCAAACAACCCACATTTCCAAAATATAGTATATTTCAAATTAAATAAGTGCTTGTATATTTAAAATGATTTGAAACACTATACCGTTGCTAACTAACACTTGTCTCACCACTAAACCAACACCATTTCATCAGTCAAAACAGAGAACTCTCTGTTGCTTAATGATGATTATTACTTGCCTAATATAATATAAGTCCTGTACAAGATATACATTTTGTCACAGAACTAAAGACTAAATGAAAATGGTATGGGTGCGGGAGCGGGCGTTGAAGCTGCTCTCATGCCATTTTCGCCTGCCCCCCACCAATTAGGAAATGTTATATCCGGGCCTGGTGTGCACCATGGCCTTCATGGTAAGATAACACTGCGACGAGTAGGCCTATAGGGTGAGCAGCTCTAAACTGTTGGTTTGAGGGGCAGAAGTAGTGCAAGACGCCTATTTCACAGCCAGCGCGTGCTGCCCTTTAGTGGGGATAATGGGGGGACACCGACACTGGGGGGGACCCGACCAAGATTGTCATTGCACAAACGGCCATTGTTTTGTGCAATGACAGTCAGTGGTCGGGTCCCCCCCAGTGTCGGTGTCCCCCCATTATCCCCACTAGAGGGCAGCACGCGCTGGCTGTGAAATAGGTCTAGTGTGGGGAAATGCATCGCATCAGCAAATTATTAAGATCTTGAGTTTTTTTTTTTAAATAACTCAATAACTAATTCAAATATAGCAAAAATAGCTCATCTGCAAACTCAAAATGTGGCGCAGCGTGATGCGTTTTGAGCTTGTAGATGTAAGGAGTTTACCATGAACAGTGGGTAAATCAGCCAACAACCCACAACCTTTAATGGTAAATTATGCTTCTATCACTTTCTTGTTACAACCGTTCTAAACTGTTGATGGCTCATTTGCAATTGCAACTAATTTGCATCATAACGCATCCGGGTATTTTAAAGTACTGAGCGAAGTTGTTCTATTTACCACTTTTTTAAGCCAATCAAAATCTAATATTTGAACACATGACTCAAAAAAGTGGCAGAACAGCTACAGTATTTTTGATGCATCCGCGCTGGAGTGAGTGTGGACACCATAATATTTTAACAGACTTAAAAACACATCTATAACAAGAAATGAGACAAAAACATCGTAAGAGGGATATCTGGTCACCCTATAGCGAAGACAGAGAGGCAGATACAGCTCTTCTTCACATGCAGGGCCTTCCTGAGTAAATGAACCCAAGTGTGAACGAATCTAGGACACTGTTTACAAGTCAACCGAGTTGGCCTGCCTTTAAAATGAACCATATGTGACGAGGAGACGGCAATGCAGGAGGGGGGGTGGAGGGGTACCATGGGGGGAGCAGTCCTTTGCGAACGCATCCTGACTCCAACTTTATTATTGACATAAAAGCCAAAAAGCCGCCATTTCCCGTAAATGGAACCTAAAGCAATAATGCAGCAAAAAAAAAAAAAAAAGAAAGAATTCAAAGATCTTCGTCGTCTATACGATGACATGTTGGGGATCGCGACGCGACTGAAGGGCTGCCATGAGAGTAACAAGCCGCTGTCATGAAACTCAAACTCAGGCTAACGGTTCAGGCTGTCTTTATAATTCAATTGTCCGTACTGTACGGAGAAGCCCATTGTGTTGCAGTCCTCCAGTGTCACGCTTGACTGGACGTAGCTCAGGTCGCCTGAGAGTGGGAGGGTGGGTGGGGGACCGCCTCGTACAATGAGAGGAGAAATCAAAGGGGGTGCGGGATGGGTTGGGTACCCCCTCATGTACAGTTCAAACAGTCCATGGTTGTGGTGGCTGGGCCCATGTGTATGGGTCATGGGTAAATAGCCCACTTATACGATTTCATTGTGACCTTTGTCGACTGACTATTTGGCTATTCTGGGTCAGTAAGTCCCGGGTGCAGGGAGATACACTCCCCTTTTCCACCGGCGTTTGAACCGGTTCAGTTCTTTCTTTCTTTCCGCCTAATATTGAACGACTTCAGAGTGTTTCCACTGAAAATTAAATGGTTCAGAAGCCTAAAAGTTGATTCGCAACTTGAAACAAAAAAAGGCCATAAATGCTGTGAAAGTGCCAATAACATTGTGATAATCTAGAATGGAGCCAGTCCTAGTTTAGTTTAGTTTAGTTTAAGCATTTAGCAGACACTCTTAATCCAGAGCGACTTGCATTAGAAAAAGCATATGGTAATTCATCATATATAGAAAAATAGTCATCTTAATAAGAACGTAACAGTAGAAAGTCTATATAGGCTAATTATATTACCGGTTTACTGGACTGGCCCAGTTTGGAAAATCTAACTGTATCCACCTAATAATACCAGTTGGTATTGTATCTTATCAATTGTATCTAATCATTGATTTAATCAATGATTAGTCACCTTTACAATATGGCTAGAGAATGGACATTCCTGAAATGAATAACTCTGCTGCACATGTTGTTTGCACCTCCCAAAAACTTTGCCAAAATGGCAAATTCAACCTTTGCTTTGAGGCAGATTCTGAAGGGGTCATAAACAGCATAAACAAAGTCAAGAAAGTGACAGGACCCATGCATGCGTATGTGCCTGGCACACACCTGTGACTGAGTGGCACACACCTGTGACTGAGTGGCACACGCCTGTGACTGAGTGGCACACACCTGTGACTGAGTGGCACACACCTGTGACTGAGTGGCACACGCCTGTGACTGAGTGGCACACACCTGTGACTGAGTGGCACACGCCTGTGACTGAGTGGCACACACCTGTGACTGAGTGGCACACACCTGTGACTGAGTGGCACACACCTGTGACTGTCACACAACTGCCAGCATTTGAAAATCAAAAACAACAGTGAATGCCAACAGAATCTGCAGTTCTGATTGCAAGCACATTTCATAGTTTTGGGGTCAGAAGAAGGCAGACGATTTTGGGGCGTGTGGAGCGGTGTCCCAGTGAAACTTCCAGCTTCCCTGTGTCGGCTGATCTGAACGGCTGATCTGAAGGATCCTTGAACCAACGTGTCGTGGAAAAGCGTCCTAAATATTTTGCATAGTGGCGTTTCCAAGCAATTTGGAACCCCAGGCAAGCCCCCCTTACCAAATGGACCCGGGGGCTCCAGGGAAAAATCTCCTGTGATGTCATGCCTATGACAGGCACAGTAAAATGGCGCCACCCAAGGGATAAAACTATTTTTATTATTATTTTATTTTTTAAACTAAACAACATATGATATGTGTTTTAAATGTTCAATTCTAATTATAGAATTGAACATTGAGAAGTGTAATATATTTATCCATATGAGGCTTATCATATATCTGGTGGTCGCCCCGGTGCCGCCTCCCCTCCCCTCATGGCACCTCAGGCAACTGCCTAGTCTTCCTACTGGCAAAATGCCCCTGGTTTTGCATGGGTGAGGTGTTTTTCGGGGGAACCCTTGGGGTCCATATATACCTCCTCACTCATATCATCCTCGTGGTGCTGTCAAGCGTGTATCCCAGCGGGTCCACGGACGGATCAGTGCACACGGCGCGGCGTCTGGGTCAGGTTTATCCTGTCTGAGCCCGGCGTCGGGTCCAAGGGGTTCATCCCGACAACCCCTGCATGAACGCTCATGCTTCCCATCAAGGCCTGCCTGCTGCAGCGACAAGACAGCACTACACACACTACAAAGACTCACTGCAGCCAGCTGCAGCCTTTACATCTGGGGCCATGAGAGTGGGACTGTTCCTGTGTGTGTGTGTGTGTGTGTGTGTGTGTGTGTGTGTGTGTGTGTGTGTGTGTGTGTGTGTGTGTGTGTGTGTGTGTGTGTGTGTGTGTGTGTGTGTGTGTGTGTGTATGTGTGTGTGTGTACGTGTGTGTCCCCGTGTGTGCTTGCACATGTGCATGTGTGTAGGTTTATATAATTCTGTATTAGTCTGAATGTATGTGTGTGTGTGTGTGTGTGTGTGTGTGTGTGTGTGTGTGTGTGTGTGTGTGTGTGTGTGTGTGAGAGTGAGACTGTGTGTGTGTGTGTGTGTGTGCGCACGCGTGCACACACCCACGTGCATGTGTGCTTGAGAAACAGACACACACACAGAGTTGCAAAAAGAGGGCCTATATTAAGTGTGTAGGTATTGCACAGGCATGTGTGTGTGTGTGTGCGCGCATGCATACACGCACGCACACACACACGTGCATGTGACTATATGTGTGCGAGAGAAACAGACACACGCAAGGAGTTGCAAAAGAGGGCCTACGTAGGTACTGTAATGCAAAGGCATGTGTGTGTGTTTTCTGTTTTCAATGATGCTGTTGGTTTTGAGGTGCCACATTTGTTAGTGTGTAGCAGTAGTAGTAGTAGTAGTAGTAGTAGTTAGTAGCAGTAGTAGTGTTTCAAATCATTTTAAATATAATCACTTAATTTGAAATATCTTTGAATTGTGCGTTGTTTGCATGCCATCATGTTTGGTGGGACAGGCAGTCAGGGCCATGCCTAGATCCGGCCCTGATTTGCAAGCAGGTCAAGGATTGTTAATTCTCCTTAATTCGTTACCGTCTGCTGGGCCTGGCGTGGCCTGTACACCGCCGAGCAGCAGAGAAAAAGACCTGGATGGAGATATTTGGTGAGAAAGAGAGTTGCCCAGCAGCAGTATTATATTTATAGGCCCCTTCTGTAACAGCTTACGTCTCATTTTTTTCTCTCTCTCGTGCTTCTGTATGGATCCTGTATAAATCACATGCTTTCATCTATTTATTACAGCGAATATATCAGTACAGCTGGTGGACTGGGATTCTCCAAGAGCCTGCGAGTGTTTCAATCGCTAAGCTGCCGTCGTCTGGCAGAGTGGTACCACCACTCAGGGGCGTTTTTGCCATCAGGCAGACTAGGCAGTTGCCTGGGGTGCCATGAGGGGAGGAGGGGCACGGGGGCGACCACCAGACATGCTTTAAAAGGATCCCAGCCTAATAAGGCTCATATGGATAAATACATTATACTTATGCTCATATTTTTATCCCTTGGGTTGCGCCATTTTACTGTGCCTGTCATAGGTATGACGTCACAGGAGATTTTCCCTGGAGCCCACCCTTAACAAATGGACCCGTAAGGGTCCCTTTGGTAAGGAGAGGGGGGGCTCCAAATCTTGCCTGGGGCTCGAAATTGCTTAGAAACGCCACTGCCACCACTGTGGTTCAGGAGCAGCTTGTCCAATAACGATCCCTGGGTTGGTGGTTCAAATCCCGGCTCCTCCTCTCTACACGTAGAAACGTCCTTGGGTCACTGAACCCTGAATTGCAGTGGAGGCAAAATCATTTCCCGACTGCGAGCGACAATTGCGACCTTTGGCCCAACGGATGATCCGGACCTCAGTATCAATATTATATCCCTATCATGAAATTATCCTGGATTTTGTCTGTGATTTTGGATATTGTGATATTATGAAATGGTGTAATTGTTGTATAAAATATAGGATGGGGGGAATCGGCATTGGCATTTAATTAAAAATCAAAAAGCTTTTTGTGTATGAAACTATGTCAGTCCACCACCCCAGGCCATCCAACTCGCCAATTTTCCTATTTCCCGGTTTAGTGCATTTTTGTTTTACTTCAACTTCTTTTAAATTGCATTGAATCGCGAAAGAGAGAACAGTTATTTAGAGTTAACATCAGAAGAAGCAGGAATGCTCAACTAATGATAATCAACTAATATTTGGATCACTTATCTTCATCCCTACCCTCAACCTAAGGTCATGAAGTGTGGGTTACAACCTGAAGAACGTTGCAAATACAAGCGGCTGAAATGAATTTTGAAATGAAAAAGTAAATAAAATGAAATGGAGTAGAGCCGTTGCTCCTTTGCCTGGAAAGGAGACAGCTTTTGTCGTTTGGGCATCTGGTTAGGATGCCTCTCGAGCATCTCCCTAGGGAGGTCCTCGAGGCACGTCACCCCAGGGCAGGGACAGGGACGTCTGGAGCTCTCTGGTGGAGCTGTTTCCCCCGTGACCAGACCTCGGATAAGTGGATGAAGATGGTGGGTTTGACATACTACACTGATGAAGACATTGATGCAAACTGGCAAGAACCAGTCAAATAAACATTGATGATTTTTACAGTCCATCTACTACTCTACTGGATGCAAAGCATTGTGGACACACAGGCTCAAACAACAAATAGTTAAATACTTGAAAATTTGTTTTTATTGTCACTGTAAACAATTCTTTTACAAAAAATAATAATATTCAATCACACAATTTACATAATAAAATAATGCTCTCAATACGAAATATAAACACCTCTACATGAACTATAAACACATTCGTAGGACAAATATCCTTATTATTCAACACATTCAGACACTGGATCAACTCGCAATCCCTTATTGTTTACAATTGAGCATGTCAATATCGCATCTTTTCAGACATCATTTATTTTCTTGTACAAAACAGCTACTTTATTTAAAAGAACAGTGGTGGATATTGTGCGATTTTTATTCAATTACTGTGGGCTAATTTGGGGATCGTGGACATGAAAAGGTTTTGGGAATCACTGTGTTAAGCTACCCAACAGCACATGAAGTAAATAATATCAGCTCCATCTTCAAGAGCTACAACATTAAATTGCTTCATTACTAATTGATTGAGTTGTGATTGATCAGCGGAAAATGGTTCCATTGGCATATAAACATAAATTTGGTCAGCATAAACTAGTCTTCCTATAATTAAAAAGGGAGTTAGGGGAAGAATCTGTGGACTTTTTCCACCACTGCTATAGAGCCTGTTTTGAAAAGAAAAGCAATGAAGAGAGAAAACAAAGTCATTAGAGTTGTCAGACATTGACAATGAACCATAAACTCCTCCAAAAAACATTCCTGCTCTTTAATTGCAAAAACAGACTGCTGTTTAATTATATAGCAGGCTAAACCATGCCATCCTGAAGCCTGTTTTAGACTACATACTAAATAGAAGGTGCTGTACTGTAAGTGATATTGTTTTTTGAAAAAATAATGTTGAATAGCTCTATATTCCCATCATTGCTGTAAAGTCTCTCTAATTGTTTAGTAAATACAAAATACTTCATGCCCGGACACCAATTTCAGTTAAGAGAACTCAAGATAGATGATAAAAGTGATGAAACACAGACATGATGGGACAAAACCGGAAGCGGAATACACAAGCTAATGCTATCTCTATACTTTAACTGCAACAATGAAATTTCACCCGACTTTTGTTTACTGAAAATGTATCTTTGAGGCATTAAAATTATTTTTCTGTTCATTATAGAGCTGGAAAGATGGAGAGACCCTGCACAGACACTCTCTACAGAGCTTTAGTATTTTAAGAATTTTTCGATTTTAAGAGTTTCGTTTTTACCCCCCAAAAATATCACCTACAGCACATGTGCGAGAGTGAGAAGTTGCATCATAGTGAATGAGGATGTCGCCTTTCTTGTGGTTTTGGAGCAGGGCCTTCAGTTAACACCAAAACGGTCGAGTCATCTACATTTAGAAATCATTATCATACAAAAAAAGAATGTATTAATTCATATAAATTAGATGTTTGTGTAAATAAACACCAAGCACGCAATTTCTCACCTTCAACAACGTGCCGTTATGTACATTGCATAATCTCATAGCTAAAGTCAATCTGTACAAATTATGTAAAATATATAATGTGTGTATAAAAAAGTAAAATAAAACAAAAACAAAGCTAGCAGCAAGATAGAAGTATTACACAGTAAAAGTCCTGCATGTTGAGTGTGTTCATATGGACCATTAATGTAGTTATTTTTAGGGTAATTTACCTCTGCAAGTGTGAAAGTGGAACTCATTTGTGTCGACACTCTTAAACAAACACACAGGTTTTCACGGTGTACATCATGTGGGACAAGATAAAAAACACCTCCAACTTTTGGAATGTGACGTTGATGACATGTAATAAACTCTGTACAACTCTCAAACTTTTGATGCTCGTCGACACCATACACACACTGAGACAGACCGAGTGTTCACTTCACAGTGCTGGTGTACAAAACAGAGACAAGGGTCTTACATGCGAACAGAACCAACACTCTAAGCCTCTAACAGTTGTAGACTTGTTTCATAATAACCCTGAATCCTGGAGCTAGTGTAATGGACCTGTGGGGAGAACTGAGTCGTGTCAACGAACCAGAGAAGACAAACAGACAGCGCAAGCACACTTTAGCGTCACAGAGATGCCAAAAGCCGCTTGTGGCAGGCATCTTCCTGTTATTTAGACAGCTGGTGGATGGTAAATGAAACTCCAGCTACTGTATGTGGCCAAACGGCACAGGGTAAAGCTTTTGCGGTAATCTGGCCCAATGCAGCATGGTTGGAGTTTCATAAAGAAATAATAATAAAAAAAAAAATCAGGAAGATGTGCTTGCCACAAGTGGCTTTTTGCCACACATGGAGGCCTAAGTGTGCTTACACTAAGACAGAGACAGACAGCAGACACATCAGTAGCATTGTCGGGACACATGCTCACGCAAACATGTGTGTGTGCATGTGCTCACACACACCACAGGCACACGAGTTGCACACATGCACATACTATAGTCTGTACAAAGGCCATGGTATTCTCACTTTGTGGGCAGGATTAAAGGCAAACTTGAAATTCACATGCTTAAACTGGCGTATTGTACCGGTAATTGACTTAATTGCTCTTGATCTATGCTGTTTTTAGTGTTTTGTTTTTGTATTTAAAAATATACATGTGTATTGGATAAAAGATAAGGATGTTTCAGCAGTGAATCACTGCATTGCTAGACAATGGACCCTGTGTAATCTAACATAGAAAACTTTTGTTGTCAGATTTGTCATTCGGCACACAATTCCTTAACTGTCCGTATGTGGTAGCATCTCTAAAAAGTCCGCTAGTTGTAATACTACCACTCTCTCATAGACAAACGTCATACACACACACACACACACACACACACACACACACACACACACACACACACACACACACACACACACACACACACACACACACACACACAAACATAACTCAAAGCACGGTAGCCTGGAACCAGCCTTATTTTGCGTTGTAACATTCAACTTCTGAATGTTACCGGCAACTGAGTCTGGTGAGTGCCTGCTTGACTCGAATTTCCCTGACACCTGTCACCTGTTGCGCAGCGCCTTGTCCCTGATTGGATGTCGTTCCATTGAGCCTAAACTGTTGTTTTTTTGCAGCTGCAGGCTGCCCAATAAACAGTCAGATTGGAGATTGAGAGATGAGATAGCCAATCAGAAGTTGTGGCTTTGCCGAGAGACCAGAGAGCCAATAGTATAGCCAGTACAAAAACCATCCCACAGCTCAGAGGTCATAGAACAATTCTGCAGAAATAGTACAGCAGCTGCCAATTAATTGACAATGCGTCAATTCTTGTTTGTCCAGAGATCAGAAGCCTCGACTGTATTTTGACGTTCATAAGCCACGCCCACTCATGGAGATAGGCAACTTGCCAGGCGGAGTTGCAAAGTTGAAGTTGAATTTGAACTTCAACATAGAAACGAGTCTGGGTCCAGGCTAGTCGAACGGAGGATGAAAATAATACGTATACTGTCCATGTGAGTCTCGATACATGACGGAGTGAGAAATGATAGTGAAGAAAAACCGGCAGAATAAAGGTGTTTCAGTGCAACCCTTGTTGTTGGTCAAAGGGTGTAAGTCTCCCTTATGCAGGACTGGTGAAGGCTGGTGAACGGATGGATCTACCTACCTGTATATGGATCTAACCATGTCTGCTTTTTGGTTAAGTAATGACAGTGGTGGGCAGTAATATGGGGGCAGAGCCAGTGGTCACATGGTGAGGGGACCTGATTTATACTTGGTTGTACTGCAGTGTGTCGGATGGCCAAAATAGTGGACTCACAAGCTCACAAACGCAACCAGATCCGTCTGAAACTAATGGCGGAAAAGTATAATTATACCTTAACCTTACTAACAATACTGTACTTAAGTACAATGACGGCCTACGGTATAATTGAGCTATTTGTAGTACTTGATAGACTATTTGGAATTTCCAATACATTTGTGTACTTCTACACTACATCTCAGATTTACTTGTTTTACTCCACTACATCACTACATTATTAGACACCTTTAGTCATTACTTATTTGTATTTGTAAGTATAGATTTATTATTCCAAATGAAACATGAACCACTTTAACAGTATATATATATATATATATATATATATATATATATATATATATATATATATATATATATATATATATATATATATATATATATATACTGTATATTGGCCATTTGAAAATAGCCAAAGATCTGCAGGCCTCAGTGATCCCCACAAAATGTCCAGAAATATTTAATATTTCAGCAAAACCAGAGCAGAACTCCCACAAGAGGACTCTTTCAATGAATGAATACATTTGCTACCACTATATTAATGGCATGTATTTCATATAACCCAAGTATATAAAACCTGAAATATCCCTTTAAAGGGGCATTCCACCCATTTTCAAAATGGAACAAATGTTCCATTTCTCAGAGAACTAGGTCCTAAAAGAAAAATCATTAACATGGTGAAACACAACTTGATGATGTCATCAAGTTGTATTTCACCATGTAAATGTTTTTTTCCCCCAGACCTCCATTTCTAAGAAACACAGAATTGGGGGAACTTTCTTATTATTCTTATTATGTCCACACAACATCTCTAAAGTATATTAATGACATAAGTGAGTAAAATGTTGTAAATGGGTGGAATTCCCCTTTAAGTACAAAATGTGAGTAAAGTTTCCACTGTACTGCCTGAAAGGATGATAGAGCATTCACTCACACTATCACTCTCTGTCAGATCTGCCTCTTCTCCCAACATACTGTATGTATAGATGGAGATTAAAAACACACCCTGTCTCCCTATAGGGCCTTTGAACCGGTCTAGACTGTTTCCATCTTGTCCATCACAACTCGTTTTTTTATCGAGACTTCCTTTTGCCATTACATAACACTGCAGGTGTCATCTAACGCAGTGGGTTTCAACCTTTTTGATACCAGGGCCCACTATTTATTCAGCATTTGAGCCATGGACCACCATTTGATGACATTTTAGCCTCACAGACCCCAAAACTAAAGATTTCTTTTGCTTTTGTCTACCAGGCTGGATTTTGGAAACAAAACGGTCAAACACACAGACCAAAATGATCATTAATCTTCTACATTCTCTAGTTGTGTCGACTTGGCCTAAATCAGATTAATATTTCAACTCTTGAGAGTGTAAACATGAAACCAAATGAAGCCGCAAGGGTCCATTTGGCTTCATTTTTACATCTGCTTAACCAACTGTCCATCATTTAGCCTGGGGACCACCTGGGATCCTCTCAGGGACCACTGGTGGTCCCTGGACCACCTGTTGAAAACCCCCGATCTAACATTTTTTGCACTCTTTAGGCCTGCACTTTCTTTGGTCAACTTTTTTGTTTGTATTTAAAATGTTGCGTCTAAATAAATAGAATCGACTCAACGATGCGTTCGTGTGAGCTCATACGCCAAGCCATTGTCGGAACGCGGAGACAGCGCAAACCGTCGCGCGCGCGGTATACGGCCGAGAGCAAATCGAGGCTAGAGGGGAAGTTTGAATATTATCTTCTGCAAGCGTAGGCGTTGATGTTCTTGATGACGTAGAAGCCTATGGTCATGGGGGGCATGGCTATCGTCCGTCCGGCCCGCAGTGTCCTGGGCTTGAGCTCTGGGAACGTCTCGCTGTCCACCATGAGCAGCTTCTCTCCATTCAGCTGGATGTGCCTGTGCAGGCATGGCGGCAGGGTGGGGGAGAGAAGAAACAAAAAAAAAGCCATCAATAAAATATAAAACACATCATCAAACAGCGTAGGGAAGAAGGGAGAGAGGAGCTGTTTCATGCATGCAACTCCAGGTGAGGCAGAGTGCAGAAGACTGAGGCTCTGTGAACACCCAAAGACAGCAGGGGCGAAATCCAAAAGCGACCTCGCCCGCGGGCGCCCGGTTTCAAAAGCGGGCGCCCGCTTTCACAAAAACGGGCGCCCGTTTTTGTGAAACCGGGCGCCCGCTTTTGAAAATGGGCGCCCGCTTTTGAAAACGGGCGCCCGTTTTCACAAACGGGCGCCCTTTTCAAAAGGTTATGGTTAGGGTTAGGTTAGGTTTAGGCATAGGTTTACTGAGGTTAAGTTTAGGGTTAGAGTTAGGTTTAGGCATAGCCTAGTTTGTGAAAACGGGCGCCCGTTTTTGTGAAACGGGCGCCCGTTTTTGTGAAACCGGGCGCCCGTTTTTGTGAAAGCGGGCGCCCACGGGCGAGGTCGCTTTTGGATTTCGCTGGCTCTCCAAAGAACTGTGGTTTTAGAACTGGATCTTTGGATCTGGATCATTTTTTTTTTTTATATATTCATGACTGTTTATAGCAGTGGTTCCCAAAGTGTGGTCCGGGGACCTCTAAGGGTACCTGAGGCAGGTCCTAGGGGGTCACCCAGGTTTGAGACCAAATGGATCCTTACAGTTCTGTAACTCTGAGATACAAATTGGACCCCAACGTGGTTCCATTGTACCCTCTCAAGAGGCATACCAGATTTTAGAGAGATTAGTTCCAACTTCCAACGCAATTTTTACTGATCTGAACCAATTAACTTGTTTCAAAATGAGGTGAGCAAATAGAACAGAACCGGAAATACAATCGATAGTATTCACAGGAGTATTCACAGTACACAGTATGGCAGTAAATAAGTTTGAATGAATGCTCCAATCAGATGCCAGCGGTCACGTGAGCGGTTAGATTTGTTGCAACAACGGACTGCTCCACTCAACAACAGACATCCTTGCATGGACGAATGTATCCTACACAACTGCAGATAAATAAAAGCAGCCTTGTTGTGTACTATTTCTGTCATTTAGTTATTTATGAATGTACGTTGTATTAAGCCATGAATATGCGGGATCAGGGGTGGACTGACAGTCTGGCATACAGGGCATTTTCCCGGTGGGCCGACCCCCCCCGGGGGCCGTTAATGTCGTGTTTTAATTAAAAAATAATAATAATGAATCAAAAAAAAAAATCTGCACAAAACCGGCCCACGAATCAGTGCTGGCGGCCCTCTGTCCTCTTCAAATGAGACTGCCTATTGCAGGGTTTTTATAGTTAACTAAAACTAACTAACTAATTTTAGTTAGCCCGAGCCCCAGAGCCCCTTATGTCTTAAATTCTCATGGGGGCTCAGGCCCCGGAGCCCCACAAAGATTGCAACGCTAATTATAAGGGTCTTCAGAGGGCCGCTCTGAGACAAAATTGCCCGGTACGTTTTGAGCTCCCAGTCCACCCCTGTGCGGGATAACACCCTTCGAACCGCTGGTTTCCTTGCCCACTATTCTTTGACCCTGTCAAACAATGTCGACTTTGCAGAATGAAATTAAAATGTGGATTATCCAACAGATGTTTTAACTGGATATTAAATTAATATGTTAAAGAACAAACCAACAAAAACAGCATTTGTGTTATAATTTGCCGTTATCATGAAGACATGAAAATATATCAGGCTGCTAAAGTTTGGTTTGGGTTAAAATAATATATGAAAATGTTGTCCAAACTGTGGCCAGCTTTAAGTAAAAGATTATATGACTAGATATAGGCTTTTAGAGTTTATAGAATACACAGTGAAAACTGAATAGGAGTTTAATTTAATCCTTAATTAGACCCTCTATGGGTTACAAAAGGGTTTTGTTTTGAGAGAGAAACAAAGAAGATCACATTATACTACTGCAACTTTTATGTTGCATTTAATCAATTGTACACTTGGGGGCGCTATAGTTACAAAATTGAAGATGCAAAAAGATTGCAGTTCATTCAACTGCAGCATGATTCAGCATTTGGATGAAAATGCAGTCTCAACAGTCATATATCACAAACACACATGCATGCACGCGCACACAAGCAGCCAGAGCCTCATTTAGTTATATATTTCACCATACTTTAGGGTTTAAGCTCTTATATCTTGAATGGAAATGTCACACACACCCAAGAAAATACATAAACAAAAAGCAACCCAACCAAACCAAAAACATTATTATATGACTGAACAAAATAGCCTATATAAATCACAAGCTTCTTTGGGGATATTTATTTGATTTGTGAATTCCAGAAGAGATTGTTAAAGCCAAGAAAAACAAACAAACAGGTCAAAAAGTCTGCACAGGGATTTGCAGGCCGACCAAAGCCCTAATTTATAGGCTACTCCGGGTGTGTTATTATTATAAGAGATCTTCATTAAACAACGTGACACACCGCACTGTGGTGAAAATCTGTTATTTACGGCGTGTACGGTATGATGTATGATTAAGTATAATTAGATTTAAGCCTAGCCCAGAGAAACTTCAGCTAAATACTCTGCGTTCTCTCCCCATGCATGGCTTCTCCGTCCACTTCTGGTGCATTTGAAAACACAACTATCCATCCCTCTGCTAATCCGCCTCATCATCTTCAACTTCCATTTCTGACCCGGGCCTAACCACTTAATAAATTGTGGGTGGGAAGTTTTCAGCTGAAATAGCAGGTTCAGCAAGCCCACAACAACGCAAGCAAGAGCTTGCAAAAGAGTCCTATTCCACAGTAACACAAAACATAAAACATAGCATGGCCTGGGTGTGGGTCGGCTTAGCGGTTGGGGGCACGCCGGCCGGGTAATCCAGCATGACAGTGGTGTTACGGGTTCGAGTTCCGATCCCAACAAACATTGTCTGTGCGTCTTCCATCTCTCTCTCTCTCTTCCTGACTACTGTCAAAAAAGCCCCCCAAAAACAACTTAAAGAAAACAAAAAAGAAAGAAAGAATACATTTTATTTTAGCACAGAACTACAATGTGTGGAACTACAATCAACCACACTGGTTTTAAGTGGTCAATGTCTGATGAATGTTCACTGACCAAACAGAGCACAATAAAAGCCATTCTGTTGACCCACACACCTCAGGCAGGGAATGTGGACACTAGATTAGATTAGATTAGATCTTTATTATCCCAGAGAGAAAGTTGTTTTGCTCTAGATCAGGGGGTTTCAACCTTTTTGACTCCAGGGACCACCATTTATTCAGCATTTGAGCCACGGACCACCATTTGATTACATTTTCACACCAAAGACCTAAAATTAAAGAATTCTTTTGGTTTTGCCCACAATTCCAGGCTGTATTTTGCCAACAAAACAGTGTAAACTTCTTAATTAAGTGGTGCTAATTCAGATGATGAATATTTTAACTCTTGAGAGTGTAAAAATGAAACCAAATGGACCCGCAAGGGTCCATTTGGTTTCATTTTTACATTCTCAAGAGTTACATCTGGTTAACCAACTTTCCATCATTTAGCCTGGGGACCACCTGGAACCTTTTCAAGGACCACTGGTGGTCCCCGGACCACCTGTTGAAAACCCCTGCTCTAGATTCATAAGTTGCATCTTCCATGCAACTTATTGCACCTGCATTAACTGCGAAATTGAACCAAATGGATTCACTTGGCTTTTCTTTTTACTGTGAGTTAATCAACATTAAATTAAATTCATTGAGTTAACTCATAGCTGAGTTAACTCACAATTAACTAGTTAATGCTGACAGCCTTAATATATATAAATGTATATATATATTTCAGGGTCAACAATGGCTTCAGGAATAGAAAGCCTGCAGCCTCTATTAGCATGGATTTCGAATCGATGATGCACATGGAAGACGGGTTTCTGAACTGCCCACAGCCCTCCTGAGAGACACAGACCGAGTAGATGGTATCATGTACATTAGTGAAGACCTGAAGATACTTTGAGAAGTGGTGAAGTGGTCCTTTAATGTTGCATGAAGCTACACAATTTGAGCATTCTGGTTTGATACTTTTGTTTCATTTGGTAAATTGGGATCCCGAGCACTTTAATGCGTTAAAGCAATATAATCCTTTAATAATACCGGTCTTTATCCTTCAATAGAGCTATGCAGTCCCGTCACTCTCGCCCTTGTCCCAGGAATGAATTCCCCATTCATTTTCCTCATAGACTTTTCGAAAATAATTAATAAGACAACTCGGGACGTGACAAATCATGATATCGCACACAATGTTTTGGGAGAATTTCCATGATTAAGTTAATGATCAATAAGGGTCCATTTGGTTACCAGCTATCCTGCTGGGGATCATCTCGAATACCCTCAAGGACCACTGGTTGGAAAACATGTCATACAGATCGGATTTGATCTAGTAAATGAAATTGCTGGGATTGTTTTAATTTGAACTAATTAAAAGTTGTGATTTATGTTGTTTAAATCATTTTAAAAAAGAAAGGAAAAGAAAGAAAAAAAAAAAACCCACAATAAACCTTGGTCCGCTAGCCAAACTTGTGTCCCGATCGCCATTTCTTTACAAACACACATGTACATTTCTTTAAACAAATATGTTTTGGATTTCGCATTTTTTATTTTTTGATGTTTGGGACATGGTGGAAACACATTTTCTAACCACACACACACACGCACGCACGCACACGCGCACGCGCACACACACACACACACACACACACACACACACACACACACACACACACACACACACACACACACACACACACACACACACACACACACACACACACACACACACACACACACACACACACACACACCTCTGTTCACGTTGCCAGAGCACTATAGTCCTACCGCTCGGGTTTACAGTACTATTATTTATAGACATCTGGTGTTGCTAAAACGTTAATAAAAGTCTCCCCCGCTCCGCTGTGGTTGAGGAAAGCACGTAGGCTCTGTGACGGGGCCTTCATTTAGCTGCCTAGCTTATGCTCCTATTAATTAACACTCCTGTTGATTACCACACAACGCTGTTCCAACACCGCAATCATAAACATCCTCCGTCATCAAGCTGGTAATGAAGGAAACACCAGGCCAGATATAGTCTCAATTAAGGCCAGTTAGAGTAGGTGTCATGTTTGCACATATGTACGCACACACAAGCACACGTGCACGTACAAACACGCACGCACACACACAGCCTACAGGCACACACACACGCACACGCACACGCACACGTACACACACACACACACACACACACACACACACACACACACACACACACACACACACACACACACACACACACACACACACAGACACAGAGTTAACATTCATTTTACTATATATACTCAACAACAATATAAACGCAACACTTTTGTTTTTGCTCCCATTTTTCATGAGATGGACAAGGAAAAAATTAAAATTTCATTCCAGATACACAATATTACCATTTCTCTCAAAAAATGTTCACAAATCTGTCTAAATGTGTGACTTCTGCTTTGCTGAGATAATCCATCCCACATCACAGGTGTGCCACATCAAGACGCAGAACTGACATCATGACTAGTGCACAGGTGTAGACTGTCCACAATAAAAGGCCACCCTGAAATGTGCATTTTTTTTTTTTGCTTTATTGCGAGTCTGGGGACTCAGAAACAGTCAGTATCTGGTGTGGCCAACATTTGCCTCATGCATTGCAACACATCTTTTTCGCATAGAGTTTATCAGATTGTCAATTGTGGTCTGTGGAATGTTAGTCCACGAATTTTAGATCTTTAAGTCCATCTCATAAAAAATGGGAGCAAAAACAAAAGTGTTGCGTTTATATTTTTGTTGAGTATAAATTGGGGGTCCCAGAGATAGAAATGCAATTACATGGGGCTCTGCATGCACTGCTAGAGCCGTAAACATCTTCTCTTATGGGGGTCCCTGCAGGCATATCTCTTCAAAAGGGGGGTTTGCCTGCTAATTAGTGTCAGTTTGGGGGATGCTTGACCGTGACAAAGTTTGGGAACCACTGCAGTGGTTCCCAAACTTTAGGGCTATTGTTTCAGGATTCCAGACAAATTTCAGAATAAGAAAAATAATCTGGGGGGGTTATAGGAGGGGCCAGAGGAAGAAATTGATATTTGGAGAGTTCCTTTATCGTCATTATCGGGGACAACAAACAAGGTGAAGTAATAGGCCTCGTATTACTGTTTCACGAGGTGTAAATTGTAATAATAAGGCCAGCGAGGGTGTGGGAATGGGCAGGCTAAATGGCGTGAAATGAACACGCGGGGAGTTTTTTAAAACAAACAATCTGCGTCCAGAGCTGTGAAAACAAGCGCTTTAAAACGGAAAGCTAATCTCCCGCGACCCTGGAACTTCCCAAGGTCACGGTGGATGGATGTTTCTTGTCATAACTAAGCGGCAGGTTGGTGTTCACTTTCAGTTAAGTCGGGACAACACCATTATGAGATGCTTATTTAAGTGCCTGAAACAGTAAACTGTAGAGGTGAAAACGAGTTGTGTTCAGTGTTCACATCAACCAACGCCTGTCTGTCTGTCTGTCTGTCTGTCTGTCTGTCTGTCTGTCTGTCTGTCTGTCTGTCTGTCTGTCTGTCTGTCTGTCTGTCTGTCTGTCTGTCTACCCATCCATCCATCCATCCAAGCATGTGTGTGTCTGCGTGTTTGTGTGCTTGTGTATGTTTGTGGGCACACGTGTGCGCGTGTGTTTGTGTGTGCACAAATAATCTCTTTGGACATATTATTGCCATGTTTTGTAGAAATGCGATCATGAAGATTTCTGCGTCTCCAGAGCCTCAGCTGAAGTTTTTCCATTCATTCCAGAAAAGGAATCAAAAGTCTTTATATATGAGATGAATGGAAAAAGATTTTTTAGTGAGCGTGAAACACAGGATCAGTGTTATGGTAACCTGGGTCTCTCACCAACACGCTGGTCTCCTTTTCGGAATAGGATACTCTATTAACCCCCTATTTAGACCCCATTGATGTTTGGAAAGAAAACAATTCTCTCTCTGTGTTTGTGTGTGCACGCATGCGGCGTGTGTGCCTGCGCACGTGTGTGAAAAAGAGAGTAAGGAGGGGGGGACAGACAGACAGACAGACAGACACAGGTTGGTAAAGAAATGGAGAGTGAGTGACAGAGAGACAGATACAGAGAGAGAGAGAGAGAGAGATACAGAGACAGAGAAACACTGACTTAGCATGGAGTCCGTCAGCACCGTAGGGCTGTAGCAGGTACTGGTGGACTGTCTTGTTCCGTAAGGTTCCCGCCAGCTTGATTTTCTTCCGTGAACGATGCAGGTTGATGATGTAGATGGTTATGGAGCCTCTCACGTAGTTATGGCTGCGGGGAGGGGGGGGGGGCAGTACGGTTAGTTAAATCATAAATGTGAGAGAACACATTAATTAAAATGGTGGGATGATGACAACTACATTAGTCTCAGCATTAACAATACAAATAAAATGGTGTTGAGTATAGGTACGGTAGCTATAGGAGTCTTGGCGACCACAGGCCTGTTGTGGTCATTCATGACTCAACCATCTCATAAGTCTCCTCATAGAAATACTTGGGCATTTGTATTGACAACTCACTAACTTTTACTCAGATTTGGTATCACATCACTATGGAGCAAAATCTAGTCAACCAGGTCTGCCCTATTCTATGCATTGGGCAAATGCATAGTGCATGGCATTATTATAAATTACAAATATGAGGAAATGACAGAAGCAGCACTGTCCAAATTGTTCACATTGGCGCAGAGTGCAGACTGCAATGAAGACATTAGGGGTAAGACTAAGACGACAACGCCCTCTGCAGTCTACAGCAGGGGTTTTCAACCAGTGGTCCGGGGACCACCAGTGGTCCTTGAGAAGGTTCCAGGTGGTCCTCAGGCTAAATGATGGAAAGTTGGTTAACCAGATGTAACTCTTGAGGGTGTAAAAATGAAACCAAATGGACCCTCGCGGGTCCATTTGGTTTCATTTTTACGCCCTCAAGAGTTAAATATTCATCATGTGAATTAGCACCACTTAATTAAGAAGTCTACACTGTTTTGTTGGTAAAATACAGCCTGGAATTGTGGGCAAAATCAAAAGAATTCTTTAATCATAGGTTTTTGGTGTGAAAAATGTAATCAAATGGTGGTCCGTGGCTCAAATGCTGAATAAATGGTGGTCCCTGGAGTCAAAAAGGTTGAAAACCACTGGTCTACAGGTATTTAGGAACAGGCTACACTACTGTATGATGACATTTACACCAAAAAGGATTTACAGTGATTAAAACAAATCCTGCTGCGTATGGTCGGAAAGTGCACTTCATTTAGCAAGCGTTGGGTCTCATTCGAAGCCTAATGTGCATCAAAGAACCGCAAACAGACTGGTGAACAGGGAATCACGACGGTGACAGACGCATGCAAGTACACACGCGCACACCCAGTTCCCGGCGACAACAGATTTTGTACACACTGAAGTTTCCTATTTTACCTTTAACAGTTGCACCCATGCCTAAAACAGCTCTTATTTATGCCAGCTGCATGAACGGAGCATGGCCGCTCAGTTTCTGACCCCTCAATATCTCAACTCTTTTCCTGGATGGCTCTGTGTGTTACTAGCCTCTATCTGTAGCCTTACCTCATCCGCACTGCCAAAAGGAAAGCCTGGGCACGAGCTAAGGCAGAGAGTCTATTAGTACTGAGTCTATCAGTATCATTAGAAGTATTTCCCCTGGATACAGCACTAGTTTCATTCGCGGAGAATGTAAACTGATTTGTAATAGGGTTTCTAGCATCAATGTCAATTCCTTAGGCGGTTGTTCTACCCAAACACCATAAATTGGCACTGTGTATGACAGCGTATGTCTTGCCCAGCGTGGTGCGTTGCTAAAGCAGTAAAGAAATACTCACGGAAAACACCTGCGTGTCTGTTATGAGTACATGTTGCTCCACAGACACAGATACAATACAGAAAAAGTGCAAAACTATGACACTCCATCTTTAGGTTTCAGACAGGAGGACTACACAAACACCCTGAACCTTCTCTCACCCATTTTATCCTCCTCTAGATGGGTATAATAAAGACGGACTTCCTTACATATATATATTGCAGTGCCATGTGGAATAAAATTCTCCATAATTAAAGCTGACTACAAAGAAAAGAGGACTCTTTGATATTGTCATTACATATCACAGTGAGAGAATCAAACCACCAACTCTTTGATCTAATCTGGATCAAAAGGCTTTATACATAAAAACAATACATTAAAATAAAACACGCTCACTTTCTGCCAGGCACTCCATTAAGCGGTGAGTTTGTCCTCTATATTTAGTCGGCACTAAATTAAACCATATTTCTCTGGATTATTCCAAAGCCATTATTATCATCCCCGCAAAGACCAGATGAACAACGCACACAAATGTGCTTCTCTTTTAGCAACTGAAACCTGCATGCAGTCAGAGGTCACAAAGTGTGTGTTAGAGGTAACAAACTTTAGCCAAAAATCTAAATAGATAATGTATATAGGTATATTTTTTTGCATTTTTCCCCTCTACGTTGCTTCGACTTTGATGCTGCAGATGTTTCCCTGCAGGAAGACACTTGCTCCGTCCTGCAGACGGTCCAGAACTTTGCCCAACATTTGTTGGGCTTAGGCAGCGTTTTCGTCAATCACAGCACAGCAGTCTCCATCAGTTTCATAATGAGCCAATAGAGTGGAGGTGAGGTGGAGTTAGATCCTGTTTTTGAACAAATCTGTTTACAAACACAGTGCTTGGCTTGCGCAGACTAAAGTGGACTCTGTTACCTATAAAGGAGAGGTTCTAAAATATTTTCATGTCTAATATTTTCATGTCACATTTCAAAAGACTGTGATTCAATATTTAAACCATTTTGACATGACACTAGATTCTACAAAATGTCTTCTAAATCCATCAATTTTCTGAAAAATCTATGTTTCTGTGTCAGCTAGTGTTTTAGTTCTAGAGTCATTGTCTCGTCTCGAAACCAGTCTCAAGACACATTTTCGTTGTCTCGGTCTTGTCTTGGTCTCGCCCTCAATTTGTCTTGTTCTCGTTGTCATCTAGGGGAAAATGCCTCAGGTCTCTTCCGCCACCAAGACCACTCGAGATGGGACAATGCAAAGGAAATGTTCTGTATCCATTATGAGGACCAGGGGAGCCTATTCATGAAGTCAGCAGAGCAGTGTGGATGGATGATGTGCATATCGCTAGTAGTTGGCCTACACAACTACAGAGAGAATTTAGACATGGATGAACAACTGATGTCTTGATGTGCAACTGTAGTTGGTCAGCACAGAATGACAAACACTAGTGTCAGCGATGTTAATAATTCATGCCAAGGACCCCCAAAATTATCTTGTGTTTGGCTGCGAATCCCCATCTTAAAATATGGAGTCCCAGGGACCTCCCAGAAGCAAAGATTTGAGTTAACAACGTTCGCTCTGAAAGAACATAATACTCAAAGATTTTGCTATTTTCCAAGAATAGCAGACCTACATGCTCTTTGAGCTTTTAAGATCTGCTATTTTTCAATAGCTAAAGCCACTGCTAGCTAATGTTTAAAACAACATAATGGATTCCTCCTACATAATGGATTGAATAAATATATGAATAATAATAATCAAGAGAAAAAAGAAAAAACTACAGAGAACCACTTCACTACTTTTTAACCTGTCTTTGTAAATGACTGGTGGTAGCGAGAGAGAAACAAGCAACCAGGTATGAGAAAAGATGAACGTGTGAAAATCTGAAGAAAAAGTTTGAAAATAACAGACCTGTTATTTTTTGACAGGAAAGGGACATGCGGCCACCAGGCTTTGGGAGTCAAACCCGTGACATGTTGTCAGCCTAGGAGCCCAGGCGGTTGAGCTGGGCACCTAGGCTGTCCCGAGCAGAACAAAATGGTGGTATTTACTCATGATCATTATTAGTGAGGAGTGAGGACCAGTTATATGAAGAGGAGTAAGATAAGTTAGATAACTCGACTCACAACTGTTCTTCTTTGGCTGCATGGTGACCTGTTTGAAGGAACCCAGCAGGGGTTCCTTCAAGTTATGCATGTTGTAGTTATACTTGAATTGTCCTGTAATTCTCCAACTGTAATCAGCTGTGCTGCAGTGTGTACTTTTCTCCATTTCTGTTAAAGTGCAAATAGCATGGATTCCTAAAATTGTTTTTTAATACTTAATATCATATTGCATATATTCCTAAAACTGTTTTTAATACTTATTATTTATAAAGGTCTGAGCCTCAATCACCACTGATACAACCAGCCCTTGTCATTTCTTTGTGGACAGTTTAGCTGCAGTACCACAATGTCCTGAGGTGGTGGGGTGCTGATATGGAGGATATTTTATAGTATTGTAGAGTCATTATAATACTGATGCTAAAAAAACATTCATTCATTCATTCATTCATTCATTCATTCATTCACTCACACAGATGACCCACCCCCGTTTGGAGCCCTGCTACCAGAAGGATCCAAAGGGTCAACTTTGACGAGAATATTAGCGAAAGTTAAATAACTAAGCACGGCAGACAAGACAAACACTCTGAAATCCAATAAAGGAGTCAGACGGGAGGGACAAACACAACACAGCTGCAGGGGAACACCACATGTTTCTGAAGGTCTCGTATACTGGCCAGCGATTCGGACGCGATATCTCTTCTATCTATCTAACGGCAGTCGGTTTTCAGTTCCAAATCAATCTCCTCCACTCTTCTTTTTGGTTGCATGTTGTGCAGCAGCATTGTATGATGAGCCCATGCATTTGATTAAACCTGCGATACCATTCGTTGCGGACACGCACACAAAAAAGGAATGTTATGTTGTTGATGAAAAGCGTGGCGCACAACTCGGCTATAGGCTCCCGCTCCGCTCCGCTCCTCGGGAGAGGAATGACGGGACAGCGTCTCTGGGAGGACGTATCAGATGGTGAGATGGGGGAAGACGATAAGAAGCTCTTAAGGCCCCCCTGTCTCAGATGATGATGAGGTTCTGGGCCTTTCAAAGCCAAGAACATAAACATGTCACAACGCTTGTTTGATGTCAGAACATCGGCAGCGGAGAGTGAAAAAAAAAAAAAGAAAAGAAAAAATATTTTAAAAAATACCATGCAAGAACCACTAAACAGAGTGCACGGCCATGGGGTGCAGTTCAAATATCACCTCGTTTGCGAAAGGGGCTTTGGGAGCTGCTGCAGTGGCTGAGCGTATTCATTCCACACCCGGCACTATCTATTATACGATCAGACTTCAAAGAGCGCAGCGGTCCGCCGGCCATATAAAAACCTGTATGTGGCAGGAGAAACGATAACCATAATGGCTTCGGGATTCAGAACTGATTGGTTAAGTGCCTCGGCAGTCTTATCACATGTGCGGGGTTGATTGGTATGTGTAGAGGGAGGGGGGAGTTGAGACCAGGCTTCCGTACCTTCTTTAGGCTCCTTCACCGCAGGCCAGGTGTCTATCTGTAGCACCATTTAAACGATTTAAGTGCGTGTCATGATCATCGGGGTGCCTGGATTGCAAGACGGGGGAGGGTGTTCAGGTTTACGCAACTGTCGCGGAGGGGATCCCCCTCCCTCCGTCCACCTGCCAGGAATGCCTCGTCGACGGCCTGTAACTGAGCTCTGTCTGGGACCGCGGCGCACGGCCGTAAGCCTAGCCCCGCGCTGACAACCCCCGGTCAGCCTGGGTTAAATGATAACCTTGAACAAGACAGGACCACGTTGTCACCCTTCATCTGCTCCCCGCACTGAAACAGCCTTATTGTCATCCTCCAAACCTTCCAGCCGATCCCGAGATGGGAAAAGAGAAAAAAACGTCCCGACGCACCTTTCGGCGGCTCTTTGACGATGAGAGGGGAGGCGGCCAGCCCCCACACACCTGATAAGTGATACCTGTTAAGTTTTTATAGGTGCAGGGGGGCTGTTGAGCGAACGGGTGTCCGTATGGGCTGCATAGTTATTTATGGGAAAGCTGAATGGGGCGACTGCTGGAGATTCTGTTCTGACACACCATGCATATACATCGAGGCCTCAGATGACTGGAAAAAGACAAGCAGGAGAAGAAAAAAAAGAGCTGAAAAAAGAAGACAGAGGAGCAGGGGGGGAAAAAAACAAGAGGCCACAGTGGGTCTGGGTTCTGTCAAACCGTCTGGGCCATGTTCCACAGCCTCGCACCGCTCAGGGTTCAAGGTTTCTTTATTGTGCATGCATGGGTATACATGAGAGTCGACCTGCTGTGTGTACAGGGGGTGGAATTTGATTTAGTTTAGAGAGCACTACATCATAGTGAAAATGCACTGCATGAACCCGCCTCACCCCACCTCACCCCTGCCCACTTTGACAGAGCGGGTTGGAACAACATCTTGAAATGGGTCTGGTGGTCCACAGGATTCCATACACATGTACCTGTCCAAATACTTCCTTGACGTCAACGAAGTCCACTCCCATAACACTCCCAGAGGGAGTTCAACAAACCATGTGCAACCCAGATTCGGCACAATCAAAGGACTAAATTGATTTCGATCCGATGCCACCAAAATGTGTGTAACGTCCTACCAACAGGCATAAAGACATGCGAATCCCTTGACTCTCTTTCAAAAACACTCTCGAAGGGCACCTACGGGAGGCTGCAATTCAAAACTGGCCCCTGTAAAATATGAAATGATGAAATGAACATGGTCGCCACTATTGTAAACAAGTGTATTGCTTTAGGGTGCATGTGTTTTGTCCGAAATATCATTGGTCCGATGCACCTAAACCTAACCATCGGGCCGATACCTAACCCCAACCCCCACCCCAACTAACCTCTCACAGGGTTGTCCACTCACATCGGTCTCGTATTCAGTTGTGAGTTGAACTGTATTGTAATTCTCCAAGCTCTTAACAATATTTTCAATCCATAAATAAATCAATCAAATACATCTAGCTCTAGCCTCAGAGAGGGAGCCTATATACTACTAATAGTAATATTTATTGTCCCGAAGGATATTTGTCTTCACAGTCTGTTCAAACACCAACACTAAGCACAATAATACACCAAGACAATACAGACAACAGAACGGTCCCACAGTTCAGATTGGGGTTCATGCTAGCCTCGACACCCAGGCTTTCATTTTCGTTCGCCTTGCGCGAAAACGGAAAGCCTGGACTAACGCACGTTGGAAAGTGGCCTTCAAGTGGGAGTGAACCTTCCGGGGTGGGCGTCGCTCTAAATAATGTGACGTAGAACAGCAGTGGACGGGCGCGGGAGGGGCCGGGGATGACGACACGTTAGTGAGATCAAATCAGAGCGCAGCACTTCCGCCGTGTGGATGCCACGGCACCCCGCCCCCCCAAGGCCAAAATCATTGAGGGCTAGACCAGGCCAGGGTTCATGCTTACTTGGAGAAGCTGGTGCAGTGAGCGTAGATCCGCAGCTTGTCTCGGATGACCCTGCCCGGCCGGGGTTTCCTCTGCAGTCCAGCCACCCGCACCGCCAACACCCTGGGACCCACCAGGCGCTTGAAAACCAGCGAGAGCCAGTAGTCCTGTAGCAGCAAGACACACACACACACACACACACACACACACACACACACACACACACACACACACACACACACACACACACACACACACACACACACACACACACACACACACACACACACACACACACACACACACACACACACACAGGGTGAATGTAATGCACAATCTCTGTAAAGCATGTTGGATAAAAGCACCATTTACCATAGTGGTCGCTCCTAACCTTAACCCTTATACCAACCCAAGATGTTGAAAGAGCCATTTTTGGCCAAAAACTAAATTCAAAATCTGTCTGGAGCCGCAAAAAATGTAAGCCTAATAAGCCCTTAAAGGGGAATTCCACCCATTTTACTTTTTTTTCCTGAGAGCGTACAAATGCGAACTAAATGGACCCTGGTGGGTCAAATGGACCCTGGTGGGTCCATTTGGTTCCATTTGTACGCTCTCAGAAAAAAGGTCATAAAAGAAAGATCATTAACCTGGTGAAACACAACTTGATGATGCATTAAGTTGTGTGTTCATCATATTAATTATGTTTTTTCAGACCTCCATTTCAGGGAAACAGAATGGGGAGAACTTCTTAATCATGTCCACACAACATCTCTAATGATATAGTAAACTGTTAAAAATGGGTGGTTCAGATTAAAGCTCGATTAAAGATTAAAGACTGAAGTGTTTATATTATGTTTGCGGATCACCCCAGTGTGTATGTAATAATGCAGCTACAGCCAGGGAGCCACTCGGGCTGTGTTCTAGAGCCGCATGCGGCTCCTGAGCCACAGGTTGCTGACCTCCTACCTAACCTTAAGAAACTGTAGTAAAGCCAAATTGGAGACACCAATTTCAGGAGCAAAAATAGACATGCCACG
Source organism: Benthosema pterotum (assembly GCA_039105355.1). NCBI lineage: Eukaryota > Metazoa > Chordata > Actinopteri > Myctophiformes > Myctophidae > Benthosema > Benthosema pterotum. The sequence goes on from CM076974.1 coordinate 10,951,558, forward strand.
TCATCCATATCAACACGGGCCACAAAATTCCTCCTGCTGTAATGTCAGCATCAAACACACGCAAGTACATTAGATTAGATTCACGCATGCATGCATGCATGTACGTACACACGCACGCCCAAAGACAAACAAACTTTGCCTCCTGCGCGGTGTATTTAAAAATGTCCAATTCTATCATGTCATCTCTGAACCCTGCAAAGAATCATGTCTCTCCGACACTAAAAGAGAAAAACAAAAACAAAATGTTGGTAAAAAGCAGGGAGACGAGTTAAAAGACCAACCAGACAGTGTCACCGCCGGGAGATATTTTTCTGCCTACTACTGTGCGCCTCTAAACAAGAGCGCGAATCTCCGCTGAGATGACTTTTATTGAATGAGACACGCTAATACGGTAATAGCAGTGTCCACCGAGGGACAATATTGCTAAAAGCTCCGTGCGTGTTTATTCAACCATGGGATGGACTTGACGATTTATTGCAGAAAGATAAAGTATCACCATCCCTGGGAATTAAGAATGTGCAGACGCGGCAACATATAGCAGCCATGTTGCACGCCCGCGGCAGGCCTCTGAAGCACCGCACGCTGTGTGCTGTGAACTACACAACTACCCCAACCAAACAGACATTTATACAGCAGTGTTTCCCACACTTTCTTCTTGTCAAGGACCCCCAGAAATCGACAGCAATCAGCCTGCGGTCCCCTATTTGAAAAGATAGCACCATATACTGTAAGAGAAGGCGTTTCTGGCATTTCTATAACTAGTACCACTCATTTATGTTGTAAAATCAGAGAGTGTACAAATGAGTGTCCATTTGGTGCAATTTGGATACTCATAGTTACAGACCCATAAGGCCCAATAGACCTGCCCTGCCCTCTTGTCCACCCTAGGACACTCATTCATTCCAATGTAAATATCATGGACTTTACACAATAAATAATACAGACCTTCAAAATCTATTCCAAATCCATCAACAAGGAATGCTCTATGCAGTGGAAA
>CM076974.1:10957554-10980054 GCA_039105355.1 Benthosema pterotum
CACCAATAACAGAACCATCCGAGGAAAAAAACCTCTCCAGCTGTGCGCTGCGCACACTCTAAAGCCATTTGGGAGAGGAGTTGCGACATTAAGGGGGTCAGAAAGTAAGCGCTCGAGCGCTGTTCATGCAGCCTGAAAGAGGGACAACCTGGATACAATGTTTTCAACGAGGGCGATGCAAATAAGAACTATTTTAGGCATGTGTACAGCATGTTAACTGTTTTAATGTGTTGAACAGTAACAACTAAAGTCTTCGTAATGATTATGTTGTGAATAAAGGGATTTAAGATCTTTAAAGCTAGGCTGCTGCCTGCGTCCATTGCACTGCCTACCGCCGGTACAGGACTTGTCTCTATTTGTTGTCCCCATTCTCAGTAGAAGTGTAGGCCTATGTAGAAGATCCGCCATTGGACTGACCCAATCAAGTGAACGGAGTTTGCGTATCTCTGTCTATACTATATGGCTCTGACTTTTCCCGAGCTCTTTACCATCTATGTGAGAAACAATGGAAGCCTTCCGAGGTGTGGGGTCAGGTGAAATATACCCAATCTGCAAACTGTAATATACTTAAACCAATCAATCATTGCACGGCTATGTAGATATGTAATTCTTATTGTGAATGTGGGTGGGACAGTGGGATGCCATGCGACAAGAGTGTCCGCCCATGTGAGCATGTAAACACTGTGACGCTACTTCCCACGACACTCCCACCGGATGGGTCGCACACACAACTTTTTCCCCATCACTTTGGCGGGGAAAAAGGTCTATACTGTAAGTTGCTCCTTCCTGCCACAAAAGCACAACATCCTTGGACTACTTGGTCCATAGTGGCAGGTCTCTCCCTCGCATCACGAAACAGACAACTCATAAATAAATAAATGGTGCATTTATATATAGCACTTTTATCCAAGGTGCTTTACGTGGTGCATTGCAGTCACCATTTCACAAGCTATGCAAGGCCATCAATTTGGGGTTCAGTTGCTTGCCCAATGACACTTCGGTTGGGAAAAATCCTCGAAATCCTCGACCAGACGGCCGTTGCAACGGTTTTAAAACCATTGCGGCCGTTTTGCATAACAGTAGTGACTATTTTGCATAACAGACATAACAAGACTTAATAGTTTTCCTGCCGTCCACGCGTGCTCGTGGATTTCCCGTTAGAAATCGAACTGGTTTGAGCCGCGGCAGTGGAGAGGAAACAAAGAAGATCCGATCGCGGTCAAAGACTTAATACAACATTTCCACAAGGTTTAAAACAATATGAAAGATAAGTAGGATTAGTTATCTCAGACATAGATACAACATAGATAAAAAAAGAAAAAACATATTTTGGGTCATTAGCTGGTTTGGTTTCTTTGCGTTTGAGTTTCTATAGTACCTAATAGGTGGGGGCACCTGGGGGGGATTCTTCTTCAACAAAGCTGGCGAATGCAAACATTCCCTGTATTGTACTCATACATAATGTTGTAGGATGCAAAACACTGAAGTCCTTATACCAAAAACCTAAACATAACCCCAGTAAAAGCCATGCCTAAACCTAACCTTAACCCTCGACCATTATGCAAAGCGTCGCTATTCTTATGTAAAACGGTCGCGGCGGTTATACAACTGTCGCAACGGCCGTCTCGGTCAAGGATTGCTTTCTCTCCTCCTGCTTCGGACACATGTAGACAGGAGGAGCCATTATCTGAACCGCCGCCCTGCAGATCACTGGACTACCTGCTCTACTTCGCCCCATGATGTGGCAACTGGGGTTCCCAGCTTTACATCTAGGGGGCAGCAGTGAGTGAAAGAGAGGGATTGAAGAGATGGTCAGGCGGTGCCGAATGGCCAGTTGGGGGGATGAAAGCATACTGTAGCAGGGAGGTGGGGTGGAGCGGAGCGGTCGGGAGGACGTTGAGTGGGTCAGGCAGGGGTTTTTGACCGCGGGTCTGCAGTTTAACCAATGGGGAGTGATTTGAGGAATGGGGCCAGGCCATAAATTTCCTGGGCAGAGGACAGGTTGGCCCTGCAGTGAATTCTCCCAGCAGGTAGGCCCGCGCAGCCTCCAGACATCCAGCCATGTTAAAAGCATTGTGATCCTAGCGGGAGACCCATCATTCCCAGACTAAATAATGCAGACGGAGAGGAGAGGGAATGGGAGCGAGGGAAGGGGGCAGAAGAAGAAGAAAGAGAAGAAAGTGTTTTGGTGATCTTTTATGATCTGAGCAGCATCGACCCGAATCATGTCAAGGGAAATCACAAACGTTACCACGCAAATCATTTTATCATTTTTTATATTTCTTATATTAAAACTACAATCTGTAAGTTGACATTACTTCTTTCTGTTGGTAGAGGACATGCTTGCAGGCTCTCCCAACGGAAACAGGTAATTGCAACTGTAGCACCTGGGATTTGAACCCTCCACGGCATCCCACACAGGAAACCAAACATCTACCGTTGCATGCAATCCGGAGGGAATCCCCCGTTCTGCCAGGTCATCTTGTATCATTCATGTTGTGAACTACTCCCAGCGGTAGGAAAAGGAGACCAACTGCTGCAATAACCAGCTATACACGCTTACATGCGGGTCTTGATTAGTGATGGGAGATTATTCAGCGAACACGTTGGTATTGCTGAATTCTAGATTAATCGGCATTGGTTTGATTAATCAATCAGACCGATTCATTAATTCAGTAATCATTAATAAATATTTTGAATAAAATAAAAAGTTATGTGAGTATGGACAGCTGCAACCAAGTAGGACTGTTGAATAGCCTTTTACAGGTACTGTGTATCGATTTACTGTATATGGATCTGAAACCCCCCCCCCACTGTGTCTCCTGGCCTGGCATTCTATCGTCAACCTCTGATTTCCTTCTGTACCAAGATGTGTTTAACCAATGAGAGTCAGAGTTGGGGGTTGGTCTAACGACAAATCCGAACAGACGCAGCTGGTTGGCCATCAGCCCTGTCACTTAACAGTGCAACAGTTAGAGTGTCAAACAACAAACATGGCGGCTGCAACCGCGGTGAATTGTGGGTATATCAATCTGTCCATTAAACCGACCTATGACAAATAGTTTCTTTAAACAAGCGTTGGTGTGTGTCCTCCCAATCGCTGAAAATAGCTGAACTGCATGAGGAAACACCATTGGTAGGAGGGCAGCACAAATAAGCTAGGAGTAGGGAAACGTCCCGGCTCCTACTGTAGTTATATTACATTAACTATACTCTCATACTAATAGTGATTCAGAAACAGATAAAATCACTCCTAGATAAATCTCCCGGGCTGAAGACAGGTTGGCCCTGCACTGAATACTCTCAGCAGGCTACAGGCCCGCGTGGAACTACAGACGGCCTAGCCATATTGCGGCGATAAGCCAAAAATAGGACCCGAAATAAAGTCCAGTAACAGTAGGTGTGGGAGATAACATATTTCTTCCATGCTCATTATCCTGCGTTGTGAGAGCCATGATTTAGGTCCCCCTAATGCAAACCACCCAGCCCTGCAGATAGCCAAATATGGATAATTCATTTTTCTCATATAGGTCAGATTCTAGCGTCAGGTGTCCGTATAATCTCTCTCTGGTGTCTACTGTCTGGTGTCTCGAATTCATCATTCTCTATGAGGTGGTAGCTTTCATCTAACTCTTTTCTCTCTAGACCAACCATCCAATATGAGATCTCTCTTTTAATACATCCAATATAAATTTCTAGGACACAAACAAATAATCTGACTCTCTAGGGTGACCAGATCCAAACTGTTCCTTGGAGGGACAAAAGTATTGCATGTGTGGGACAAGTGGGAAAACGGGTTGCTAACATGGTTAGCGAATTATTAAGCTCTTGATGTCATATTTAAAACATAATTCAGGATTTCAATTCAACTATAGCAAAAATAACTGATCTACATGTTATTTTTGAGCTTGTAGATCAACTAATTTTGATACGACAGTACATGCAATGTGGCCCTTTCGAGTGAGTGTGTAAATACAGTAGCACCAGTTTGGGTTATTTTTACAGACTGAATGGTGTGCCACATGTGAAACACCACATCTGGCACACAACGTGTTTGCTGGGAGAGCCTAAAATCGCCTATGCCAAAGCCCATCGTGTACTGGGGATTTGATCCATGGACCACCATTTGAGACCTTGAACTTTAAAATCAAACTTTTAAAATCAAACCAAACAAAATTTGGTTTGATTTTATGCTCTCAAAATTTGGTTTCATTTCATGCTCTTAAGAGTTAAAGATCTCAAGGGCTCTATTCTCCATCATTTAGCCACCTGTGGTCTCCAGACCACCAGATTTAAACTGGTCTATACAAAAGCAGGTCAAAGCCAAGTCTTTGCCACGCACTCATTTGTCCATGTGTACGGACATACTGAAGACCTGTGCTAACTAATTCTTCTTACACTCTTCTTTTTGCTATATTTTTAAAATGCGTGAATACTGAGATCTTCCACCACTGATCAGTGTTGTTATAGGAAAGAAATAGTCCAAATAATCAAGGCTCCCGTCAGTCAGAGAGAACCAGACACTCTTGCATGTCATGATTTTCCTCCAAACACACACAGCTCTTGACCAGCGGGTTCAAGGCGCTTCCTTGCGTGTGACGATGCCTGCCGTGACAGTACATCTTCAACATGCAAGCAGCCTTGCATGCAGCAGCCCTGATCTCAGCAGCAAGATTTTTCTAAAAAAAATGTTTTCACCCACTGCCGATTCCTTATGTCAGGGGTTTTCAACAGGTGGTCCGGGGACCACCGGTGGTCCCTGAGAGGGTTCCAGGTGGTCCCCAGCAAAGTTGGTTAACCAGATGTAACTCTTGAGAACGTAAAAATGAAACCAAATGGACCCTTGCGGGTCCATTTGGTTTCATTTTTACACTCTCAAGAGTTAAAATATTCATAATCTGAATTAGCCCAAGTCTACACAACTAGAAGATTAATGGTCATGGACCAAAAGCAAAAGAAATCTTTAGTTTTGGGGGTCTGTGGGTCCAAAAAATATCCTCAATTGGTGGTCCGTGGCTCAAATCCTGAATAAATGGTGGTCCCTGGGATGAAAAAGGTTGAAAACCACTGCCTTATGTGATCCTGGGCTCTACACACCCTCCGCCAAACTGGGGAGGCAGCGGACATGCCTCATGCTTACTTCAATGCCTGAGGAGTCCAAGCTGCCTTCTTTTCACCTGACAGGGATGAGTTTCCCTGGTTGGATGTATAGCGCGTGGAAGGAACACGTTATTCCAACCAGTTTCAGTCCCCTCCATCAAGCCTATGATACAGCCAATGTATCATAGGTGGGACTTGATGCTGTCGCAATGACTGGATCACTGAGTTTTACTACTTGCTGAAATTAGCAGATCTACAAGCTCATGTCGTGTTGTGCTGCAATGCATTTAAGCTTGTAGAGCTGCTATTTTCAGCATGCAATGCAACCAAGTGTAACTTCTGTGACTTATACTGGGTCTCCTGTCCCCTAGTTCCTCCCTAACATTTCACTCTGTTTTTTTTTAATTTGTTGATAGAATTGTCAATATATTTAGTCATATAGCTTTCGTCATCATAGCTTAGTTCTAATTTAGTCTCCATTCATTTTTGCCAGTGAAAAATGTAGTCGACAAACAATTTGCTGCCAGGGGGTTAGTCGCCAAAATCAACAGTGGACGACAATGCCATACGGTAGTGGACTGTGACAAATTATTTTGTCTTGAACAGAACAACAGCCTCACACAGATCTATCTCACTGCAATACTAACACTGTCAGCATTAATTTAAAGCCAGGAGGTGATGAATGATAATTAAATTGAGTTATCATAAAGTCCTGTCATTCGGGCCCTCCTCTCCCACTCCCCACCCACCCAGGGAGTGGAGAGACCCAGAGGAATCTCAGTCATGTTGTTCCTGTCAGGCGTCCAGCTCGCTTAGTCATGGCTAAACTGTGTTTGGTGATCAGCTCTTCAGGCCTCGGTCAGGAAGAGGAAAACAAGCCTATATTATACTGTACTTTACGGCCTCTGAAATACGTTAACAATCGTTCTCAAATTAGTGGATGCTGTGGAACCTTAGACTGCATATATGGGTAACTAGTGGTCATCACCTTCACTTAAAGTATACAGAGTACATAAACATGTTTTTGCTATGACAGTAATATTCAATGTGGCCCCTTGTGGAAATATGGTGGCACTCTCTGTTGTCAACGGTGCACAGCCCTGCCTTAGAGGGCCATGAGGCAAGTCCAGGGGTGCAGCATAATTGTTTGGTAATATTTGGTGTTGAATGATATGGGTTTAACCACTTAGACCCTCTAATAGTCAGGGGGGATGCCAATTGCAATCTGCGAATAAATCGCTTACCAAGAAATTTCTTCAGCAATGTGTTTGTAAGGCTGTTTGCTTACATATCCCACATTGGTTTCTATTCAACCATCCTGTGGTGAAACTGTGACAGCTGCTGAAAGTTGGAGTACAATCATCAACCAATGTAAGGTTCTAAATGTTCTAAATTTCATTATACTTTAAATACCATAGCATGTGACATGTCAAACTAGGAATGTTTTAGTTTTGCACGGAAAACAGTCCTTGGGTTAAATGCGGCTATAGCCATAATGTTCCCAAATGTTCTGATCTCATCACATTTTTGATGACGGCTACCGCCCTATTAAAGCCAAGGAAGTGCTTTCTGTGCAAAATGAATGCTTGGAATGGATTCAGAATCGTGAGTTTGACATGTCACATGCTACATTAAGCATAATGAAATTTAGAACATTTTGCCTTGTGGACGGTACCCCAACTTTCAGCAGCTGCCAAAAAAATCCCTGAAGCAAAACCAATGGCGGTGAGATTAACTTCAGAGTATACTATAAACTGACCCGAGTTGCACTATACTTGGTGCCATATATTTCAGCCTACAGCACACCAATTCCCTTTAGAAAAAATACCTGATGTTGCACATTAATGCTAGTGTTGGGCAGTAACAAAGTAAATTAATAAGAAATACTGTATTTTCTGGACTGTAAGGCACACTTAAAAGCCTTTAATTTTCTCAAAAAACAGCAGTCTTATAATCCCGTACGCCTTATATATGAAAACAGTTCCAAAATAAGTCATTCATTTAGGTGCGCCCTCCGGTACGCCTTATAGTGCCGGAAATATGGTAATACAATATTATTAAGTCATTTTGCCCAACACTGCTCATAGCACATCCCTGGTACACAAGCAACAATGCTCTCTCGCCTCTCTGCATTTGTAAATGTTGTATGCATCAGATAGGCTAGGTCAGGGGTCGGCAACCAAAGATGTTGAAAGAGCCATTTTCGACCCAAAATTAAATTCAAAATCTGGAGCCACATTTTATTTTTATTTTTTTCCCTGAGTGTGCAAATGTGAACCAAATGTACCCTGGCGGGTCCATTTAGTTCCATTTGCACACTCTCGGAAAAAAAGGTCCTCAAAGAAAAAGCATTAACATGGTGAAAAAAAATAAAGGAGTTTTACAAAACTCCATTTCTAGTCCACACAACATCTCTAAGGTATATTAATGACATAGTAAACTGAGTAAACCTTTAAAAATGGGTGCTTCAGATTGAAAGCTCCACCTCTGATAACTGCTGGGCTTTTTGACATGGCCAAGTGCTACTTTAACTGGCAACTGTCAGACAGCGCAACGCGTTTTGGGTGACTGAAATGTTTATATTATTTTGGTGTGGATCACCCCAGTGTGTGCATGTAATAATGCTACAACCACTGAGCCACTAGGGCTGTGTTCTGGAGCCGCATGCGGCTCCTGAGCCGCAGGTTGCTGACCCCTGGGCTAGGTCTTTCACATAGCTCACATAGTTTTATCATTATATTATTGTCATGATTTGTCACAACCTCAGTTAGCTTTGTACACGGCATATTCATCTTCATATAAATCATTTTTGAAAAGTCTATGAGGAAAATGAATGGTGAATTCTGTCCCGGAATCAGCGAGGGCAATAGCAGAGATTTTACGCTCTCAAGAGTTAAAATATCCATCATCTGCATCAGCCCAAATCTACATAACGAGAGAATGTAGAAGATTAATGGTAATTTTTGATCTGTCTGTGTGCCTAATCCAGCCTGGTATTGTGGACAAAATCAAAAGAGATTTAGTTAGTTAGGTTGGGGGTTTTCGGGGCAAAGATGTCCCCAAATTGTGGTCTGTGGCTAAAATGCTGAATAAATAGTGGGCCCTGGTATCAAAAAGGTTGAAATCCCCTGCTCTATAGCATGGTCCAGTGGTCTCCCTACAGAGGAACGTGGGACCTGATCGATGCACTTCACACAGTGTTACAGTGGGACGTCGCTAACATGCCTGCGCGTATATGTCGTCTCGGGTTTCAGATCTCTCACCGGCAGACGGTCTCCGCACAGAGAAGCGCACAGTTTACGATGGATGGGGGGGGGGGGGGAGCGCGGTGACACGGTCCCGAGATGCAGACAAAGGGCTAAGGTTACACGGCATTTGGCCCCCAGCACGTCCAGCCTCTCAACACCACTAAACGCCTTTCATCTCGGCTAATAGCTCCCACGGGAAAGGACAAGAGGTGCCAGAGAGGCAGGCTAGCAAGCTTAAAAAATATTTTGACAACACTTCTATGCAGACAAATAATACAATGGAAAATAATACCTCCACAGATCTGTATACTTTCCAAAAAAATACAATCATGATCCATTTTTAATAAGTTTTAGGGGTGGGCAAACAAATTGATATTTCAATATATCGCGATTCTTACTGCCACGATATCAATGTCGATTCACCAGGTTCAGAATACTTTTTTTAATATATATTATTAATTTGTTCATATCAGGAAGACCGATTGAGGGTTACATGGCTGCATTCAAGTGTATGATTGAATGTTTAATGGTTGATATACTGTATATCGAATCGCAACATAAGTAAGAATCACAATATAAATCCATTCAAATCCATAAGATATTGTATCGTATAGTGAGGTAAGTGAATTGTCCCACCCTTAATAGTTTTGGTGGGTCCAAAATAATTGTTTGGTTTACACCTGCGCTAACAGTCACTTTGTTTTCATTGTGGGGATGTTTTTGTTTGTTTGTCTTGCCGCAAGGGTCCATTTAATTTCATTTTTATGCTCTCAAAGAGTTAGATTTTGATTTAATTTTCATGCTCTCAAAGAGTTAGCCTACATCTGGTTAACCAACTTTCTATCATTTAGACTGGGGAGCACCTGTAACCGCCTCAAGGACCACTGGTGGTCCCGGACTACTGGTTGACAACCACTGCCCTATATGAAAGCCTACTGCCCCCTTTAATATTGTCTGTGCCATTTTTGCATAGAGAGAGCATACCTACAGTAATAAATAAAAAACGCAAATTCAGCATTGGGCAGTGTCCCCTGTGAACCCTCGCTTGTGAGTGTGAGTTTGGAGGGTGGCAAATCTTGTGGCATTTGTATGTTGTGTTCAAGTCACAAAGACTTCACTCAAGCAACAGGGAAATAAATCATCAAAGCTGTGTTGAAAAGAAGGAGAGACTCACAGGTAGAGGGTTGAACTGCTGGTCCACCAGGTGAGCGTAGCCATAGTCGAAGAAGGAGTGACGCAACACAACGTCGATCCCCTGGACGGCGGCCATGCCCAGCGTGTTAAGCCACCTGCAGAGTAATGCACACACACACATGCACACACACACGCACACATGCACACACACACACACACGCACATGCATGCACACACACAGACACACGCAGGCACAGGTCGCACGCACACACCCATGCGCACACACACATGCACAGAAAACAACACAATTGATCAAACCTTTTAAGCAGCTAGCAATTATATTTTTCCTTCCTCCCTCCCGCCCATCACTGTTGAGTGGTAAATGGTGTATTTATATAGCCCCTTTATACAAGGCGCTTAACATAGATTGTGGATCCCATTCACCTATTCACATGACAATGGCAGCGGGAACCATGCAAGGTAGCAACTAGCACATGGGAAGAAATGTTAATGTTAGTGTTCTAGCCAAACTGGATGGATGCACCAAGGTGGACTCAAACCGCAGACAGTTCTCCACACAGTGATGGACAAGGATCTCACCCTTCTGCAATACTCAAACTTGTTTTTTGTTTATTTTTTATCAGGAAAAAACACACACAACATACTGTACTGCCGCGTCTCGATAGGGAGGTTTTACGGATGGACATACTGGTCCATCCCTAGAAAGGAACTGTGCTGTCTTTCATTTCAGGGACCTATAGCTTTGAAGACATTCAGAAATACGATTTTTCATACTTCTGTGCACATGTATGCCGACTGTGCCGCGTCACAAATAACATATAGCAATAGCGACAATAGCGGGAGTGTATGGAGTCCTATAGTCAAAAAAGTCAAAGTCGCATGATTTGTCACTACGTTACCGCAGCGAAATTGGACCTCCGCTTTTAACCCATCACTTGGAGTGGTGAGCTCCAAGGAGCGGTGAGCTGCGGCTTGCCGCGCTCGGGATCATTAGCTGATTTTGACCCCCAATCCATCCCTTTGATGCTGAGTGCCAAGCAGGGAGGCATTGGGTCCCATTTTTTTTTTTAGTGTCTTTGGTATGACCCGACCGGGAATCGAACCCCGGCCTCCCAGTTCCAGGGCGGACACTCTAACCACAAGGCCACTGTTCTGGCAGTAGTGTACTTACAGGAAGCCAGCGGCGTAGGTGTCAGACAGATTGTTTGTGCCTCCGGCCCATGCAGGACCCACTCCACCCAGCCACACCTTCTTTCCAGGAGCGTGTGTGTTCACTACCTGAAAGGATAAACACATGAGCATCACAGTGGCAGCAGGTCAATGCATCACTGACTGTTTCCACTGCATCAGTGGTCCCCAAACGTTTTAATGCTAAGGACCCCCAACTTGATCATTTTTATGACTCTAGGGCCACCAGTTTGACCCAAATAAGGCTCTCTGAGACTTAATTTACAAGCGGATCGAAGTGCACCTGTTAGTGTTCATTTCTTTCCATTTGTACACTCACTGCACCTGATTAGCCGACTTATATATATTATATGGTATAATAGTATATCTTGATGTGGATACCTTTTTACATTGTTTTTAAAAATGTTTTTTTTTCTCCAAAAAGTAAAAAAGCTAAAGAAGTTTGTCTTACTATCAAATGTTGCTTACATTTCGGACTAATTATAGAGTACATCAAAAATATTCAAGCATTCGGAGAAAATACACAATCTGCTTATCTGCCAGTAACGGTATATTCACTATTTGACGTACAGTACAGTGGATCAGCGTTTAGGTGGTTAATGGAGGAAAACAAACTATTGAGAATCTGAAATTAGCTTTGGGAAAGCACAGATTCTCACTGTGCTGCCTGTTCCAACTGGCTCAGCACCAGTAAAAACAGGACATCTCACTCCTTCTAAATTACTTTGAGGGCAATTAGAAGAATCCATTATCTAGGAGTAAAACGCTGCTAAGTTCTCCTGTCCAGGCATTTCTCACTGCCTTGAATCCTGACGCCGGCAAAGTATCTCAGACACTTTATTATCGATAAAGCAAATCAGAAACAGATGCTGCGTCGATTCAGAGATGCGTGCGCTGTGCAATGTCACATATGCTTTCAGCCGATCGGCGAGTGGCTGAGACCTATAGACATAATTCTGTTTTGCGTTTCTGCGAGTAGAAGCCCCTCCGCCGAGAGACCACTCACTCCCGTTGTCCTGAGGCATGAGAGAACTCTGGCACCGGCCCTTGGCTTCAGCTTAGTGAGTCTGCTGCACTGCACTGCAGCAGCAGCAGCAGCAAACACGTTGCTAATATTACCTCACTGTGAACACAACCCACACTCCCTGAAACACTTGTGCAGCACACATGTGTCCGTCAGGGGCGGATCTAGGCATAGGCATGGGGGGGGGGGCAATGCCCCCCTAAATGCCCAGTCTGCCCCACCAAACATGATGGCATGCAAAATAACCCAAGAGCTTTCAGTGCTTATATTTAATTAAAAGTATTTGAAACGCTACTGAAAATGGTACGGGGACGGCTTCATCGCCCGTGGTGCGAAGCGACACGGGCGATGAAGCTGCCCCCTTACCATTTTCTCCTGCCCCCCAATTGGGAAATCTTACATCCGCCCCTGGTGTCCATTAGCTTGCAAGACACTGATCTACAGCCTGGCAAAGACCTGGCCAAAGGGAAACTTAAACCTAAGTCTCTCCAATGAAAATAAGCCCATTCGTTAAGGGGGACATATATAGGCCATAAAATAGGTCCTAAAAGACAAATCATTAACATTGTGAAACACTACTTGATGATCGCATCAAGTTGTGTTTTACCATGTTAATGATTCATTTTGAGAACTTTCTCCCCATTCTAGTAAACAGAATGGGGAGAACTTTTTTTTTATCATGCCCACACAACATCTCTAAGGTATATTAATGATAGTAAAAATTTGAAAATGGGTGGAATTCCCCTTTAACTCAACTTGCTTAATGTAGCTCTTAATCACTGTTACAGGGATTCATATATTCATATTTCTCAAAGAGAACAGTTCACACACCTCCCCACGAGAATATATCCTGAAAATTAAAGAAACCTCTGAAATGCTTTTTTAAAGCGGGGACCCCCAGCCCTTCCAGAGCGGACCCTGTGGAATCATTTCCAAAATAGAAAACAAAATATCAAATGTGCATTCAGACTTGCCATGCCAGTTCCAAGACTTTTTGTCTCGTTAATATGTTGTAAATAGTGTGTTCCTAGTAATGATTGGATTTGGGTCCAGTATTTAGTAGTGTCCATGGAGTCAAGGAATAAATCATAAGTTGTGCTCATGTCCAGTCTATTTGCAAATGAATAAATAGTGTTGTAGTCAAGACCACCGAGACAAGACCAAGACCTAGGGGGTCGGGACCAAAACGAGACCGAGACAATCACGGACTTGGTCAAGACGAGATCAAGACGACACTAGCACCTAGAGGGGTTGAGAATAACACCAAGAACTATGAGGTCGAGACTGAAGCCGAGGGCAAGATCTACAGAGGTACAATACTAACTGTCAGTTTGCGGACTGCTAGGGATATGCACGTCATCCAGCCCTGCGCTCTGAAAACACAGCTGTCTTCATGAATGGAATCCTCAGTCCACACAATGGATATAGAACATTTCCTTTGCATTGTCTCGTCTCGAGTGGTCTCAGTGGCGAAAGAGACCTGAGACATTCGCTCCAAGATTTATATCTTAAATACACAAATTAGGCATTATATAGGAAAATATAAGACATGTCAAATATAAAAAAGCTACTATTGTGGAAGGATCATCTTAGATGATATTTTCTGATATTGACCATACTAACTTCTTACTATAGGTATTTCTTTGCACACTAAATTCATAATTATCTTTCCAATTTTGGTGGTCTGGCTCATGGACTAAAAACAGGTTCTGAACGAAAAAGGTTCCCAACGGGTGGAAAAGTGGCCTCTGAGCAGATCTCACTCTTACCTTGATGACTTTACCAATCTGTTCCGTCAGTGTGTCCAACAGCCGCGTTTTCAAGAAGTCCTCCACCCGGTTGACTCTGCCATCCATGTAATAACTGTATTTGTGCAAAAGAAACAAAAGACAGACAGAGGATTGTCCGTGTATTGCCTGCACTGGCACTGCGTTACAACTTTATTATTGCCTAATTTGCACAGTTTGGGAAATGGCTGATCTACGGTACGAGCTCTCAACATTAAGCTCACGATGCATAATAGTCATCTCATTATAACTGCAACAAATTATGACCAATATATCAGAGCACAAATCATGCGTATAATGCAACATATGAGTATAATTCTCTGTCACAATGCGGGCACGCAGAACACACTGGCTGAAAGTACACAGATGGCACCGAGATTGAGACATCAAACCACAGACGTCACGTTTGGACATGTGCACGTGTGCACACAAGATTGACTCTGTGTGTTGCCGTGTGTGTGCGTGTTTATTTGTATGTAGATGAGTGTGTGCAAGAGCCGAGTCAAGTGTATGTAGTAGTATATTATGTTGATAAGATGGGTGAATTAACGTTTCTAGCCCGAAGCCCGAAGAAGCATTATGGCTGTGCAATCCGTTAAATTAAAACCTTAAATACATAAAGACAGATTAAATGATACTTATTGGACCAAAGTTAAGCAGAAGCCCGATGTCTGCTGTACTGTGAAGGATAACAACATGGAGATAATGAGGGTTCCTGTGCACTTTGCAGTATAGTGAAGGCTCAGGCACAATATTGTAAGAAACATGACAGTGAGGAGTTACGTCAGTTTCAGACATTCACACAGATGTTTCCTGTAATTATAGTACAGATATTCAAATATCATGAATATCATAAAGCAATGAAATACTAAACAATTAACAACAATCATGATGTTTATGTGACTGAATGAATGAATGAATGAATGAATGAATGAATGAATGAATTAATCAATCCATTCATGCATGCATGCACGCATGAATGGATGAAAATATGAATCAGTAATTAATCAAGGGGGATTAATGGTCCCAATGTTGGTTAATGTGGCCTTCTAGGGTTAAAGGCTAAGCAAAATAAGTTTTGGTTTCGGCCTAGACCTTTTCGCTACTACACTGTAGCAACATGTAGCTGACTGTAAATTTAACTATTTGGATACGAATATTTGTATAAATACTAGCGGAGATGGAGATTTTCAGTCTAAGATAAACAGCATTCCAAAGAGTAGACCCTCTATCCTTGTAAGAACTGCCAGAGGAAGTACAGAAACAAGATATGTGCATGTCCTTGGATGATGAATGAATATTTGAATTAAAAGAAACGAAACAATTAAAGCCACTTGGAACATTTTGATAGTCATGATTGCATTTGTACACAAATATGCATATTAAAGAATTTCACTCAGAGAGCTGTAGACAACAGAGAATCATGGATAAAATGTATACAATATGTATACAATACATGTCCATTGTCCATAATACAAAACATTCTACAGATGGAAGTGTGTGAGGCCTCAAGCTAGCTATTTCCAATTTGTTTATTTAGGGAAATCATTTTGTGTATTTTTCTTTATTTTATTTATTTTTTTGTAATTCTCTGGGTAGTTGTTCAGAATGTTCACCCTTCTGTCAAGCATCAATTGTGTCCATACTGTATATATTGTTTTTGTTTTATCTGTGTATATATTTGTGCCCGTAGTCCCACAAAGTGTCTGAGCTGAGCTGTCTGCGTCTTTTTCTGTTTGTCTGTCTCTAAAATGCAAAATCAATAAAAAAAAAACTACAATAAAAATGCGAAGCTTCATTTGTATTTGCGGCGATTTAGTGCTGGGGTGCTCCGTGAAGCACATATGTGACAGCACCTGGTACTTTATGCCTCAAGGCCAAGATCAATTTTCTGTTTTTACAGATTATTAAAGTATACAATGTAAGCTTTCATATGATGCCTCACTCAAGGAAATTGGAGCATTTTTGTAGGAGTTATGAGCATTTAAATCTGAGTGTCCCAAAATAGCAAAACTGAGAAAAGGCCATTTGAAGTTTCAGAAATTTTTCACACATACAGCAGAGTAAAAGTGGGTGTTAACAATGGGAGGTGACAACGATCATCCACACCACCCATAATGTCTCATTTAAATACCCTGACCATCCCCACAAACTAACTGTATACATTATATCAGTGGTTTTCAACCTTTTTCATACCAGGGCCCACTATTTATTCAGAATTTGAGCAACAGACCACCATTTAATAGGCCCCAAAGCTAAAGATTTCTTTTACTTTTGTCAACAATGCTAGGTTGATTTCAGAAAAAAACAAAACAGTCCAACATACAGATCACCATTAATCTTCTACATTCTCTAGTTGTGTAGACTTGGGATAATTCACATGATGAATATTTTATATTTTAACTTAAAGAGTTACTGGCTAACCAACTTTCCATTATTTAGCCTGGGGACCAGCTGGAAGGCCGGGAGGTCTAATCACAGCAGTGTTACAGCCGTTGGGACGCGAGGACACCGCGACAGGACCTTGCACTCCTGACAATGACATGCAGCTCAACTTCTCACACGTGTGCCGCCCCCTATAGGCAAGAAGTGAAAACGCTTTTGGCGGTCTGCCGCTCCTAGGAAATTAATATGCCAAATACAGGGAAACTTTTGGAATATAGCACACTTCTTATCACATCATCCCTGAGATCATGTGTAATTTGGTTGCAAAACTCATTTTTCTCTAACACACTGTGACATTTGTAGCATTTTGTGGCGTCCCTGAGGGGCCTAAGGGAAATGAGTTTTTCCGCTGGCTTGTCTAGAGGCCCCTCAATACGTGATTCAGTGTAGGGTCAATCGGGCAATCTATTACTTTTTGGCATTCTGTGCAAAATTGGCCCCTCCCGCAAAAATATGGAAGTCAACAATCGGAATGGGACATGAAATGTCAGTATGGGACATGTTCATCACATAACTCCAGAGAGTCCAGAGTTAAAATCTGGTTAAATAGTGGCACCCCCCCCCCCCCCAAGCCCCCCCCCCCCACACACACACACACACACTTTGCTGTAGCAGTGATGTGCCGCAAGCTGCCCCAGTCTGCCTCAGACAAGAGGCTGCTATACCCTCGTCCTGGCAAGGAAAGCCCAGAGACGAGCATGTCTAGCATGACACCACTATGGTGTCAGTGTTACCTATAAGCAGACTCAAGTACGTCACCCACACAGCAAGAGACGATTGGTTCCATCCCCGGACATCTGTCTCCGCAAAGGCATGTGGATGCAGACATCTAGCACTGTATACACGCAGCACAAATATATACATGTCAGCCGCAACGTCCCGGAAGCAAGAGTTGGGTCAAGAGTCAACACTACATCTGGGATCCGAGAAACACAGTTAAAGGAGAAGATTTGCCACACTGGCAATGTTTGCTGAAGAACCAACATACTGGAGTTGGTACTGGAGTTGTGGGCTTCAAAACATCGATGAAGAACTCTGGCCTGGCACCTCCACTCTTCTGGAGACCTGTCCAGCTACAAGAATAAGGCCACTCATCTATAAGCTATTGCCAGAGTCGATGGACTAGTGGCTAGATCTGGCCAAAGGAATAGGAGATAAACCAGAGTGGCGCGCACGTTTGTCTTTTATCTCGACTGTGGTCGACAACTGATGATGAAAAATACCACATTGCGGGCATACACCTCTGCCAGCCAGTTGCCGATTACATCCGCGTCTGTCCAGAATGATGTAATGTGTAGTGAAGGCTACATGCGGTTACATGCTACAGTTGATCCATCAGTCCAGATCAGTCCAGAACCCCTAAAGGTGTTCCTGAGATATGATACGAATGATAGATGGAGGGATGGATGGCCAGCCCTAAGACATGACTGTCTGCCGGTAGAGATATAAAATGAGACTAAGGGGAGCTGACATGTATACACTGTATATGAAAACATGCAATGTATACAGTAACATTATTTCCAAAGACATTAAAATATTAGAGAATGAGTTAGTGTTGGCCAAACAAGCTTCATTGTCATCATACAAGCTTATCGTAATCCATTTTAAACAGAATCTCCACTTTAGAATGGCTTACAAATTCAATCATAACAGTTACGATTGAGATGGACAACAACAAAAAGCCCATCCCAAGCAAAATGTTTTTCATACCATAGTGGAATTCTTGGAATCCAGCGGTTTCCTCGAGGGCCCAACAACACTTCACGGTATACAGTTTGTTGAACTGCGCGGCTAAGCTATCGAGTGTACAGTGAGTCTAAGACAATTGGGCTGCATACACATATGGACAATCTGTGACGGAGCACTGCCAAATAACTTCATGACATTACCGTGAGAAGTCATGGACACCGTGATGACTACTGTGTGTAGCGTGACCACTGTCATCCAGGGAGCTCACATTAATCCTCAATACATAATCGCTGACCAATATGAAAGAGGCTCATTGACAGCAGAGAATATCCAGACCTCCGAGGTGATGCATTCCTTTTGACATGTGGATGAATCACATTGAAACCAAGATATGTTGGACTGGACCTCAGTTGAGAATTTTGGCTGGGATACAAAAAGCATCGAATACAGTTAACAAGGCAAGTTGGGGTTTCATTCTGGCAATCCAAAGGTCACCGGTTTACCTCACCGTAGTCCGCCCAGTACACTGTACGTGTCAAAGTGTTCCTGGGCAAGACAGTAAAGCCCAAACTGCTCCCTGGGTAGCCAGATAATGATTTAAATAATAATAATAACCAATACAGCAATGCATTGCAATTCGGCCATGCAATGCTGCACAGCAATATGACATAATCGGTGAACAAAGGTTAAATATATTATGATAATGGCTCGTAAGAAACGTAGGCAATGTTCCTCTAGGATAGGGCTCATCGTTTTACTCAACTGTTTTATTCAACTGTTTCTTTATTTCCTGATTAAATACACCCAACTTTGCGGTTAAATATAAGTTGAGTGGAAGGAATACAGTGAGAGAAATGAGCATAGAAATGTCTTAAATCATCCCCTCCGTATAACACTGCCGTGTGGAACAGGAGGGTGTGGTCCTTATAAGCCATAAGCAAAAATGTGGAACTGAAATATTTCAATGATCAACACAAGCATCACAGATGCTTCACAATGTTTTTATAGCGCATCTACAGTGTCACTTTTCCCCTAATGGAGACAGAGAGACGTGCATTCTGGCAACCAATCTGACCCCAAAATGTAAATCAGACTCGGTTGAGTTAGAAACTCTTTGCAAAGTACTTCCATGTTTACTTTCCGCTCCAGTGCATTTGCCCCGCATACACCCTACTACTACCCCCTTATCCCATTAAGTTCCTTGGCCGATTCTCTGGGATGTCAAACTAAAAAACACAGCGGGCCGAAATAGAAAAAAAAATGGTACAAAGGGGAGGCCACTGGACTGTGTTTCAACACACAGGCATACGAGGACTCCCCAGACAAACAGCAAAAAAATCTTCAAAAAATAATGTCCCACTGACAATGGGATATTTCACTTAAAAAAAAAAGTTTGTCATTTTATGGTCTACTCAGTCTCATGCGAACACCCCAGACAGTTGATAAGTTCCTCCAGTACAAACTCATTATAACTCGAAACTGAATTTTAACCATAATAGATTCATCAAAAGCATCCGTCTTTTTTCTGGTGACTGATACTGTCATCCTAATGTGTGATTGGCATGTGCTTTTTCATCTACAGATTTCATTTATTTTTAAAATATTGTTTTATTTGTTTGGCTACGACCAGCGTGGTATGGAGGCTGCTACATTTTCCAAAACAATATTTTAAAAAGAAATGAAAACAGTAAATGAAAAAGCATCCCCCCCTCACATATTAGGAGGACAATAGCAGTCACCAGAAAACAGATTGTGTGTTTTTGATTAATCTGTCATGGTTAAAATGGAATTTTAAGATATAATGGGTTTGTAGGCCTATAGGAATTGGGCGGGGCAGCTAAAATCAACATCAAATATCTAAATACTGAATATAATAACTTGTAAACTGTCTGGTGTGTTCACATGAGAGTAGACCATAAAATCACAAAGGTTTTGTTGAAAGTGAAATATCCCTTTAAAAGCAAGATGAGACATGACTGCATTAAAAACTTAAAATGCATTATTAAAGCTCAGTTTCCTGTTCTCCTGCTTTCATAGTAAAATGAGAATTGTAAATCAATTGAGCTGACAAAGTAAAACAATGAGTGGCACCAGGACAATTCGATTTGGCACTTGCACCTTGAGTTTGACCTATGCTGTATGTTAGAGCCTTCTAAATCAGTAGTTCTCATGATGGGTCCTGGACCTCCACATTGATATGATTCAGCAAAAAACAATGCTGAATTATTTTTAAAAAAATCATCTCAAGTTCAATTAACAAAATAGCAGATGTATAAGTTCACATCAGGTCACTTTGTGTCGTGATTGCAAACTTGTACAATGTACATCTGCTATTGAGAGTTTTCAGAAAACGTTGTGTTGCTGTATTTATAGCTAAAATATAAAACGACACAGATGGATGATCACTGTCCACATTTGGCCCAGTCAGCTTGCATGTCATCCCCACCAATACAGTTGGCAGTATGGGGCAGTTTACCCCGCCAAACAGAAATCATCACCCAAGTGGTGTGTCTCAGATACGTTCAAATTCAATGACGCGAGGTGAGATAATTATTGCATGGTGAAATGTGCACTTTTTATGAAGCTATGGAGAGTTTTGTAGAAAGTACAGTACATAGAGACACATACAGGTTCAACCTTTTTACTTACAGTTTGTGACATTATTGTTTGTTGTTCAAACTTTTAGAAGACTTTTATTTTTCAAGAAACAAAATCACACCTGTGTGAATTGACTAACTGAGGGGTGGTGTTCTTATCATTGTACATCATCATGACATCATGCCAGATGTTGATTCATTCAGACACATTAGGCATTGTGTGTCAATGTTTGTGCAATAGCTGAAAAGGTTAGCTCCCCTCAAGAAGAGAGCGTAGAGGGGTAGCCTGGGTTCCAGCCTGAGTCGCTGCATTCCGCACATCTGAAATGTCATTCCGCAAATGAGTCTGGCCAGGAGCCTATCCCCACAGGTAGGCGGGGCATATGAAGGTTGACATGCAGCTAGTTACTTATTACTGTTTTGGCAGAGTAAAACCTTTACTCGGTACTGGGAAAATAATAATTACAGTAATACATTACTTTTTACTAGTAACTATTTACTTCCCAGCACTGATTGTTACACCCCTATTCTCATTCTCCATATATGTGCATAAAATGAACAAGGACAGTCAGACACATGGACATGTCAATGCATAGGAATAAGAGGGACACAGAGATCTATAGGGGTTCAAAAGTGATATGACAGACAGACAGGCAGTCAGGGCACAAAAGGTACACAGAAGTACAGCATAATGGATGTTACACGGCGGGCCATCCATTCCCAACTTGCATCGCTCCCAACTTTCGTGTTCCTAGAGTGGGGCTGTGCCCGACGGGCATGTACAGGTCTAGTAGTATACTGTAGCCTAAACACATACAGTATCACAGGTCTACTAGAGTAACACATAATGTGAAACAGATTCAGACTTGACTTCCTCGGCTTACAGGCAAATACATTTGACCCCGATCGGTCAAGTGGTTTTTGTGAGATTAGCCACGGTCTGACGCGCGTATGCATGTATGGAGACAGACAGACAGACAGACAGACAGACAAGACCCACTTCTAGACAGCTCACCCTTGAGTAGCTCCCGCCATGAAAAAAAAAAAAAAAAGCATTATAGAAATTCCAGCCTGGGGGTTTTGGTGATCAAGCAAATCCAGAGTTTCTGTCAATGGACAGGAGATGATGAAGAGAGAATTGCAGAGAGAGAGGGATGACATCAAAGTAAAACGAAGAGAGAGGAAGGGTATGGGGGGGTTAAGAGGGAGGAAGAGGGAACGCACATGCAAGGAAAGGTCCGGAGACGAGCGACCATCTGGTGTAGCAATGGGGGGGAAGGCGGTGCGGTGAGAAAAGGAGGGAGGGAGGGAGGGTGATGAAGAGGTGGGGGATGTCTTGTCATGATCCGGACCATCAGGTTATTATCAGAAGGTCTATATTACGGGGAGGGGGGGTGGGGGGGGGGGTGAAGGATATGTTGCTCCTCTGGGGAAATCCGACATGTTAGATTTACGGTCCTACCGAGATTTGGACACAAATCTCTCAGCTGTAAATAACCACCAAGTCCAGCACCCAAATTCCCACATGGCACTGCGCGCTTCACGCATGCATGCACGCGCCCAAAAGCCCCAAATCATACTTGTGTCCGGACATAATAGTCTGACATCTAAGTTTGCACGTTCCACAGGTGTGACACACCGTCAGATTGCGGTCTCTGCTATTCTGTGTGTGTGTCTGTGTGTGTGTGTGTGTGTGTGTGTGTGTGTGTGTGTGTGTGTGTGTGTGTGTGTGTGTGTGTGTGTGTGTGTCGCCAGTCATCTTGCCATAAGTTAAGAGTGAGGGTTGTTGCAATTGAACTACACATGCGCCATCGTGCTTCGATGTTCCGGTGGAGAAAAAGACGGCTGGCTTGGCACGGCACACGTGCATGAGCACTGTAACAGCTCAGCCGGGCCTCCGTATAAATTACAATGCATAATGCTTGAGAAATTGTGTGGGTACAAGCTACAGTATGTAATGTATGTACAGGTACTGTATACTGTATGTCCCTGACTGGTCTATACTCCTCCTAAAAACTGGGATCACTTATAATTCACTTGACTTTCCTGTCTTTGCTTAACCTTTATTTGTCCAGGAAGACATTTCCATGTGTGTTTTCCAGCAGCAGCCTGCTGCACGAGTGTGTGAGCACTTAATGTACTGTATTGCATTATTGCATACTTTATTGTATTATTGCACTCAAATAGACACCTACAGTGAAAAGCATGCCCACTGAAGGGGCGGGGGGCAATGCTTGAGAAATTATGTAGGTACAAGGAATGTATGT
>CM076974.1:10985054-11105054 GCA_039105355.1 Benthosema pterotum
ACGTGCACTTGCACATGAAGCTGACCCAAAACACTCCTTATTTGGGCGATATAGCTGTCTGTTAAGACATGCCCAAACAACCCTCCCGTCTGTAAACAAGGTGTCACTGCGACACAACTTTCACCACCGTACTCCAATTTGTTTAGTCTGTCCAGCAGTGATCTCTGGGAGTGTTAGGCCTGTAGTCCTACGTCCACTTAACCTCCCGTTCCGTTCCCAAAGCAAGGCAGGGCGGCAGAGCGGTCTGAGCCTGTCACAGCGGCCTGTAGCTAGTGTCAAACACACCACAATCACCTCCTTGTTAACAGTTACCACCGCGACCCCGCTGACGCACCACCACCACCACCACCACCCCCAACGCCAGGGTCTTCCTGGTGTCTCCTCTTCCCTCCTGAGTGGCCAGGCTAATCTATCTTCTGTCCAGGGATGTAAAACTCAAATACACAGCGGGCCAAAATAGAAATACCCTATTGGGCTGAATATAAGACAGTGTTTTTTGTAATGGAAATATCCTTTAAAAAAAAAAGAGTCGTCTTATATTTGGGGACTATATTATTTGACATTCAATTTTTACACAAATGAGTCTTGAAAATGGGGGTTGTCTTATAAGCAGTGGCGTCTTATATTCGGGACAATACGGTCATGGTACAAATCGAAGGCCGGACTGCTAAATGGATCGTATCGGACATTTTTGTGACTGCGGATAGCAAAGGTTCATCTCTCAGTGGATTTATCATCTATAAAGGTTAAAATAAAACAATTTGAGTCCACATATAAATCTATAAAATGCAGGGAAGATTCATGAGAGCCCCCTCAATAACATGGTAACCACAATAAGGTTTTTCATTCAAACTAATGAAAAACACCTAGACATGTCACATGCTACTTAAAGCAGAGTGAATTCTCCGTAATTTAATATATTTCCATATATTGTGCCTTACCATGTTATTGAAGGAGTCCATATGGATTTGGGGCTCTCGTTTTTTTTTCTGCGATTCACATGAGGGGCTCAATTTGTTCATTAACTTCATAGATGATGAATTCACTGAGAAACCAGTGGGTTGGGAAACCAGTGCAAGCATTAAAAACTGAAAAAGCTAGTAATAAAGCTTGGTTTCCTGTTCTATGATCCTCAGTGATGTTCTATCATGGAGAGTGCAATATACCAAAGGGGCACTTCTAACACGTACATCATCAAGCAGGCTCATGATATTTCACTCATGAGCCTGATTTGAGTTTAACATATTTATTTGGATTATTTGGTTTTGGTTTATTTGGATTACCAGACATAAATCATGTAAAAATCCAAATATAACCTTGTAAAAAAATGTAATGCAAGATCACAGTTGTCTATATAAGCTAGAAACAAGTGAACGAGCACGCACGCACGCACGCACGCACGCACGCACGCACGCACGCACGCACGCACGCACGCACGCACGCACGCACGCACGCACGCACGCACGCACGCACGCACGCACACACACACACACACACACACACACACACACACACACACACACACACACACACACACACACACACACACACACACACACACACACACACACACACACACACACACACACACACACACACACACACACACACACACTCACTCACTCACTCACTCTGTGGTTTGATGACTCAATCCCTGTGCCATCTGTGTGTTCTTAGCACTTGTTTTCTGAACTTGCCCACATTTTGACAGAACAATAATTAATACTGCACATGACATTGCTTATTTAATGTTTAATATAGTGGTTGCAATTGCATGTTGTTGCATTTATATGGACACATGAGGGGTACGAGGAGTGGACTGGCCACAGGATGTACCAGGCATATTCCCACTGGGCCGAAACCGCAGGGGGACACAAGTTATGATATGATGAGAAAAAGGAAATTGGAAAGGCAGGCAGGTCAATACAAGCGAACGATACAACTGACTGGGGTGCCAGTCCTTTAGGGGCACAACTTTATGCTCTACAACATTGGTAAACCAAATGGACAGTTGCGGGTCCATTTGGTTTCATGTTTCTAGAGTTAAAATATTCATCATGTGAATTAGGCCAAGTCTACTCAACTAGAGAATGTAGAAGATTAACGGTCATGTGTGTTGCATGTTTGACTGTTTTGTTTCCCAAATCCAGCCTGGAATTGTGGACAAAAGCAAAAGACATCTTTACTTTTGGGGTCTGTGGGGCTAAAATGTCATCAAATGGTGGACCGTGGCTCAAATGCTGAATAAATGGTGGGCCCTGGTATGAAAAAGGTTGAAAACCACTGCTCTACAAAAATATATGTTTCTGATATTAAATAGGAATAAGATAATTCCCCCCGGGGGCCCTCCACTATGCGGCCTCCCCACTGAACGAATAATACACTCTATGCACGCCTGTTTCCTTCACAGATAATATAACATCTAGCTCTGTCACTGTCAACACGTTCAATCTGCTGCTCTGGTGTCACACTCTAATATGTCCGTGTGGAAACACAGCCAACTAACAATCATACCTTGCTCGTGTACATTTCCACAACAAGCATGTGAGCTTCATGTGTGGGTGCAGGCGATGGGAATCTTGCCTGGCACGCCATCTAGTGGCAGTCTGGCACTGGGTGTTAGGGCTTGTTTGTTTGTTTGGCTTGACAGAGTGGGCGGTAGATTTTTCTGCTTGGTGTGGTGTGCCGATCAGGGCCAAATTCGTGAATTTGTGAACGCCATTGTTGGCAAGAGAGATCAGGCTAATGGCATACAAGGCCCACCCCTATAGCACACTGCCTGTCTGCCTGCCTGTCTGCTCACATCTGTTATAGCTCACAGTATGCTGCAATGCAAACGTATTGCCTGCATATCTTTTTGCTATGAAAATGTTGGACATACCCAAAATAGGGATGACAAGTGGAAAGTGGTGGTTAGAATGGTAAAAAATAAAATATAACAAAGTTTTATCACAGACTGTATCCAATAAGCGAGGCATGATTTCAACTACAGACCATCTTGTAAATCAAGATAATTACTGTTACAGTACAGCAAAAAATGATAAACATTATCCTCGATCTAGCAGATAAGACTAATGATTAGTTGACATGTCAGACATGAAGGAATGATGTCAGAGGGTGAGCAACATAAGAGGTCCATTGTTGGCCTATATTTCCTGGCAATGGACTTAACTCACCACCAACACTGTGACACACACACACACACACACACACACACACACACACACACACACACACACACACACACACACACACACACACACACACACACACACACACACACACACACACACACACACACACACACACACACACACACACACACACACACACACACACACACACACAGCCCCTAATACACAGCAAATTTATGAATGTTGCCATTCAATAAAACATAGTAGCTTAAGTAGACAGATTATCTTTTGACTGCAGTAAATGTGATGAACTGGGAGATTTACATATCAGATTATACTTTCCCATAATGTCATTCTAAATGATTCTAAATGTGTGGTAATTGCACAAGAGAATAGCGGGAAAAAACCCAGATGTGGCCTGAGAAATACGAAGATGCCCAAATGTTGGAAATTGTGGGTACCGTAAAAACAACAACAACAACGTAATGACATTGTAGCATGCAAGGGGCTTAACTTTATAGCCTCTATTTTGGTTTTAAAGGAACACTTTTATTTAACAGTGGTAGTTAAAGTCAGACGCTATATTCACTCTCATTCGGCCCTGGTCGTTTTACTAAGTGTGTACAGACACCATTCAAAGTACAAATGACTTTATTTGAAAGATATTTATAGATTTTCATGTTACCAGTTGAGGACGTTTAGCCTCACAGACCCAAAAACTAGAGCATTTACCTCATAGACTTCTCGAAAATGATCAGTATAAAGACAATTACGCTGCTGATAAAGGGAACTCAGGTTGTGACAAATGATGACAACACACACAATGGTTTGGGAGACAATCAAAAGTTCTAAGAAAACCAAAATAAAAACTGTTCTATCCTGTCGTATTTTTCTTATTGCTAATTAGATATTGTATGATAATAGTGTCTGTTTTCTGGTTTTATCATAAATTGAATTGGCTTTGCGGCGTAACCGTCTTTATATAGATTTTATACATTTTCGAAAAGTCTAAGAGGAAAATGAAGGGGGAAATAATTTGTAGAACACAGATGACATTATGAAAGGGACGGGACTGCTCATCTCTCTTTTGTTATTGTTGGATAAGATTATGCAGGTTTTTAACAAACAAGAATGTCACTCATCTTGAGAGCATTACAATCTCCAAAGGTAAATATCTATAAGGGCACATTGGTTAACACTTCCATCATTTACTGTAGCTGGGGACCACCTGGAACCCTCTCAAGGATCACTGGTTGAAAACCACCTTTATCCAAGTTGCATTACATTACAAGGAGAATTCCACACCAAAACACATTGGGCATCACTCTACCTTGATTCCTGTGACATGATACATAATGTCCTTGATTTTTGTCACAAATGCCCTATTTTGTACGTTTCACCCTTGAGGTCCCCGTCCCAACGTTGCCGCAACGTCGGCGCTCCAACAGTTAACATGGCCGAGGTTGTCTTTATTCTACTGCAGGTATTTTTGTAACTCCAGACTTATTTTTTCCACACATCACATCAAACCACACACTACAAGAAAATTGGACCACTATATGAGTTTTAAAAACTCAGGTGGCACCCGTGGGACAGGAGTTTCTACCGGAGTGATTGGAGAGGAGAGTGGCAAAAGGGAGAGGAGGAAGAATTTCCTCTGGGATTACATGTAAAGTCTTCCCCAGAATGACATAAAATTCAATTGTGTTTATCAGTATACTATTAAAATGTGATCTGTGAAAAAAAAATGTCCGGAGTTACAGAAATACCCGCAGTAGAATAAAGACAACTTGTGGCCAACTGTGGTTAACTGGAACGTTGGGACGATGGCCTCAATGGTGAAATGTTGGGCATCTATGACAAAAATCAAGGACATTATGTGTCATGTCACAGAAATCAAGGTACCTTGATG
Source organism: Benthosema pterotum (assembly GCA_039105355.1). Classification (NCBI taxonomy): domain Eukaryota; kingdom Metazoa; phylum Chordata; class Actinopteri; order Myctophiformes; family Myctophidae; genus Benthosema; species Benthosema pterotum. The sequence goes on from CM076974.1 coordinate 10,990,101, forward strand.
CCCAATGTGTTTTGGTGTGGAATTCTCCTTCAACCCATTCGGACAGCGATTGTGGCAGGAGAAGATGCAAGGCACCAGCCAGCACATCAGGAGCAATTTGGGGTTCATTGTCTTGCCCAAGGACACTTTGACATGTAGAAATGATGAACCGCCGACCCAAGAATCATTGGACGACCTGCTCTACCTCCTAAGCCACAGCCACTCCTATTGGACAAGGATCTTGTCGACACAGTGCTATGAGGCAGCAGTGACTTGGTAGCAACTGCTGGAAATGGAAAAGATTCGCAACTCAAGCCCACAGGCTCACGCCCAAAAAAGCGTCCTTGAGCAAGACACTGAACACCATAACTTCTACAAGGGGTGCTTTTCGGTTCAAATAGTTTTAGGTGCACGCATCGCATGCAGTTCAAACAAAACATAAATAAAAAACGGTTTGCGAACCACATTTGAACTGAAAACAGACACTTTCTCACCCCAGGTGATAAATCCCAGAACCGCGACTTCAAAATGACTAGAGCAACGCAGGCAGGAGTTGATTATAACGAACGTAACGGCATCTATCAACAAAGGCGCCTCTCACTGAGCTCTGCTGATCACTGCAGCCACCAGGATCAGAAACTGTCGTCTGGCAAGCGGCGTACTGTAGATACAGACAGAAATGAATCCAGCTGCCTGCAACAGAAATAATCATCCAATAATCAGACGTGTCTAGACTAGAGCTCCAGCTCATCTTCATCGAGAATCATCCCCCCAAAAAATCTGGCTTTACAAAACAAAAGGCAAGAATAGCATACTGTATAGGAGATCTACAATGCTTTTAATTCATGAAATACCATGTTCGTCCGCCTTCCATTCCAGGAACAAGGAATGACAATAGCATACACGTGGTAACAGGAAAAAGCATGAGAGGTCATTTCAATAAGAAATATTAGAAGGTGCTTCGATCTGCAGGAAATTACAGTAATTATGCTGTTTGGCGGTTTCATTTTAATCACAAGGGACGTGCCGTTTGGGATTCCAGCGAGCAGAAGAACCAGAGAGGAGACCGCGACCGTGACCATCACTATCCTGTTTCAAATGAACTGGACTCCGACCGACTAACGAATTCTTGTCTGTCTGTGACTCTGTCTGCCTGTCCGTCATCCTGTCTGCCTCGTCTGCCTCGTCTGCCTGCCTGCATACAGTGCATAAATAAATACATACATTTTTATGACTACAGAGTCAGCCTAATTGATGGACATACTGCACACATACCTCTCCCACTGCCGGTATGATCACAACATCAAAGCCTGTGTCATATCTGTGTTTATTGCTCTGCCCGCCGAAGGTCGTTTAATTCGGACTGAAAATGTCAGCCAAACATCATTCATTTTTTTATGTATAGCAGCGGAACTGTGATTTATATCGCCTAAAGATATGTGAACTCATAAAATGCGCTTGGGAATCAGGTTAGATTCACTATTACAAGCTCTATGTCATCAGTGGAATCCCCAAGGGGAGGCAGAGTGAGGCAACAACATAATGGTAAATAAACAACTTCCATTCTATTCTGTGCATTGTCCATCCATCTTCATCCACTTATCCGAGGTCGGGGAGCGGGGGCAACAGCTCCACCGGAGGGCTCTAGACTTCCCTGTCCTGAGCAACATTATTTGTGCATTTGCGGCATGTCATTATAAAACTGTTCTCCATTGATCCCCAAATATAAAAACAGCAAACACAGAGAGAGAACATACAAAGCCTGCCTACATTTTTGAAAAATAAATGAACTGTCTGAAGCATTATGCTTTAGATATTGAAAAATTGCAGATCTACAAGATCATATCGTAGCACCAAGTGCAGCAGTATACTGTATATAGCATATCTATATTGAAAAAAAAAAAGTGCCGCAAGTCTTTGAAAATGCATACTTTCAGAGCAAACTTTTATTTTTAACTCAAATATTTGTTTCTGGTGGGGGTTCCCTGGAACTACACATTTCCAGATGGGGGTCCAGCACCAAATAGAGATAACCTGACTGGCACACTGTTTTCTGTTTGTTCTGCAGCTCCAGGTCTAGAGATAAGATCTACCACCATGGCGCAGACCAACGAAGGTTCTTCCTCTAGGGCAGGGGTTTTCAACCTTTTTCATCTTAGGGACCACCATTTATTCAGCATTTGAGCCACGGACCACCATTAGATTACATTTTCACCATAAAGACCTAAAACTAAAGAATTCTTTTGGTTTTGTCCACAATTCCAGGCTGGATCTGGGAAACAAAACAGTGTAAACTTCTTAATTAAGTGGTGCGAATTCAGATGAATATTTAAACTCTTGAGAGTGTGAAAATGAAACCAAATGGACCCGCAAGGGTCCATTTGGTTACGTTTTTTACATTCTCAAGAGTTACATCTGGTTAACAAACTTAGCTGGGGACCACCTGGAACCCTCTCAAGGACCACTGGTTGAAAACCCCTGCTCTAGGGGGAATGCTGCAGTGAACAGGTGGGAGATTGTGCAGTCACACCATCAATCAGGTGACACGTTATTTAGGCTGACAGTCTAACTGGGTCTAAAGAAGCTGGAACCTACACACTCCATAAACACAGCTACACATTAAAGTGGGCGCAGGCGTGCCTATGTGTGTGTGTGTGTGTGTGTGTGTGTGTGTGTGTGTGTGTGTGTGTGTGTGTGTGTGTGTGTGTGTGTGTGTGTGTGTGTGTGTGTGTGTGTGTGTGTGTGTGTGTGTGTGGGTGTGTGTGCACTGTGCAGAGTGCAACACCATCCTCTTTCCCATCTTGAAGTCTAGTCCAGGATCTATCTGTTGCATATTTTCCACTACAGGACAAAAACCCTAACATGGAATGGAAAACTGAAACACTACACCATCTTTTGCACTTCGGCTGAACTTCCCACCACGCAACCCAAAGTACACATCCCGGTGTCTCAACACATGCAGGTTCAGGAATGAACAACTATTAGCCTTTTGGTTCGTCTGACTATAAGGCCTGATTTGCACTGACTTGAGTGTGTGTCACTTCACTGGATTTGGCAGACAATCTCAAAAAAGTGAGTGACACCTACAGCCACAAAACTAGAGGGAGCGATAACCCGGAATACCACCTTCAAAACAAACTTGGGTAAATTCTCCTTCTACTGACCTTCCTTAAGAAAATGCAGATCAGTTGCATCTTTAAAAAAAAAAATCATTAAAACACCCCCTTCTTTTTCACCCTTTACTGTATTTAGTGTTTTTTTTTTGGCCCGATTGCATTGGGCCTAAATCAGGGCGGCAGTGGCTCAGGGGTAGGGTCACCAGATGGTAACTGCAACCCGGGCTCCCCCAGAGTTAGTGTCGATGTGTCCCTGGGCAAGACACTTGACCCCTAATTGCTCCCGATGTGCTGGTCAGTACCTTGCATGGTTTCTGCTGCCATTGGTGTGTGAATGGGTGAATGGCATCTACTACTGTATCTATATAAAGTGCCTTGGATAAAGCCGCTATATAAATGCACCATTTACCATTTAAATGGAAACAGGACTGCAATGACTACTTTGACTGTACAATACACTGTTGCTGTTTATACGTTCTGTCTAATAAACGATTCAATCAATCAATCAATCAAAAAGACTCACCCATCCAGTAGCAGGATGGCGTTTTTGCGCGGCCGTCCTGCGTTGGGCCCGTAGAGCTGGGCGCGGTGGTAGTAGCGCACCGACTGCAGCAGCGTCCGCAGCACGCTGTAGTCCTGGGCCAGCTGGGTGCTGTTGACCGACCGACCCACCATGCTGCGATAGCCGTTGGGTTCTGGTGGAAGGGGGGGACATAGTGAAGGAGGGTGATGAGCAGGGCCGGAGTTAGGCATGGGCATGGGGGGGGGCAATGCCCCGCTAAATGCCCCAGACTGCTCCAGCAAACATGATGGCATGCAAACAACCCAAATTTCAAAGATATTTCAAATTAAAGTGGTTATACTTAAAATGATTTGAAACACTACTACTGTTACTAGCTTGCTACAACTGTGGCACCACTAAACCAACACCATTTCATCATTTAAAACAGAACTCTCTTTAGCTTTATGCATGTTGCGTGTCTGTTGCAACTTCAACAACTCATGTCATTATTGATGCTCACTTGCCTAATATAAGTCCTGTATAAGATATAAATGTTGTGGGTCACAGAACTAAAGAATTTTAATGAAAATGGTAAATGAAAATGGTATGCCATTTTCACCTGCCCAACCAATTGGGAAATGTTACATCCGGGCCTGATGATGAGGCAACACTATATATATAGGCCCCCAAAAGGCTGTACTACTGAAATAAATAGTGAGCTGAAACACTGTATACTGTATACAGTACGCATGCGGTCCACACGTGTGTCTGTTTATAATCAGAACAGCTTCGAGCGTGGTTTTATAAATTGAGTTTTTACAAGAAGCCGGAGAGGAAGAAGTTCATTTATCCCTTTGCACACGAACAGTTTGACTCCTATTTGTGAGTTACACACGTTAATTAATTGTAGAACAGCGTCCCTCCCAATAACAAGACGTCCAAGACATTGTTCCATTGTTTAATTACACATCTGACGTCATTGCAAGAAATGCCAACGCTCTAGCTTCTGGGAAAATGTAGGTCTGAAAACTGTACTGTACTGAACTGTGTGTGTGTGTTGTTCTCAGTTGTGATGATAGAATATTTTCTGTTCGAAGGAACTATTTTTAGTGGAAATTTCACATGTCAAAGGAACAAATACTTTGACATTACGGTCCAAAGGTAATCAAACATTTCAGGCAGTCTCGGTATGTTAGAATATCAACATTCAGCATCATGAAACCCCGTTAAATTGACATGTCACACATCGTACATAGATCTGCAAGTTAGCATCCGGCAGTTTCTACACACTGGTGACCTATACTCAACATAAAACCTTGTTGTAGTGCTCACAAAATGGCTCGATGGGTTGGCAAGTAAACTACTAATGATATTTTTACTCAAGTAAAACCTTGAGTGCTTTTCTCCACCACTGATAGCTCTCCTAGGTGGTGCCCGGCAGCCGGTAGTAAAAGGGATAATTGAGCAATTGGGAGTAATGCTGACAGATGGCCTCACAGCGAGGGGCTCAGGAACGCGCCAAGTGCACAGGGAGGGATCGCAAAGTCCCCAAAACACACTGCCAGGGATCTCTCTGCTTTTCCCCGAAAGGATGGAACAAAATAAATACGCTTTATTTTAGGGCCGTATGTCATCATACTGTTCCATCGTGCGATGACTCAATTTGTGTCAGGTTGCATGTTGTGAACTACGGTTGAACCGTGACCGAAAAAGCAAATGCGCGCGTGCACAACGCGTGCGTTAACCTCATCTCCAATATAGTCATTTAGCACACGCTCTTAACTAGAGTGACAAGCAAAGGGCGAGACTTTATATACATAGCTAGTTATCATGAAAAAAACATAAGCTATGAAGTGGAATGTACCTTTGTCGTTAATATTTGTTTAAGGTTCAAGATTCAAGCTTTGTTTATTTGTCACACCAATTATGTCGAGGCATATTAGAGGGATGAAATATCGTACAGGGCATATACAGGGCAATAAAAACAAAGACAAACAAAGAATAAAGTGCAAGTAGAACTATAACACACCTACAAATATGAGACTGAAGAGCATTATAAACCATACAAAAAACCTAATCATATAAAGTGACAGGTATTATACAACTATAACAAAACCTAAGTTTAAAGTGAAAGGTATTTCACATAAGGGAGAGAGATAGCAGCCGTTACATCAGGGAACTGTACATGCATGCTACAGGGTCTTTCCTTCTGTTTTGTCAAAGCGCTATTGTAAAAATTCAAAAAAGAAATAGCATTAGTTGGGTACATGCAGAACTACAAACAACTACAAACTGAACTATGACGTTTGTGTTTACATAAAGAACTCACAATTGTCCATTCCTTGTCAAAGGCATTGTGTGTGTTATAGGACAAATTTTGTGCACTGTCCATGCGTACACACACACACACGCACACGCACACACACACACACACACACACACACACACACACACACACACACACACACACACACACACACACACACACACACACACACCCCAAAGGCTGGATTTAGGATGGCAGGTTATTAGCAACACAGCTGCGGCAATAACATTAACTTAATGGTTGTGTTAGTTGTAAGTATGCCAATTTGCCAGCATAGACGGTAGTCAACAACAGTGTTGCACAGTGTCACAGTGTTGCACAGTGTCAACAACAGTGTCAACAACAGTGTTGCACAGTGTCTTGGTACTATATAATCAATGGAGCCTGGCTACACCAACCTTGCTCAGTTGTTGAAAACTGTTCTGTCCGCAGCTACAGCCAAGCTGTCAAAGCTTGCACATTGGCACTCCTAAACCTAAACCACATTATATAGTCGCTATGCCACTCCTTGTAACAAAACAAACGACACCAGTGCAACCCCTTGCACAGCCCAATCTCACCCCAAGTCGCATAAACAACACTGACACACAGCTGTTTCATTCATAGAGTAGGAGTAGGTACTGTTCAATCCTACTACACTCCCCGCCAATCGAAATTTGTACCCCAAGTCCATTCATATCTTAATAAAGTCCCCACCATTGAAATTTGTACCCTAAAATCCGTTCATATATTACTGTTGTGTGATGGAAGTGTGGCTTTTATAATCATCACAAACCCAGACATTTCGGGATGGGTGCATTTGGTATTTGTAATATTTACTATTTTGTCCATAACACAACGTAACTTGGCTGAGTCTGCTCTACTGAACTTCGCAACGCACAGCGTGTTAATTCCCTCAGCTAGTGCCTCACTCAGTGGTGCTTCACAATGCTTCACAATGCTCAAGTTCAGTAGCGATGGCGCCGCTCCTTCAGTATTATATGAACAAACATGTTTCCGTATACTATGAACGGAATTTTGTTTCTATATTCGTAGGTTACCTATGAAATGTGGCTCAGTGTTATTTATTATAATTTTATTATTTACGAGTTGGGGTGAGATTATTACTGTACCTTGCAACATGCTGTTGGGAATAAAGGTTGTAAGTAGTTGCAAGGAATTGCATTGCCAACCTAACCTGGTGTTGTTATGGGGCTTAACACACCACAGTATTCATTTTATCAGCAGAGAGCATGTACTGAAAGGTCAGAATTATGCAGACTGCAGATCTTTATTTCATTTTTTACCCTGAAACCGGAAAACAAAACAACAAAATCAACCTAGAGATTCATTCCCCTTTCAGTGTCCATTTCCTTTTGCATAAGTTGTGTGTTTGCGCTGCACATTGTTGTCTGCTAATCATATTTTTGGACCGGCTTCACTCGCAGAATCTCCCCGCCACCATCCGCCATAACTTAACACGCTCTGTCTGCGCTCACTCTGGATAACTTCCTTTAAATCATGACTATCGCTACAGTTCAACTCCTAAACCAAAATGGCCACACATGGCCCCACACGCTATGCATTCTGTGTGCTTCTTAAAGGCTCCGGCAGCCAACAGGGAGTTCCTTTCAGGAGCTTTGCTGCCGATTAAATGAAATGAAAATGTGAAGTGATGTGCTTGGGGGGTATTCTTTGAGCGTTGCAGCGTAGAATGCAGACACACAGCTGGTTAGTATGATATGTGGACTAGCCTGTCCCTTTTATCCTCGGCAGACCAGCCCCTCTCCATAACCCTCACCTCGCTCGCTGGATTTGTCAGTTATAAGTCAGTGGTTTTCAACCTTTTTGATACAAGGGCTCGCTATTTATTCAGCATTTGAGCCACGGACTACCATTTGATGACAGCTGTAACGCAATGTGGCGCCACGCTGTCATTTTAAGAGGTCACATAAAGCAGTGGTTTTCAGCCCTTTTGATACCAGGACAGGACCCACTATTTATTCAGCATTTGACCACCATTTGATGACATTTAGCCCCAAAGACTCAAAGCCATAGAGTTCTTTTGTTTTATCCACAATTCCAGGCTGCATTTTGGAAACAAAACAGAAATATAACAGGCAAACAGAACAAAAATGAGCATTCTTCCACATTCTGTAATTGTGTAGACTTGGGCTAATTCAGATGATGAATAGCCCATGAACTCTTTAGTGTAAAATGAAACAGTTTTAAACGGTTTTATTTAAACCAAATGGACCTTTGCGGGTCTATTTGGTTTAATTTTTACACTATCAAAGAGTTACATCTGGTTAAGAAACTTTTCATCATTTAGCTGGGGACCACTGGCTGATGAAGACCGTGACCTAAAGTATCAGTCCTGTTCCAGTTCTTAGTGAGACAGTGAGTCTCACTCACACCTTGCCAGGCTCGCCTGCACTGATCTCTAGCAGTTTTCCCACTGTCATGCGAGGGTTTACAATTGCCCTAAAATAAACAAAACGAAAGCTGCGTAGGGTCTGAGGTTCTCAGCTTCTCAGCTTCTCTTTAAAATGTTTGTCATGTGGATTGGCACAGCCACAACCCGGAAATGCCGTAGCAGAAAAAGTTCTTTGTCCGACTTTTGCCAAGGTCTAGCAGGCTTTGTCTCGGCAAAACCTTGCACGATAGTGGGAAAACTGCTAGAGATCAGTGGAGCCAGGTCCAGCATGGCATCAATGAGAGTCGCTGTAAGCACTGGAACAGGGTTACTAGAATTAAATATCAGCTAAAAATGATTAACTGATGAATAGACCGTGGAAGACAAATAAAAAAAATATGCTCTGACATGACATCAAGGTAGGAAGGAGGAGAGAAGAAGAAGTCCTAGAGCCACCTGTATGGAGATTAAGGACCACAGAATAGGACCGCGAAGGGGCTGTCGGGACAACGGCTGCGTGGGTAGCAGAGGATAGAAGAGTTTCACCAATGACCTGTGTTCCTCAAGGAATTTAACCTATATAGGCCTGAGCTCAATTAAAAAGGATGACAGTTTTCAGAAAAATCTACTTTTCTATGTCAGTGGTTCTCAAACTATTTCAGCGGTTGTGTGATATTTTAGTATTATAGCGGTTGCACAATATTTTAGTGATTTTTCAAAAGTAACACCTCTGCAAGTGCATAGTACATCACTCTGTGATGCCCTAGGTTTTTTAATACATCGAATGGATGCAACCTGGGACGTGTCTTCAGTGATCTGTCCTAAGCTCATTGGGGTTTCGGGTCTCTCGAACATCATACCCCTCACTCAGGTGACCCAGCCGGGGTTCATGACGCCCCGACTCACGTCCCAGTAGCTACCCCTGATCAGTCCCTCAAGGGAAAGGCCAAGGCCGTCCAATCCACCGCCCCTGAAATACTCCGCCAAAACTGGGAGGTTCTGATGCGTGGAGGGACTAGGCTCTGTGGTTTGACACCTGTCCGTGCCCCTCCTACGTCTCACCAGGCCCAATCCTGCTCTCACCAGGAGGCACAGGACCTGTGCGTTGCACCAGACTCCCAGCACCGGACATGGAAGAGACTCCATGAGCGGTGGACAAACAAGATTGTAGATCTGCTATTTTTCAAGAGCTAAAGCATAATGCTTAAAACACCAAAAGGGGTCAGTAAGGTGGTGGGTTGGGTGTGTGCGTGTGTGACGGCCAATTTGCGGCTCTTTTTACTTTTATTTTGAATTTGTATATCGTCACCAATCATGTCACCACCTGTTTTTTTTTCTCTGGTTTTATTTCTCTTTTATTTCATTTTTTCTCTGGTCTGATATTCTTGATAGCAGAGTGCTGCTATGAAGAACAAAGCATAGCGTTGCTATGGACCTAAGGGCCCGAATCAATAGGCAGATCAGCACCTGGATCATGTTAATCCCTGGGGCATGTTTTCCCCGTATCCAACATGTTGGCCAAGTAAACAAACACATGATGTCATTTTATTTTACAGCATGTTTTTGAAAACATGTGGTTCGAGAATCAGTTGATGAAATGGTGGCTCATATCAACAGCATACTAGTGAGTCATTCATTGGCGGAATCTTAGGAACTATTTTGCATAGATTGTGCATCACATTCATACACTGATGGCGGTGGAAACCATGCAAGACACAACCAGCATATCAGGAGCAATTAGTGGTTCAGTGTATTCCTCAAGGACACTTCAACACTAACTCTGAGGGAGCCCGGGTTCATGCTGGCAACTGCGGTCAATCATATAGTCTTTTGTATTTGCCTTAAAATATTTTCTAAATACAGTACATACAGTACAAATTTGCTAACCAGATATTGGGCGTTTTATAGGGATTTCTTGAGACAAGACCATTTAAAATCTTATGACAGAAAAAATATTCCAAACTTTCCTTTTACGTTAGTTACATGTCAAACTAGGGGTTTTCATGATTCTGAATCCATTGAACAACACTGGACGGTGGACACAAACCCCTATGAAAACAATTGCCCAATACGTACAGCCAGTCAACAAGTGGATTATTGAATGCATGTGTATAGACAATATTTTAGGCCAAAACTAAGACGACTATATACCAAATATCCCACTCTAAACAAAGGAATCCTGTCAGCTGTCCGATTTCATTATAATGAGATGACACAGTAAGGCGTCTGTCGGTGCATGCAGCATACATTTATGAGCTGTATAAGCTCCACAACCTGAAACTGTTTGATGGTCAGCATGTCAGTGTGTGCGGAAAGGGAACTTCCTACATTTAACATCGGCTTTAAAACACATGCACGCACGCACGCGCGCACGCGCACACACACACACACACACACACACACACACACACACACACACACACACACACACACACACACACACACACACACACACACACACACACACACACACACACACACACACACACACACACAAGTTTTAAATAGCTGACAAGTAATATGAGGTAGTTTACCAGGTGCGATTTGTGAAGTCCACATGTGTACACAATCTGCATGTGTGTGCGCGCGCACGTGCGTGTGCTTAATAGCCTGCTCTGGGGGGGTGGGGGGTGGAGTCAGAGGCCCCTCCGTCCTGAACGGCCCGCTCTGAGGCCCCGCCGTAATGACGCTATTACACCACTGTTACTGTATCACCCTGTCAGTGTCACGGTTTACTCCTCAATAATGAACGGCTCCCGATTTACACTGAAGGATCACTTATGTTTTGACCATGTGTAGAGGGTTTTTTGTTCGTCTCTGCAATGCCAGTGAAACGAAATGATAATTCAGACAGTCAGAGTGCCAGGCAAGTAGAGGTGTTGTTGTGGGGAGCAATTACAAGATAAAGCAGTGTAATCAGATATCAACACAGTCAATGTGCAGGGGCACTAGGGGTACTTGGGAGTGGGAGTTCGAGGGTTAGGAACTACTAGCCTAATGCATGTGCAACTGGGGGTTGTTGAAATGAATAGGTTTCACTGGTTAAGTGGCTATAGGTTTCACAATGTAAGTTTCCTAAAATACCAAGTATGATCAATACTGAAATGTACTGTAAATACTGGTCTGGTATTAAAAATGTACCTCTGTGTATAAAAATACTGGCACCAAAAGTAAAGCCACAGCCTTTAAGAATTCGGCATAATGTTTCACCATTCACATGTTTGACATGTATATATGAAACTGATGGTTCATAAAAATGAGTAGCCTCCATGGGCACAACTCCATTTCGGCTTTATTATCCAGCTGGTCATTTTGCTCTCTCTCCTCAACCAACTTTTGTAATGTGATGTTATCACATTAAGTGTGTAATACATTTGAAATTAGTAACCTAAATAAGAAAAAATGTACACCATCAGGTAGAGCCAACCAACGCCATATACCCGTAGAAGGCAGGCAGGCCACCTCAGGGGCTAAGCTACTGTAACTCCATATAGAAGACACATTATAAAATTAAACCCGTCTCATCTTATAGTGGCTATCCATCATGCTGTGCTACATTAGATAAACATCATTCATGGTATAGATCTATCATATCTATCAAACAACGCTCCTGTTTAATCTTTTCATCTCTATCGACGATCCTTCCTGAATAACTGGCTGGTAATAATTGACTGTAACTAGTGATGATTTTCAGTTTTAATTATGACACACAGAACAACAAAACACGGAAAGGTTGTCTTGCTCTGTGAAGGGACATTAAATCATTGACCTGTAGATTTTAAGCACAATATGTAAGCTTGAACTGAGTAAAGGGGCTTACAGACGGCGAGGAATAAATCGCCCACTCTAATTCATTCTCAATGGGGCCGGCGTTTTTTTAGCGGAAAAGTTCAAAAATCGACGGGCGTTCAAGAGAGCGTTTATCGACGGTCGTTTTCCACCCGGCGTCACTGATTTTTATCGCGCGCGCGTGCACGAAACGAGCACGCGCGCGAGAGTTTTAAAAAGTTCAATCTCAGTGAACTTTTTGTAAAACGCTTGGCGATTTATAGCAAACAAACATAATGAGGAGTGAGGACGATGAGGACCCACTCTACCAGTAGACCTGCACAGTGACTTCACCGTTTCTGTTCCAGGAGTGGATTCCCTATTCATTTAAGGCTCTGGCGCAGCCGAGCCAGGACAGGATCTAGCCAGCCCTACTAGGGTGGGCTGGAAGAATGGCGGGTGGGCAACTCCAAAGTTTTTCATAAGAAGCAGTGCTTTTGAACATTTTTTATACCAGGGCCCACTATTTATTCGGCTTTTGTGGACCACTAGTGGTCCACTGGTTGAAAACCACTGATATTACCTTTCATTGGGTGGGCAGGATGCACGTTTGGGTGGGCTGTGCCCACCCCTGCCCCCCCTCTATATCCGACCCTGAGCCGAGCCATGACGTGAGTTGTGGCAATTCTGCTTTAACGTTCTAATGTTTACAACGCATTATTGCGCGACGTGTTGTGAGTTTGTCACGGCCACGCTATATGACAAAGTGAAGCATGTTGATGTTGGTTACATGGTTTTAGCCAGCAGAGTTTATTATACAACATATTTAAACCGTGATTGATGCTGCCCATTTTATTTTAACCTACGCAACTTGGAATAACTATAGTCTACGTTCAAATGTCAACCTCTACGGCTGCAGCCATCATTATTGGTGACTGGTGAGTCATTAATTCATTGTAAATGAATTGTAAATTCAGCGTGATCATGATCAGGTAGCCTGCTGACTGCAAGGATGTAAGCTACTGGGAAGTGTAGTCTGTTGGCTGCTGAGCCACCATTTCGTGCCCCCCCCTCCCCTCCCGGCATAAAATGCTCGGCGTTTATCGACGGGCGATTTTCTTAATGTCGGCAAAGAAACTCGCCCGACGATAACGCCGGCGTTTATCGTTGCCGTCTGGAAGCCCCTTAAGACTTTTTTTTTTTATTATTATATGCAATGATCTACTGTAAGACGGACTGAGAAGTGCCTGACATTCTGTGTTCTCAGAACAGTGGAGAGTATAAATACTGTCTGGTCTTAGACAGACAAATATTGTTTTCATGTATAATAGAGAAAGTATCTACAACGCCATTGAGAACGTCACAGAGATATTCACACAGACGCTCTCTTTGCTGTCTGGACATTAATCCATGTCTTATCAACACACATGGTGGAGATCTCAGGTACATGGTCTGACCTTGACCATGACACCATTTAGTGCCCAGTACACTAACCTTCCACTGGATATGGTGACCTGTCCAGTGTTAGTGGAGGGGCAGGGACAGCATATAAAAAGCAGCTGCATGATATCAAATAATGACTCGGATGAAGATCTGTGTGGCTTCGCTTGTTTTACTGTTCTGTCTGTCTAGGGCTGCTGGGGCTCTGGGAGAGAATGGACCAGTCTAAGGGTCTAAGGTAACTCCATCTAGAAGACAGACCACTAAGGGTTTAAAGTCTCTGGAAAATTAGTCAAGCTAACAGACAATGATTAGATCATGAGATCGAAAAATGCATGCCTGTTGTATGAAAGATATTATAAATGATCCAGTCTTGTCTTATAGTGGTTATCCATCATACTACTGTGTTACGTTGTACATTAGATAAATAACTTGTCTGTAGTTGTATCTACCTCTGTACCTGTAGATACTGTGGTATCTAAATGTTCCTCTTTCATCTTTTCCTAACTTTTGGCAGTACTTCCTGAATAAATATTTTAACCAGTGATTATGTTCAGTAAACTGATAATTATGACCGCACAGATGGACGCATGCACGCACCCAGATGGACGCATGCACGCACCCAGATACCCACCCACCCCCACCCACACATATACTGAAAGGTTGTCTTGCTCTGAGAAGTGATAAGAAGTAAATCATTGACCTGTAGATGTTTTCACATTTTGAGCACAAGTGCGCTTGAACTGAATAAGACAATTTATACGTAAGACAGATTGATGGAGACATGCCTAACAGTCTGTGTTCTCAGCCAGGTCCATGGAGAGTGTAAACATTTGTCTCGACACAATCACCTTTGCGTACAACACATGAAACACAAAATATTGTGATTTCATGAATAATGGAGAAATTGTCTATTTTAATTGATAATCGGTTATTATCTCAGTTATATAATATCTCAGGTACTGTATATAATATCTCAAGGCACATTTTAAACTACAATGTAATTGGGAACATTGAACCATGAAACAACTCAGATATTCACACAGTTGCTGTCTTCAGAGTCAGGACATTAATCCATGTCTTACCAATGCACATGGTGGAGTTCACAGGTACATGTAAGTTTCAACAGCCGGTGACCAAAAGCAAGCGTTGCTTCTACTCGTTGGGATTTCATTGGCTATTACCGGTACCTAAATCAGGGGTTTTCAACCTTTTTCATCCCAGGGCCCACCATTTATTCAGCATTTGAGCCAAGGACCACCAATTGGGGATATTTTTTAAACCCACAGACCCCAAAACTAAAGATTTCTTTTGCTTCTGTCCATGACCATTAATCTTCTAGTTGTGTAGATTTGGACTAATTCGCATGATGGATAATTTAACTCTTGAGAGTGTAAAAATGAAACCAAATGGACCCGCAAGGGTCCATTTGGTTTCATTTGTTACATTCTCACGAGTTACATCTGGTTAACCAACTTAGCTGAGGACCACCTGGAACCCTCTCAAGGACCACTGGTGGTCCCCGGACCACCTGTTGAAAACCCCTGGCCTAAATCACCCAAAAAATACATAGTCCAAAAAGATCAGTTGTTTTCATTTTCTCGGCCGACGTTGCCCACTTTTCAGCTGCTATCGCCAGGTCCCATACACAAATAATGGCCGTCTATCAGCTATATATCTACAGAACAGAGGGAGAGGTTCCAGATACGGTTTGACCACAATTAGATTAACGTTAGCTTCTATAATGCTTCATTCACATGTATTTGGAGGCTTTTTATGCTTTAGTAATATGCAAAGTAAATGCTAATATCACCATGTTATACGGAAGGTTGGAACCCCTCTCGTTGCTGTGGACAGAGGCACAAAACAGTGCCTATATCCTTAGATTCGGCCGCATTTGAGGGCTTTGAGACCAGACTCAACACCAGTGACGTCCAGGTTGAAGACTTGAAATTTGACCGAGATGTTGTTCAGTGAATGCAAGTATGTGCATGTGTAGTGTTGAAAAAGGGGACATTGGGGTTAAGTAGTTAACACACAAAAATGACTTCAGTCAGTTACACACTCCATGACATCTTGAATTGACCACAACTCAGCCAGTCATCAAATTATATGCTTATTGGCATGCGACAAAAATCACGTTCTGTGCTAAAATCGTCATTCCAGCAAGTCACTTTTGTCTCCACTTTCCTGACCTAACATTTTAACCTCAGCCAATGAAATCATTGCTATGGGACAATCAGCCCCATCATGTTTGTGAGTTCACAAACCACCTCAAAAATGTTCAAGAATTCAAGGCTTCATGGGTTGTGTAATTAAGTCACATTTTGGGTGAGCTACTCGTTTAATTACTTGATCTCCGGAAATAGATGTTGATCATGTACCTCACTGTAGAGTACATACAATTCATCCATAATGCAATGAAACTCACTCCACAGTGAAAGTGCAGGAGCATTTACTGTACGAGTGACTTAATACTAATGTACTGATTTCAGCTCACCTTGCTCAGCTGACTACCATAGACATTCATATGGGGCCATTATCAGCATTAACGTTTGTTTTAATGATATGTAAACAGTTTCATAATGTGTGTTGACAGACAAACCGAAGGTGGCCTTCTTTGCAGGTTTGGGTCGTTCAGCTGGACCGCATAATTCTACCACCACTCTCGTCTACAAGAGAGTCATCAGTAACATCGGCAATGCCTACAATTCATCTACAGGCAGGCAGGTGATTAAACTACAATCCAATCAACAGATGAATCAAACTACAAGCTATCTACAGGTTGTTGTTGATTAAACTACAATCCATCTACAGGTGAATGACCAACTGAATGTTGGATGAATACAACTTTCAGGCCTGTCCCCGACTAAGGATTTCTATAGTCAAAATTAATATGAATAAATGTGCCGTTAGTCGACTGCCAGTCGAATGACCCCCCCCGGGGTATTATAATTTTTTTAGCCCGCGGCGCCCGCGGGACCCAACGCAAAATGTTGCCATACGGCTCACAACGCAGCCGTGTGCATGTGTTCTGAGAGAATCGATGTTAACTTAGGCTACTGTCACTGTGTACCTTTTGCAGTATTTTATCAAAGATATAATCCATATATAATCCATAATCCACGAGGGTTGAGGGAGGGGAAAGAGCGTCCGTGATCGCCTTCTTTCTTGCTTTCTTTTTTTCCTTTTTTTGGGTAGCATTTGCAGAGCCGGATAAAAGGCTGTGCACAGGGGGGGGAATGCCCCCCTAAACGCCCTAAATATAACGGAATGGCCGCATAAACTTTTCGCCTGCCCCCCCCAATTGTGAAATTTTATACCCGGGCCTGACAAAAGCCGACAGAGAGAGAGAGAGAGAGAAAAAAAAACATCTTCAAGTTTGAGTGCACGCTGGAGCTCGAGATTTGACAAGAAAGCAGTGACATGTTCACAAACGGCTCCTCTCATCACGTCGGTGGTGAACTTTAGGTGTTTGTGCCGTGGTTCCAAAAAATAAGCAAATAAGCGATCATAGCCGCGTTCTTTGAGACGGACTGCGGGGGGAAGGAGGAGGAGGAGGACGACGACGACGCAGCACAGACGCGCACAGCACAGACGCGCACAGCACAGACATGTCCTCGGTACAGCGATAGTAGGCTATAATAGCCTACCCGAAATAAGCAATTCTCTTCCCTTGAAAACAGTAACGTTATAATGTTTTGAACAAGAAATGACAAAGAATACAGCCGGACAGCAATGCATTCATATCCTGCAATAAGCGCTCAGTCTGGGTTATCATTGGCTTGTCCTCTGCTGTTCTCCACTGGGCTTTTGTGAGATCAAGTGCACGGTCGGACTTTTTACTGAGTTAAATCTGACAGCACTTCAACAATAGGCTCTCTCTGTTCATTTGTTTATGTTAGACATTAACCACCCCAACCCCGCAAGTGGAATGATAAAAAAACGAGTAAAAAAAAAAAAAAAGACATTCGACTGGGAGGTTGTCAGTTGACAGCGCCCCCTACCGACTGACTAGTCGACTAGTTGGGGTCAGGCCTAAATACAACATTCAGTTTTTTTCCCTCCACATACTGAGGATGTGTTTGTTGTTTAGCCTCTTCTAACACTTCATCCTAACACTAGCATGCCTGAAAAAAGTGGCCAGAATTAGCCAGGGGGGGGGGGATTTTAAAATATCAAAAAAAAAAATATATATATATATGCTCAGAAGGACCTCTCAGGTCATTCTGCTATAGGTACGCTTAGGGTTGGGTACAGAACTTCGGGTCCAATCTAATCCCAAACCGAAGCAAACTCTCATCTACACATGGACAACATTACAAACTTTTGCTGTTGTCATAATTAAAGTTCCAGCACTGTGGGGTGTACTGACCGTTGCCCAGCTCCCAGGAGATGTTGTACTTCTTCCCGGCGCTGTACTTGAGCAGGCTGAGTGTGGAGGAGGAGTTCCAGGAGTTGTCCGGGTTGCGGTGCAGCGCGTTCAGGCCCAGGATCAGATGCAGACCAGCACACTCAGCGAAGTTGTACAGTTTGTCTAAAGACCTGGCTGGGAGAAACCCACAAAGCAGTTGTAACTTTGGTTTACTTCTTGTGCACTCGCAATTGATTAGTGTGTGTTTACTCATAACACAGAGTATGGAATCCCTCTTGAATGGATTGAATTGAATTCTTACTGTGGATGTAAATCAGAGTATGTTAGAAGTCATATTATTTGACCTGTACGCTACTCCACCGTACAGATCAACAACAATTTAGGAAATCCTGCCTGGTCAAGCCCAACAAAAACCTGGGATGACTCTTCGACTTAGAAATTAGATAAACAGGTAAATGTAGTAGTTTTTTCAACCAAGTTTGTGTTTAGGTTGTAATTAGATAAAATAAAAGGTGGGATGTTTTTCAAAGCTCAATCCAGTGAGCTTTTTTTCTCGCTTGGCGATTCACCGCCTGTAACGCCCCTTAAAGTCACATTCATCTGATAAACCTAATCAAATGCAGCTTTTATTCAAGTGCAAACATGTACTGTAGTAGCTTGCTACATGGTAGGCCTACTGTGTGAAGTGCAGGCTGTGACCCTCTAAAAAAGTAAAGCAAAGCTTTGTTATTTTGACAAGTTTTGTTGATTTGAACATATATATAAAGAAAAATAATCTGGGGCCAAAACATTTATTTATTTTTTCAATTTATCAAAACAGTTGATCTACAAGCCCACATAGCCTATGCATTGCAGCATGCATGGGCCCCCATTACGGGCCCCCATTTTTGGTAAAAACATGATTTTCGCGGAAAAGCTACTACTGCACTAGCATGTCTGTTGCTATATGTTGCTAGTGGTTTCAACGTTTTTCATTGAACAACACGTTTTTTTGCTAGACGTTGGTGTAGAGCTTCTATGGCATTATCAAATATATCACACTCAAAAATGGCAAAAATGGCATGTTTGGTGGAGGCTTGAATATTTGATCCAGTATGAAGACAAACGTAATGCCAAAACTACTAGCATGTTTCTACGGTATGTTTAGTATTGTTAGCACTGCCCATTGATATAACAAGTGATAAGCAAAATTCCAATGCAATTATGTCCTGTTATGTATCGCGGACCTTAGCACCGTAGCAGAGCAGCAGAAACTGTGAGTGAGCAGAGAGCAGACCAGTGTTGCCAACTGCGAAAATCCAAAATGCACTAGTGGCACTTCCAAAATGCACTAGAATGCGCTAGATGCTTGCCTGGAAGGAAATATGACCATTAAATGACCATTAATCTTCTACATTCTCTAGTTGTGTAGACTTGGGCTAATTCACATGAATATTTTAACTCTTGAGGGTGTAAAAATGAAACCAAATGGACCCGCAAGGGTCCATTTGGTTTCATTTTTACGCTCTCAAAGAGTTACATCTGGTCAACCAACTATCCATCATTTAGCCTGAGGACCACTGTTTGAAAACCACTGTCATAGGAGGAAAAATAGTGAAAAATTAGGGTTTTATCTCTGGCGCCTGTCAATCAATTTCGCCCCAACTCACCAGCCAAAAAGCACTAGATTTTCCGCCAGGAGTGTTTCCACTAATGTTGGCGCTAGCGTGGTCTGAAAAGGCGCTAAATATAGGGACAAATGCACTAGGTTGGAAACACTGGAGCAGACCCATAGCCATAGCTCTGGTCCGCTCTAGTGACAGTCAGTCATAGTGGCCCAAAAATGCCATAGCAATGGTAGTGATGGCAACGGAGACATACGGATAACAGGACGGACACCACCGCATGTAAACCTGGTTAAGGGAAGTGGCGCACCACTTCAAAAATATGGTATATAGACTTAGGGTGAGATTTTCGTTACATGCTAAACCCCTTATGCCATATCCCTTATTTCATTTTCACTATTTTGAAAAACTTTTTTGGACTATTTCAACATGTCAATCTATTAACACGTTGTGAGCTAGTAGACTGGCCATTTGAACTACTGAGAAATGTTTTTTTTTAATAGTTTAAAAAGGCAAAGAAGTTAAGGGATAAGGGGTATAGCGGTAACGAAAATGGAGCCCATAGTCTATAGTCCTAGGCTATAGTCCTAGAGGTCACAGGATTTGCTGAATGTGCCAAACTTTTTAAATAAATAAATGCTAAACAAAATAAAGTAGCACCTGAAAAACAATCTACACCAATGTTTTACTTTGTCTAATAACATCATGAAACATGAACCTTGGTTGAAAAAGCTCTCCTTTAAATTGTGTGTCTTTCCCCTTTGCTCCATAGCAAAAATTAAACCATTCCTCTTTCCCAAGTTCCCAACCTAGAAACAATCCCATCTAATCATCCCTATCCCCTTTTTAATTGGTTCAGAATGCTGCAGACGGGCTCTTAACTGGCACAAAGAAAATAAACCACTTAATTTGACATAATAATATTTATTTACAGCATCTACAGGATCAGAAAGGTCAGAGATAGAAAATGATCAGTGTCAGAAACTTTCAGTTGTCTAAACCATATCAAACTGTCTGTCTGTCCGCCAAATCAATCCCAAATGTTTTAGTTTGAAATCAAAAGGTTATACACAAAACAAATCCACATTCAAAATTAGCACTAATAAGTGCTAATATTAGCCTTAAACTACTATGCGCCATGCCTAGCATCTTTGGCACCATTCCAAGACAAGACAAGAAAAAATGTGGAGTGAGTTTTTTTCTTGCCAGAGTTTTTTTTTTTTTTTTTTTTTTTTTTTTTTGGGGGGGGGGGGGGGGGATTAAAACAAAACAGGCTATACGGAACCATAAGAATGGGTCCAAACCCAAAAGGGCACCTCACACCCTACAGATTAACTACTATACACTACTAACTACATTACACTATAGTAAAACACCGTCCCTTCTTCATTACGCTCTACATACAAGACGGCCACTTCTCTCACTTTGAGTAAAAACATTACATACTGTAACATAGTCCATAAATTCATGAAATGTCAATGCATTGTGTTTTGTGGTGCGATGTAGAGGCACAGTCCTGTCACCAAGTTTGTTTTACTCTGTTTAAGGGGACCCCTGTCTCTACTCAACACCTACATCATGTTCCAATTTCTTAAACAGAACCATCAACTGCTCTAACAGGCCGGTGATCCAAAACAGATACCTGACTGACACCAGAAAGCCCTCCGGGTGCACTTAAAGCATGTGTGACATCTGTGCGTCATCTGAACCATCCCTTAGAGGTAGAAACAGTTCAAAGCAGCGTGATGAATTGCATCTACTGAAAAGTGTGTGTCCGTGCATGTGTGGGGCGCGTGTGTGACTGTGCATGCATGTGCTTTGAGACTTTTTTTTTTAATCGCATAGGTATAGGCTATTGCTTCCAAAACTTTTACATGTCAAGGACCCCCAAATCGACTTTTAGTAGGACATGCGGACCCCCATTTTAAATTAAATGCAGTGACCCTGATAAGAGAGGATTTTTACAGATCCAGCAGTAATTCCAGAACATGTACTATAGTCTACGGACCCCCATTTAATGTCATTTCAATATATATTATATAACCACTGTTAATTTAACTCTTGGAGTCTCTAAGTTACAGACCCATAACTCAAGTACCCTGAGGAGTCCCCAAAGACCTTTAATTTAGTTTTATTTATTCGCAATAAAAATAAACGTACAAAGAAACATAAAATCAGTGCAGGTGAGAAAGGACTTATACTACATGGTTCTCACCTAAAATAAGCAAGTATGCTAGTCACTGGCGAGAATATAGACGAAGCAATAGAAGCAGTCGCTTCGGGGCCCGTGAGGGGTGGGGGCCCACCGGCGGGAGAGAGAGAGGGAGAGAGCATGTTTTGACAATAAACTATAAACTATTTAATACACTATTAAAGTATTGAATCACATGGTTGGTGTCTATGTGTATTAATTGTTTAATGTTTCCCTGTCGGGCCCCTGATAGCCTAGGCTATAAGAAATGAATGACTGCCGGTAAAAGTTGTCTGTGACACTGTCTGTGTTAAGTTTTTGCAATTAAGACTACATTTCCTGTCAACAATAAGCTGTGTATAATGTAGTTCTTTGGGGGATGAAGGGATACGCTTTATTGTGAAAAGCCTTTCACGGCACAGAAAGGAAATAGAGTGTTTATACACCAGGCAGCTTATTAGTGTCTGAAGTGTTTACTGGCGCACATACAGTATAGACGGTCTATTTAGTGTTGGGATGAACAGTTTTAGAACTGCTGGGCTTTGATTAGAACAGCCAAAACAAAACTTACTGTAAAATAAGCACAGACACTTACAAAAGAGAGAACAATATGGACGGAGTAGGCCTAAAGGTGGAATATGAAATTGAACCACAACAAACGTAACAGCTCCATCCAGATGGACAGTGGAGGAGAGAAAAGTCGCATGTTGGTGAAAGGAATTATAGGACAACAGCAGTAAAAAGATGGACATATGGCGAGGTTAACTTTACCAGTCGATTGAAACATGAAGGGACTATTTCGACTTTCTTGAAATCCCGAAGTTGCCCCATTCATCACAGCTACTATATGTGAGTACTAGTGCAATAGCACCATTCGAAGTTGTTAATGATCTTTTCGTCATGTAACATGTTTTTGTATGCTAGCGCTGTATATTCATTGCTTCAGGGATGCTGTAGTAATATCCATCACGAGTGGTCCTCGAGAGTTCCAGGTGGTCTCCAGGCTAATGGTGGTCCGTGGCTCAAATTCTGAATAAATAGTGGGCCTTGGTATGAAAAAGGTTGAAAATCACTGGTATTAAACCACTGAGCATAAAAGGGGGGGGGGTTGTTGGTTATTAGGTAGGGCCCGGCCCATCTGTCTCGCTTTGGGGCCCGTGGTACATTAAAAACGCCAGTGATGCTACTAGTAGTACATTAAACAAGTTATGACAAACAACAAATACACTTGGGTGCAGTTTAAGTACACCTTGTCAGATGGCATTTTACAAGGTCACAACTGAGCTTGAAGACCTGCCTACTTTCTCTGTGTTTCGAAATTTGTTTGGGGAAAGATATTCTTTTGGAAAATTTACGTAACATTCACTAATATAATGACATTATACGCTGCCAAAATAGGGATGTTGATGTTGAAAGTGGCCACAGTGAAATTGGTTTTAGAAAATAAATAAAAATAATACATATTCATCTGGGAAATATTGGCTCCGCACTGTTTGTACCAAAAAGCGTGAAGAGGAAAAGCAGGGGGGGGAGGAGTACACTCATAAATCGTACACTGTCAGAGTTGACCAGTTAGACGGCCATTCAGCACCATCTCTTTATGTGTTCATATTAGTGAGTGTCCTTTTGTATGTCCGTGGCAAAAAATGGAAAGTGATGACCCCTATGCTTCCCTACAGTTCCACTGAGACATTCTGATGGTGGCATAGGTTAGGGTAGGGAGAACAGTAGCGCCTGACGCTCATCAGTGTAATATCCCTCCTTGGGGGTGCCCGGCAGGGATTGAGGCCGGGCGTTTGATTCCCAGGTGGCCCACATCAGGCCACGACTGGGTAAAAAAAAAAAAAAAAAAAAAAAACGTCCTTGACATTTGGCCCAGACTGGCCCACCATTCCACAAAAGGCACACAGAATCTACCGCTCCGCTAGGCTGAAGCCCACACAAAAGCCCACACAAATAAACAAGCCCTAATACCACACAATTTTACTGACATGTTGTACATGTTCTGATATTGACCGTAATGAACCTAAGAAGCGTCCACCAGCCCACTCATTGGTTGGCCGACTGGGCATATGCCCTGTCCAGACCTGCAGGTATTGAGATGAAACTAATAAATGCCGTGTTTTTAAACCATACCACGGCCCACTATTTATGATAAAGTTTAGTGTTTCAGACAAAAGAACAGGCACAGATTGACCAAAATTCTTCTACGTTTGCATCCATTATTTTTTTAGACTTCAGAATTCAGATGATTAAACAATAATGTGCTGTAACTCTTGAGAGCGATTCTCTATAAGGGTCCATGTGGTTAAGGACAAATAGGGGTCCCTGGACAACTGGCTTAAAACCACTGCTAAATGTATCAATTCACTCCTGTGACTCCATTTCTAAAAGACATGGCTTAGAAGTTTGTTCTTTTAAAACCCCTACCCCCATGCCAGTGGGGTTTTACAAACATGTGGGGGTTCATTTTAATATATTTTAATATATAGGCCTACCCTGTATTATTTTTTTATTATTAGCAGAAAAGTCGTTTGATGTGATCGGGTTTTATTCGGCCTGCATGTAAAACGTAACGCAGAACATCAGTTTTCTGTCTGATGTCATGTGTTCCTTGTTCTTAAGCACTCAGACCTTGATCCCAGTTAACAATCCACATTGTGTGCGTGCACGTGCACATGCACATGCACATGCACATGCACGTGTATGGCATGGCATATCATATTATAGAGCACCAGAAGCAGTGGACTCTGTGAACCACAATTTGTGATATGTAGTCCTACGGATATGTTATTCCATGGACAATGCTACAGTATATTGTATATCATCATTGTTAATTTAACTCTGGAGGGAGGAAGCATTTTGTTGTTGTGCAACACAAGCTGAGATCATGATTTTCATATGATTCTTTTTTTTTCATTAATACATTTATTTTCTTTACTCTGTAGTAAGTCTGTCGAAAATAATGACTTAATGGCATTATTTTTGTTGATTAATCTGATTAAAAAATTGAATTAATTTATATTTATAAAACAAATAGTTTATTTATATTTTTAAATGTTAAAACACTGTACAGGAAAACATGTCATATTTTGGATATAGATAGAAATCCATTTTTAGGCTATGATTAATCTGATTTTTTTTTTAAAAATCATTCAACAGCCCTAGTCTGTAGTTGTTGAACATTACTATACATTAAAAATAAAACAACCACAAAGTGATTGACTTAAATCTATCTTAAAGTTTCTCTTATAGCAAATCATCGGCCAGCAAGTAGCACTGCACCATTTTTTACGACTGTTCACAAAATGAGATTCCAGGGGTGTCTGAATCTAGTTCTCGATCTTTTGTCGATTCATTGAGCAGCACTAATGTGCAGGCCCCACTCGAGCCTCACAGCCCCCAGTGTTCTCCCAGCCCGCAGGTTGAGAACCCACTGGTCTTCTATACAAAGTGTTCCTGAGTGGGAATCCAAACAGACTGATATTCCCATCATGGACACCCGTGGAGTGTGTCCTGCGCGTGGATCCGGAGCAGACATCTCTGCTGTACTATTACACATGACTCTGTCACTCACGTTTATAACTAGCTGTCATCACCACAGACCTCACCTCTGACCCCAATCCAGAGGGCAGAGAGTCCAGCACCGGCCCGTATATTTCAGTGAAAGTTTCTTTTTTTAAATAAAAGTTCGAAAGTCAAAAGTTTAAAAGGGAACTAATAATTGCTGATCAGCTGCTGTTGCTGATTAGCTTTAAAGTGTAACAAATATTTTTTTTTTTGTAAGTGGTGAGCTAAAGTTCAATTTATGTGTGTTCTATTAGTATATCTTTGGTCTATAGGACTAGCACGGGTTCCAGCCTGAATCGGTGCGTTCCGCAGCTCAGAAAATGATTGACATTTTCAGATCTGTGGGATCCGCGCAACGAATCAGGCTGGAAAAAAGGTTTGCGAACTCCCCGCCTAGGTAAGAGAGATCAGGAGCCAGGCATCAATATGGCTCCAGGCAAAGAGGCCAGATGCCTGAACCTAAAACACACTCAGTTTTGCAATACCTGTTAAGTGACTTTTGGATTATTATTTTTTTTTTTATTGTTTCTAAAGTGTAGTTGCTTATTTGGCCTTTATTTTTATTTTCACAAATATTTTCAGGTCATAGGGACCCCCAAATTTAAGCGTAAATAACGTACATTTTGAAATTTGTTTTTAATACTTAGTATCATTGTATATGCCCCTCAAGCTGATTTCTATTGGTTTGAGCCTCATTCACCACTCTGATATAACCAGTCCTTGCCATTTCTTTCTGGACTTTGAAGCTGCAGTGCCACAATGTTCTGAGGTGGTGGAGGGACTGATATGCAGATTATTTAACATTATTTAATATTTGAATCATTATAATACTAGATAAAAACAGTCTTGTTTACATCCCATGCAAGCTTGGAAAATCAACAATGGTGGACATTGTAAACAAAGTGGAGATAATTGGGAACTGAAGACTGAAGAAGAAAAGGAATAATACAAAGTAGGGTGCATCATTATGAGGGTTATATCAGATGAGCTGTTCCATAGAGCAATTTCCTGATCGCATTTTTGGTGTTTTATCTGTTGAAAAATAGCAGATCTACAAGCTCATATCGCGCCACCGAGTGGCGCGATATGAACTTGTAGTTCTGCTATTTTTGAAAAATTGTGAAAATGTGCTGCAAATCTCCGAATACATTCTTTTGGAAGCAAACATTTTTAACTATTTTTTTTGCTTCTGGGGGATCCCTAGAACATGTTTTCAGATGGGGGTCTGCAGCCAAATATGGATAACTCTGGTGGTCCTTGGCTTGAAATATGTTAGCATCACTGACACAGGAACACAGATTTTTCAGAAAAACTAGAATCTACTGTCAGAAACTAGATTCTAGTGTCAAAGGTACGTAGATCCTAGCATCAGAAACTATAATTTAGTGTCAATAACTAGAATCTAGTGTCGGAAACTACTGTAGAATCTAGCGTCAAAAGCTAGAATGTTGCTGCAGCTATAATCTGGTGTCAGGAACTACTGTATAATCTGGTGTCAGAAACTCGAATCGAGGGCCAGGACAGCAATTTCCATTAAAGCTTTTATATGTTATGAATGCCTGATTGTTCAAAAATGGTATTTTGTGGGGATAGAAAACACATTTTAGTTGGATTTCATGTTATTCTCCCCTTAACGTTTTGTCCACAACACAATCTGAAAATATTTAGTTCATGTTTCATAGATGCGTTAAATACGTGCCTTCTGTCATTCATCTGTCCAACATTATACAAGAAAAGCATGGCACATTTTGGACATAGTATGAATGGGACAGGTCAAGGCAGACTCGTCCCATATTTCATATTCTACCCCAATTGTCTATTATTGACAGTTTGCAAGTTTGGCCTGTTTAAACCAAAATGCAATCAAATCATTAATATACATGCATAACTTTAATGAACTTTCTTACTAGGTTGAGAACTATATCCCACGCATTTCACATTAGCCTGTTATAGCGCCATCAATAGGTGGATTTTTGCAACACATTTTGGAACACAATACCTTAAATCATCCAACTGCAATCAAATGCACAAGAAGAAATATAGCACCATTTACGCATTGACTTGACTTGGTGGAGATCTCTGCCCAGAAGGGCACTTTTTTTTTAGTTTTAGTTCTGATGGAAGAATGTAATCGCTTGACAGCATAGTAGTATTGTATCATCATCATTCAGCATCACTCCAATTCTTAGATCTTTCCAGTACGGCTTCCAATACTACTGTGGTTTATGAAGCGCTGGATGATTTAGGGCCAGCGTACATCTCTAATCTTGTACTACATCATGAACCAACCATCCAGACTTCTCAGGTCACCAGGGACAGATGGTCTGTTTTCTGTCCCAGAAATCAGAGCTAAACCTGGACTATAGCAGCAACATAGTGTACCTGGAACAAACTCCAAGCACACCACAGGCCTGCTAAAGCTCTCAGTTATTTTAAAACCAAGCCGGAGACCTTTTTGTTCACTACCTTTTACCTTACCTAATGTACTTCTTCATTCATTCATTCATTCATTCATTCATTCATTCATTCATTCATTCATTCATTCATTCAACTTAGCTCAAGGCCCATTATTTATTCTGCACCTGAGCCTGGAAACCAGCCTAACTCTTTCTGTATATTTTATTTTATCTCAACATCTTAGTTTGAATTGTATTCAATTAAAATCAATTATTTCCTACTGCACTGTGTGTGTGTGTGTGTGTGTGTGTGTGTGTGTGTGTGTGTGTGTGTGTGTGTGTGTGTGTGTGTGTGTGTGTGTGTGTGTGTTCATGCCTCGTTGTTAAAAGGTGCTACCGTGTATACTATGCATGTGTGCATGCGTAGTAAATTTCAACTTTTTATATGCAATGGACAAGTCAAAATCTCATAAAACAATAATACTGTATAACTATAAACTCACATCCCACTGAAATGTGACATGTTGAGAGGTTATTAATGGCTTTTTCCATGTTTGTGACAAAATATATATTTTTTATTTTTATGTTTTAAATAGGTGCTAGGTAACTTGACTAGTGGTGCGGATACTGCAGTTTTTACATTGATTCCTACATTTCCCTGCATCCCTTGCGCCTTTAGGTCCCCTTCTGACTGGTCCGTGTAATCAAGGACCAATCAGATGTATGTGACGTCATTTTCCCGGGAAAAAGTACCCCCATTATTCTCCACAGAAAACATAATTAGAACAGGCTTCGAGGGCTGAAATTCAGGGAGTGACTTATGTGACAAATATGCCAGTCAAAATGGATCAAATTTAAGATTTATTTTAGTGAAAACGTTACCTAGTACAGCTTTAATAAGTGCACCCAAAGTAAAAACTGCATATAGCGCAACATTAATGCGTGACTGTCACCAAATCCCATGGCACGCCCTGGACTTTGTTGTCACACAGTGGACTCGGCACAATTTTTGGGAAAAAAATCACGGGTTGTAGACTAAACCTACCTGCCGACCAGTGTTGGGCAGTAACTAATTTTAGATTACATATTACTGTAATATTATTACTTTTGCTCCAAAAAGTAAAGTAACGAGATTACTCTGCAAAAATGGGTAATAAGTAACGCATTACTTTGCAAGTAACGCCAAGTTACTTGTTTAAAATGAGCTTGTTGTTGCATGCAAAAATAGAACAGATTTACAAGCTATCGACAGGTACTGTAACAACAGAGATGTGCACTAGATTGTAGATCCAGTCCACACGCTGCATCCTGTGCAGTTATGTACACTACAAATCGCTTGCTGCTATATTTTGTTTATTTTTAAATACAAGACCTCAGCTGTCTTTGAAAATTTCAAAAATAAATTCACAATTGTAAAAAGTTTAAAAAGTCAAAGAGGCAAAGAGACTATTATTATTCTAATAAATTGGATTCAGTTCTAAAAAGAGCTCGCTAAACAGATTAGGTTGTACATCTCTATTTTTTCAAATGTAGGAGTTGAGAACTTGGGAAAGTAATAACGTAATATGTAATATATTACTCTTCGATTCCAGTAATAAGTAAAGTAATGATATTACTTTGTCTAAGGGGTAACGAGTAAAGTAAAGAAGTTACTTTCCTCAGTAATATTCACCAACACTACTGCCGACACAGCGTTCATGGATCACTAAGGCGCACAGCGTGATGCAAGTGTGTCTTCGAGTATCCCCATACAGCCAGTGTTTCTATTTTTCAACGAGTGAAACTCCCGAATACTTCAGACTAGATGTTTTGAAATGCGATCGTTTTGGAGCCGTGCCACAAACATAAATATTACCCTGACCCCGCGACCCACACTTCCTAGGGCCAACGGGAAACAGATGACGACCATATGCAGCCTCTGGTACCTGGTGGAACATGCCCCGGCCCCGGACCCACCCAGACACACATTTAGCCACGACCAGGTGAGCTTATTGACCCGACAATAAGGGGAGGAAGAAGAGAGAAAACAGACACAGTAAGATGACAATGTATTGTTAACCACGTGAACCCTAATAGAGCATCGCAGTCGCGTCCCCCCTTTCAGACCGACGGACAAGTGGCCCAGAAGTTAATTCTCCATTCATTTTCACCATACTTTTCAAAAACAATTTATATAAAGATCATTATGCCATGGTCAAAGCCAACTCGGGTTGTGACAAATCATTACAACAAACACCATGTTTTGGGCCATTCAAATAACCTCTGAGAAGAAACAAATGAAACAAAAAGTGTTGTATCCTGCCATTGGCACAAACCACTGTGTCTACCCGAGTTTATGAGCAAAATGAATGGGCCACATGTCAGGGACAGGACTGTACCGGTCTATAGCACCCCAATTTTGGGGGCCTGGAAAGTTAGAGAGAGATTTAGTAGTAGGAAGGGGAATGGGAGCGTTTAAGTATAAAGCTGCAATGTACAGTACTGTATGCTCCTTCCTGGGATTCAAACCCTCACCTCCTGCCGTGCATGGCCAATGATGGAAGAGTTTAGACCTACTACATGTACTCATGACTGAAAGTATCAATACTGGAAAGTATTGTAAAAGGAACAAAATGTTTTGTCAGAACTATTTGTACCAAAACCATAGACGCTCAGTCTAGTCTGATCCAGTCTTAGTTCAGATCAGTCTTAGTTTCTCAATCTCTGCTAGACTGAGCAGACAGCAATAATATGCACCACAGCCATCACCTTCTTCTATAGAAAATAGCAGATCTACATGCTTGTGTTCCGTTGTGAGTTTAAAATAAAATAAATAAAAAGGTTTGAAATTAAGTTCCTACTGTTGATCAGGTAAAGCCAAATGACCAAGGATACAGTCCAAAAAAACTAAAGCATTGCCCTTAGCCTTTTGGGGGCTAGAACACTCGGAAACTGAATATTTGATACTGGTTCAGAAGCAAACATCAAATAACAGGAAAAACATATTTTAAAGCCAATTCCTACTGTCAAATCAGATTATACTAAGCTCCCCTGACTGTTGTGAGAGACAAGACAATGGCCAAAGCATTTCCCCAGCCAAAAAACATCAACAACCCTGATCTACCATACTTATAGAGTGGTTGAAATAAAGGTTAATTCACTTTAAAAAATCACACCCGTGTGACGTGGATGCATGCTGCCCCGTGGGGGGGTCCTCAAGTTGCCAAGTTGGCAAAATGTTGCCACATTTTGAGAGAGAAACAAACAGCAATAAACGTTAAAGATATACTATTCAAAGTACCTTATAATGACAATAATGGCAACAGTGAAATGACACGAAACGGGCTGCTTACCCACAGAACACAACTTAATAATAATAATAATAATAATAGGCACACACAGAACTTGCAAGTCTCTAATGGGATGCATTGGCATGCATCCAAAAAAACCTTCAGGTGTGAAGGGTCTGAAAATATAAGTACCGGGCTAATCTGAATCATATTTTTTTTTTCTACCTTTTTTCTCCCAGAAAAGAAAATATATATTTATATTCTGGCATTCACATCTGAAGATAAGTAGACTAATAATACTTAATGATACTTAATGCTCAGATGTCTTGAGGAGAAAGCATATGGTCCAGTGCCAGTAGCAAAATCAAACAGGGAGCAATTGGCTCCAAATCAGACCTTTGGACCAAAATGTCTTTTCATTGGGCCTAGACAAGTAGACGGGAGCTTTATGTGTGATGCACACGTGGCAAATGTTCAGATCACTGATGATGAATGTTGCCCCTGGCCTTAACTCACTTTCCATGTAAACGGTGTTAAATAAAAAAGGATATTCATCTTCACAGTTCTACACATACAGAGAAACATGATAGCACCAAGGCAAAAATACATAAACATAGGTGCATATCTAGTATACACAGAACATCAAGGTGATTTTATTAATGCTGCGAAGGCTGAGGGGACAAAACTCCTACACTAAAGCAGACCTTTTTGTATAGGAAGTTTCTGTACTACTTTTGTCTAGAAGATGGCATGAGGTTGAAAACCGTGATGGCCTTATTGTTCATATCAGATAGTGTGGGAAGTCTGATGATCTTGGAAGCAACACGGGTAATACTGAATAGTTTTATTTTGCTTAGTGTTTGATTTTGTTTCGTCGCCTAGGTAGTTTGTCCTACAGACTGTATGAATCGCTGCATAATGTGCTAGTTGTATTATATATCCATACAGAATATACGAAGGGAAAGTTATGAAAATCTGGGATCCTGGATCTGAGAACTAAATCGTTACCAAGAAATTTCTTCAATGTGTTTTTAATGGAGTCTAATAACATGAACTAACAGATATTGAAATTCAACTCCTGTGGGAAACCTCCTAAGAAACAGTTGGGGTACTTCTCCCAAGCTATAGAAGGCAAAACATGCAAAATGTCACCATGCATGTAGCATGTGATATACGGTATCTAACAAGGGTGTTTTCATGATGCTGAACCCATCTGAAGCATTAGGTATTGTTACCAAATTCGCAGGAGGTCCCATATTGGTCAAATACCTGATAAAATGCCCTTACTAATAAAGAATGCCACAACAATTCCACTGCAATTCCAGCAGTCTCTCATTGTCATGATCAATCACTGCAGAGTCAAATCAAACAGAAGTCTTAAAAGATACAGGTAGATGCTTGGATTCAGCTTTTTGAGCCGACGTTCCAGGGAGAGTAACGCATGACTTGACATATTTCTTAAGGTGCACATGTATTGCATGACTTATTGAGAGGATAGCACCTGGAGAAGTATAACACTTCATTTATGGGGAGGCTGTAAACAAATACAGGACCAATGGAAAATGGCACAAAATGTCATACATTTGGAAAAGCTTTACTTGAGAGTGTACCTCTAATTTTGAGGAACTTTTTATTATGTCATTTTACCCGATTCGCATCCATTGTCTAATTGTATTGCGGTTTCTATTGTGTATCTGTTGTCTTGTAACCTCGGTGAAAATTGTACTCGGTGATAAATCATAAGACCATCATGACTCATGGCAACGATGACACCCACGACAAATACACAAACCTCTCCCGAGCATGCAAACACCTGTTATACAAGGAGAAAAAAAACTCAAATGGGACCGGATAATCAACGATGTGACAATGATGTAATAACAATTACATCAGCATTTTGTCTTGTAAGTGCAAACAATTAAAAAACAAACAAATGTGTTGTTTTAAGATGCGACAATAAAGCAAGTCCTGCAGCAGTGGAAAGAGGTGATCTCAGAGATCTCGGAGACGGAGGAAGATTATTCCAGTCAGATGGAGATTTGTATTGGAATGACCCGCGTCCAACTTTCAACTTAAAAAGTCTGGGAACGACAAAAAAGGGATGTTGCATATGCGTTAAGTGGATATGAAGAACTACATGGAACTAAAACTGTTTCAGATAAGGACGACAATTAAAATAAAGACATTTGAAAATTAACTGAACCGAGCGAAATTGCCTCCTACATTTAGGCTGCAACCAATTATGCGATTCATACATGAAACACTGATGAGTTCCATATGGACACCTCCAAACAAATCTATAGAGAGTTATGCACAACATTAAGAGGCATAAATGCGGTGCCCATGCTCTGATAAACAATATCAGCACATACATCTAAAATACCTATAATATAACTATGGTAAGTTATATAACATAAAACTTTAACAATTATTTATTTTCTTTTTTATATAATAAAATCCAAGCCTTAGTAGTTGTTACTAGTCACCTTGCGAACAAATTTGTGAAGAACATTTGTAAAAAAATAAATCCCAGATTTGATCATATCCATCCATACATCCATCTTCAACCAGAGAGCTCTAGACTTTCCTCTCCAGAGCAACATTATTTCGATAATTCCCTGACTAAGGAGGTGTCTTATTATGCCGGGATACAACTGTTGAGCAGTCAGACGAAAATAGTGAGAACCAGGGCTGCGATTAATTGATTAATCGAATCAATACATTTAATTAGTTATTAACTAATTTAGTGTGTAACTAAACTAAAGAGAAGTGAACATATCTCTTCCTTACATTCTGATGATATTTGCACATGAACAGTATCGACTGCAAAGCACTGTTAAATATATATTTAGAACTGTCATAATCCGATGAAACGATTAATCACTTAAATAATTGGCAGAATAATCTATTATGAAAATAATCGTTAGTTGCAGCCCTACTGAGAACACATTACACACGGAGGTATGGGTGTAATTGTATAGTGTAATCACTACAGTTGTGTATATCGGTTCGACTTGTTGGAACCACAATCCTGAGTTCCTACATAAACGTTATTGAGGGAGCTCAAAGATAGCATGCTTATCCTCAATCCCCCCCACAATGACAGTCAATTATGGTTGGCAAGCTATGGCAGCTGCCATACCTTGGCTCCAGGAGAGGGACAAATGGAGGAAATATGTGGCCAAACAATAGACAAATAACCACAAAACGTTAAAATAGGAAAATAATACACAAAAAAAGAAAAGGAAAATGAGCCAGAGAACTGGCAAATAACTGCAAAAATGTAGGAAAACAAACACATGTAACCGCAAAAATGCTAAATGCACTGTGAGCTGGCCATCCTTTAGCTCAGAGGTTTTCAACAGGTGGTCCGGTGACCACCAGTGGTCCCTGAGAAGGTTCCAGGTGGTCCCCAGGCTAAATGATGGAAAGTTGGTTAACAGATGTAACTCTTGAGAACGTAAAAATGAAACCAAATGGACCCTTGCGGGTCCATTTGGTTTCATTTTTACACTCTCAAGAGTTAAAATATTCATCATCTGAATTAGCACCACTTAATTAAGAAGTTTACACTGTTTTGTTGGCAAAATACAGCCTGGAATTGTGAACAAAACCAAAAGAATTCTTTAATTTTAGGTCTTTCGTGTGAAAATGTAATCAAATGGTGGTCCGTGGCTCAAATGCTGAATAAATGGTGGTCCCTGGAGTCAAAAAGGTTGAAAACCCCTGCTTTAGCTGAAATGATGCCACTGCACATGCAGTGCACACTGGCAGCCCACAATGAAGAACTTGAAGACCACTCACTCCATCACCAGGGGTAAGTTCTCCAGTTGGAGAACTACTGCACAACAAAATACAAGTGGATGAGACAACAGCAATGTGACGCCACTTTTCAGCCACAATCAACAATATACTTTAAGTATAGATATATGCTGCTGGCAACACATCAAAACACGTTAGCTCATTTGAAACGGAACTGTGCAATTTTGAATACCACTGCTGCTGCTGCTGCTGCTAGGAAAAGAAAGAAAAGAAAAAACATAATATCAAGGCTGCCATCAGAGAAAACCTGGAGGACAGATACTCTGCCTGTCATGATTTCCTCCACAAATGCACAGATCTTGACCCAGCAGGGCTCAAGGCCACTGCTCATATGGACGATGATGGATCCTCAACAGCCTCATCACAGAGACCCATGAAGACAAACAGGTACTGTATGTTCATTTTGCTTGTGCACAAAATGCCTTCAGTGCTTTATTTGTAAAGTACTTCTGCTACGGTGTCAGTATTAAGTTAAAGCTGTAATGAATGAAGTTGAATTTAGTCATTATCAGGTAGGCACACCATGAGAACACAAGGACAGGTGTTCCTGTCAAGCGGTCAGCTCAGCGTGGCTGAACTGTTGGCTGAGCTCTTCAAGCCTCGGACAGAAACAGGAAACACGCCTACATGAGGAAACAGAGAGAGCTGCCGAAGCAGACAACCCGCAACACTCCATATTAGAAAAGTTCCTCGAGGTGCAAGGCTCAAAAAACGCAAAATGAAAAAGAGAGAAATGCCAGCACTCAATCAATGTCCTTTCTTTTTGTCTTTATTTACCTCATTCGTGCAGTCAACAACGAACGCGTTTCGACCCAAGTGGTCTTCCTCAGCGTTGTGAATGACAACAGGAAGTTGCGTATTCTTGTACCGGATCACAATGCCCACAATGAGGTCAAAGGTAATTGGAACAGCTGTTCACAATGTACAATTATAATGTCAACATCCATAAAGAACCATAATATGCATGAACAGAATTCATATACATACGAGTAAATATAAAATAGTGGAACCATCTGGTACCTATACTAGAAACAGGGCCGGCCCCTAATCTAAGAAACTGTGAGATAGTTAAACCACAATGAATATCAAGACCTTAGTGGAGTTTACACATGAATACTCCATCAGTATTGAACCATATAGAAAAATAGTAAATGTAGAAAATAGTAAAAATAGAAAATGTATAAATAGAAGCGTGGAAACTCTTGGAAACACCTCCAGAACAGCACTCTACAATGAGAGAAGTGGATTTAATTAGGAATTTGATAATTTGTAAGTGTCCAATTAAATGAATGAGTAATTTACATGCCCTACTTGGTATTGGGTTGGGACTCGTTAGGATTTTATCGAGTCCCTTAACGAGTCCCAATATATATTTTTCTTTTTTTTTAGAAGAACAAAAAAACATTGGCAGAAATAAAATAATTGTACTTTATAGTTAGAGGTACGCATGCAGGCAATACTGCACTAGTAGGCAGTACTAGGCACTTTCAAATCTTTCAAGTATACTTAATATTAGTATTAGTATTAGTATAATATTAATAGTATAGTTAATAGTGTAGTTAATATAGTAAGTATAGTATATTATTCTTAAATAATAATAATAATGTAACTAGTGTACTAGTAATAATTCTTGCTAGAGTTTGTGTCAGACACAGCATGCTCTTATTTAGGGGCCAATGGGCAAGCTAGTTGTATGCCTTAGCTTGTATG
Organism: Benthosema pterotum; assembly: GCA_039105355.1. Taxonomy (NCBI): domain Eukaryota; kingdom Metazoa; phylum Chordata; class Actinopteri; order Myctophiformes; family Myctophidae; genus Benthosema; species Benthosema pterotum. Next base: position 11,026,564 of record CM076974.1, read on the forward strand.
CCTTTTGCACCCATGGGATACTGTAACTCCTGTTGGGGAATTGAGGATTTACTGGACCACACTTTTTTTTATGCGACAACGTGACAAACGCATGGAGTAGTCAGAGACTACAGTAAATTGATGATTATTGGACATCGCTTCTACTTTCCAGTAAGAACATTTTTACATTTTGATGAAAGAGATTAAAGCAGGTGATGTTGTAGCCACGCACGCGCGCGCACACACACACACATACTCACTCACTTTTCGTGTTCGTGTCACGTCGGCAAAACGGTAGAGGAGTTTGAAAATAATGTCCATTTGCTCCTTATTGAAATATTTCCACTGCTGCTGCTCTGAGCTCAGTGCACATGCATGCATGTTGTTTGAGGAAACCATGCACTGAGCTGATGTTTGAGGAAACCATGAAAGGCACAAAACTGCAAATATGTCCTGAGCAAATAGGGGCTCAGTGTCTTGCTTAAGGACACTTCAACATCAACTCTGTGCCATCCAGCACTCTAATCCTGAGCCACTGATAGAAGTATACTCTCCCCATTACGGGGAAATGGAACTGAGGCTTCAAACCAAAGTGAACCACAAATAAATTCTGGACCGAACTTCTATGCCTTAATGCACTTCTAAATACAACTGCATTCAAACGGAGCAGAGCATTTCGATGTAACCGACAGAATAGAACTCATCACAATGGTAATGGTTGATCATATCAAAGGCTTTGGGAAGGTCACATCATTGCACGTGTAAAATGGCCTTTTGTCAAAGGTTGAAAATACACAGCATTAGTGTTTTTTTTAAAGAACCGTGCTGGTGGAAATGTTTGGTCTATTTGGAGCATACATTTCTTCTTGTTTAATTGTAGTCTAGTCCCTTTAAAGCAACCTGTCTTCTCTCCATCTCATTAATAACTATCAATTGAGCCAATATTATCATAACCACTATTATCATAACTCCTTCCCTCTCTGGTCAAGTCCGGAGTATAACGTGTGTGTGTGTGTGTGTGTGCGTGCGTGCGTGCGTGCGTGCGTGCGTGCGTGCGTGCGTGCGTGTGTGTGTGTGTGAGCAGAACCGAGTGCACCAGGACAAAGAAAGCAGGGCCAGATGTTGTGTCTGGATGAGTGATTCCAGACACTTCCTCACCTGAGACGTGAGTGCAACATGAGCGGGGCCTCGCTACCAGAAACCCCGGCAGCGCCCAGGATCTCCCCGGGGGCTCCCCGGTCACCCAAACACATCATGAAGGTATCGGAAAGGTGCACATAAAACTATTACCTTTCATCTGCCAATAAGCCACCCCAACAGCAGCAGCATCCGAATGCTACGGGGAAGTATAGACGATCGACACGCCAAGCTCTCTGGCCGGCTCCTTTTTCATGAATGCAGTGTGACAACCCTTGGGGTTTAAATGTTAACAAAACAATACAAGAAAGAAAAGAATAAGAATATGTGATACAACAGGTTGATTTAATGGAGCAATTCGATGGGTTGACGACAGCCATTTAGCCAAGCCATGAGATAAATAAGAGCAAATAAGAGCCATTTTAGCCCTTTAAAGCCTGAACTATGAAGGACAAGTCAGAAAATTCCAATTTTTTTAAATTGAACTCTTTTTAGGTCATAAAAGAAAATTAAAAAAAAAGTTTTTTCAAAAAGCATGTATTTATATGTTATTTTTATTGTATCATAAATGATACATTGGGTCTTAACAACTTAGTACTCAGTACTAGAGTACACTGTACTCACTGTACTCAGTGTAGTCTCCACAGAGTACACTGTACTCACTGTGTTCAGTGTAGTGTCCATAGAGTACACAGTATAGTCACTGTACTCAGTGTAGAGTCCATAGAGTTCACTGCACTCACTATACTCACTGTACTCAGTGTAGTGTCCATAGAGTACACTGTACTCACTGTACTCACTGTACTCTGTGTAATGTACATGGATTACACTGTACCCACTGTACTCAGTGTATTGTACATGGATTACACTGTACTCACTGTACTCAGTGTATTGTCTATAGAGTACACTCTACTCACTGTACTCACTGTAGTATCCATAGAGTATACTGTACTCACTGTACGTAGTACTTATGTAGTACTCTATTCAGGTCAGTGAGGTCAGGCATTTGGGGTTTGGGGTTCAACATTTAGAATTTGAGTAAAGGTCTTCTCTATTACACATGCATAACAACATTGAATGCCCAGCATGTTTGATTGGTAGAAAAATAATTATAAGAATGAAAGTTGTGTAGAGCATAATAGATATTCCCATAGGCCGTGCAATGACTAAAGCCTGTAGTATCATATATGATACATCATTATATGGTACTAAAAACCTGTAGTATCATATATGATACATACTTTTCAGACGTGGTAAACAACAAACTAAAATGCTATTTTTTGAGAATTACTAAGTTCAATCAAGTTATGCAACCCTTATTTCAAAATATCAGTAAAGATATACAAGGAAAACTCACCAAAACGTCCTCAAAACCAAAATGTTTGGACAGTGGCTTCTACTGTTGCAAATTAGATGGAGGCAGCCATTTTGGGTCATACCATCTGAGGCTCTGTATCTACTTGCAGTGCAAATGGTATGGTCCAGGTGGGGCAGGGGACGTATCAGATGTGATACAACAGGTTTTTGAACCAAGTAGTGGTTACACTGAAGCATGAGCCAGCTGAAAAATTGGTGTATCATATATGATACCAACGGCGTTATAGGGTTAGGTACGTATGCAAAACGACAACTGTTTTAAAGTAACGTTCAGTCACCACTACAGTCTCTGTAATGTTTATGCTGTACTATTATTAAAGAACGAGGGTTTTAAAGTCATTCAAGCTGGATTAAATATCTGAGTCCAACGCATTTCTGCATAGTCCTACTGCTACATTGGACTCAGAGCAGCCTCGCAGGCATTCTCGCGAGACGCCCCGTATCGCGAGATTGTCAGTTGCTAACAGTGTGTGCCTGGCGCATAGGAGTGAACGGGAATTTCGCAACTCTCCCCTAGAAGGCTCTGCTACAGGCTAGCAAATATCTTGGAACCCATGATACAGAGATCTAGGGGTGGATCTGGATTTGGGCCCTGTCCAGATCCAAGGCATAGGCTTTTGTGCTGGTTTTGGACAAAAGGCGATAACACTATACTTGCGTTGGTGTGACTTGGTGAGACATGTATCGAAAGAAGAAGAATATTTTTTGTGAGTTGTTTTTTCTTTAAGGGTAACTATTGCAATATTACACATAATACACAAGCTATGATGTTATGACGCCTGGGTGAGCCATGAGGCTCATATAGTTCTCCTGTTTCTGTAGAGTGGGTCCAGCTTGATGTACTTTACAAGTATTTCCCCTGTACATAACGCTAGTATGTCGTGAGGACTTAACCCCAATATAGCCCTTTATACTGAGTGCAAGCAGGGAGGCTTTAGGTCATTTTTTTGGTATGACCCAGCCGGGAATCAAACCCCGGCCTGCTAGTCTCAGGGCGGACACTCTAACCACAAGGCCACTGAGCTGGTTGTGCCTTACCATTATTAATGTCCACAGAGACAGCGCAGGCGTGCCGTTAATAGGGACTAAGTTCCCATCTCTAGGCCTTGGACGCGACGAGAACGTGGGCGTGGTCTGTCGCAGTTGCACCAGAAGCCCAACATAGTTAAGAAAGCAGGCAGGCGATGCCGACGGGGTCTACCCCGTCCCTGGCGTCTCTGGTTTCCATGGTGACGCTCCTCTACAGCGTAGCTCTCGTCCATGTTGTTAACACGATGCCAAAAGCTGCATTTTGCCGTTGGAGCAGAGGGTCGGAGGCCACGAGGTTTATATATCGAGCACAGAGCGATTCATTACTGACGTTGTAGTTCGCACGTTTTACCAATCTTAAATAGACTAATGACAGTACAGCACGACCCTCAAATGTAATATTGCTTAGATAATCACTTTCGTTCCTATTTTGGGTTTTTAGGTTTTCAACATAACTTTAATATGTGCCTGCCTCTGATCACACTCAATTGAGACATCAAAGGCATTTCCTTGAGGGAAATGACTGTCAGATATTTTGGTTTAAGTTTGATATCATTATCACAATTTAACAATTGAATTTTCACCATCAACCCCGTTGACCCATACTAAGAGAACAAAAAAGACAAACTTTCTGGCTTTGACAGACCATACATGCAAACAGAAGAGTTCTATATCTGATTGCTTTAAACCACCTAAACAACATGAAAATCACTTTGACACTCACTTTACACATACAGTACAGTACATATGCCCTCTATAGCCGGAAGCATAAAACAATGGATAAAGTGGTTAAATCCTAAAATCTAAATGGGCTTAAACAACACGGGCACACCGACACAGATGTTGTGTGGTGTTATGTACCCCTGGTGTTTTCTGTCTGGGTTCTTTGTCTTATTGTCGCTGCAGTGTTTGAGCGTTACCTGTTTTGACTGTTTCATTGTACACAGATTGTGACAATAAACCTCCTCACGCGGCATGCAGAGGACAATAAAGAACGGATCTCTGTATCTGAATGCAATCAACTTGGCTACTGCCTGCGAGTCGTCTAGGTTCCGTCTGCTTTATTCTAACCATAAAAACGGTAGTATTGATTCAGTGACAAAAACGTAATGACGCGTCTTCTGTTCTGTCAGAAAGCCAGTCCGCAAAAACATGAACAAAGCGTGTCTCTGTTAGGTTCATGTGCTTAGCGAGGGGAGGGAGACTGCTGCTGCTGCTGGCTTCATGTGTGGCTGGTTCATATAGTTTAATAAACAGTGTTTTTTGCACGTACGTGTGTGTGGACTCCACTGTACGACGTTGGATCTGTGTGTAACGTATGTCCGCGTGTGAGTAAGCGCAGAGCCGCGTAGAAATGAGGCATAGCACTGGCCTCTCTGCTTCACAGTGCTGGCTTTCCTATCAGATAGACAGCCTGACAATATCCAGACCACACTCTTTCCGCTCCGCACAAACACACAAAGGCACGCTAATGCAGACTGTGTGCGCGCACGGACGTGTGCGCGCATGCGTACACACACACACACACACACACACACACACACACACACACACACACACACACACACACACACACACACACACACACACACACACACACACACACACACACACACACACACACACACACACACACAGAGTTCTGGGTTTGTTTTACTTGCTATTGGCTGCAATGTTTTTGTGAGATGAAAGGCTCGTCTGTTACAGTAATGTGAGTATAAATTCAGACCACTGGGATCCCCGTCTTGACAGATCGGCCTTGTATTATGAAATTGCAAAGGATATTTACACTGCTCACTGACAATTTCTTTTACTCACTTTTAAATCCTACTGCGTCATTACTTAAAAAGCAAGCAGCAGGGCTGACAAATGATACCGATTCGGTGGGGAAACGTCCAAAGTTATTTCCACGGGCAGCCATATCACTTCTGCGTGTTATGTGCGCACGTGTGCATGCATGTGTGTTCCAACACATGTGCGTTCTACCTCCTAAGCGAAGCAGGAAGTAGAGCGGGTCATCCAGTGATCCATAGGTTGGCACGACTGTTCGAACCCCAGCTTGTCCTGGGGACTACTTTGACGACATGTCAAAGTGTCCTTTTGCAAGACACTGAGCGCCGAATGGCTGTCGGTGTGTGTGTGTGTGTGTGTGTGTGTGTGTGAGAGAGAGAGATAGAGAGAGAGAGAGAAATAGAGAATATGTGCCTTTTTATAGATAAAAGGCACATAAAATAATGCATCATTTACCGAACTCTTTAAAGATGCTGTGCCATGAATTTTGGTCTTTCCCAGTTTTCACATTTTTATTAGGTCTCAGTAGTTCCTTAGGACTCCTGAGATCGTTTCTATATGCAATGTGTAATAACTAAATATTGTTGTATTCTTTCTGGGGGCGGGGCCGTTGGCAGTGACACAGACCAATGGAGTCAACACGAATAGTGTGACGTATCAATATAGCACGTGTCAACGCCCTTCCCCGTCATTATCATATTTTTAAATACGCCAGCCTCTGTGGGCGGAGCTATCACATTCACATGGTTACGGATTAAAGCAATGTTATTACTTAATACTTCTTAATGCATGTCTGCGGTGCCATAGGAACTCAGGTGAACGTAAAAAAGCGAGAGAGAAAAAAATAACGTATCGATTTTGCTGTTGTATACTGCTTTGTGTTTGTCCGTGTCGTGACGCCACCTATCCTAGAGCTGTATGATTTAGTTTCTCTCTTCTCTAAGATCACCTTATAAATGAGCTTATAATGCATTATAAAGGTGACCTTCAAGTAAAGTGATACAAAAAATCTTCCTGATTAGGTTATAATAATACCTGATTATCATGTTTTTGGGAAAAACACGGCACTCCATCTTTAAATTGTTCCCACTACAGGGAGAGAGATAGTTGTCCAACCACAATACACAACACAACCCACCCACACCCCCCCCCCCCCCCCCCCCCCCCACACACACACACACACACACACACACACGCACACACAGAGGAACTCAGGATATGTCGGTAATGTCATTACCTGAATGTCACTGAGATCACAACGCTGTGGCTTGGGGGCCTTGCTAGTGTCTGGGGGGAGACTCTTTCATGTTTGCCCTTTGCCACCGCCACAGATTTCCTGACACCACTGTGGCATGTAGAGCATTTTGTACTGCGGCACATGGGCCCCACACACACAAACAGCATCTGTTTTATCCTGTTTTCTATCGGTCCTTCAACAAGCTGTCATTTATACTATTCATTTTATTTTGTGTGCTGTGTAATTTTTAGAGACGAGGACAAGATGTTAAAAGTAAAAATGAGACCACTGAGACCACTGGCTAAATTATCTATAACTTTTCTAAATTTAACTGAACAGCTATAGGGGAATGAAAAAAGGTATATTTTGAGGAGTCGTGGTGTCACCCATCACCCAGAGGGATGTGCTGACAAGACCCATCTGGTCCCATTTCTTTTACTTAAATTCACATAAAGATCATACGGTGCCATTCAACAAACAGCAGTATTGTTTTGGTCTCCAGCTCTGGTCATCAAGATTTTAATAGTAAAGCAAATCCATGATCTATATCAGTGGTTTTCAACCAGTGGTCCAGGAAACACCAGTGATCTTTCCCAGGTGGTCCCCATCTAAATCATGGAGAGTTGGTAACCAATTGGACTCTAAAAGATCCTTAACTCTTGAGAGTACTGCAGGGTGACCCCAAAGGGACAAACGATTACTCCAGTGGGAGGGTTACAGCACATCAACACACACTACAGAGAACCCGATCGGGTCTCAATTAGGAGCTTCTATTTTCTTTTAGTTTCAGATATTCAGTTAGCCACATAGGCACTTCTCAAAAGGTATGATCACATTAGAAATGTGTATGATGATAAAAACCCGCTCAGTGACCTTGTGGTTAGAGTGTCCACCCTGAGACTGGGAGGCCGGGGTTCGACTCCTGCCGGGTCATATACCAAAGATTCTAAAAATGGGACCCAATGCCTCCCTGCATGGCATTCGGCATCAAGGATTGTATTGGGGGTAAGTCCCTGCAACATACTAGCCTAATGTCCAGTAAGGGTGGGACGGTTCACCGAAAAAAAAAACAAAACAAAAAAAAAAATGAACCGTTCGGTACCGGGTCCACGGTTCAATACGCGCTAATGAACCGCGATATTTCGGTTCGCATTCATTCAAATGCGGAGAATGTATTTCTCGGTCACACAGCGCCGTACGGCGCAGTGTAGTAGCACTCTGTCACACGCCGTCGTACTGCATAGTGTAGCACCACACGGCTGCAATCAATGAACAGCGAATGCGCGCGTACACACACACACACACACACACACACACACACACACACACACACACACACACACACACACACACACACACACACACACACACACACACACACACACACACACACACACACACACACACACACACACCACAGCGTTTGGGGGAGTTAGGTGGTCTCCAGCACACATACTTTGGAAACACATGCGGCACGACCTTGTGGATCAGCTATTTAAGCGACGCAAGCTTGTGGATCGGCTATTTAAGCGAGGCGAGCTTGTGGATCGGTTATTTACAGAGAATCGAGACCACAAAATGTACGGACCCAGGGTCGGAACGCTTCCTCGGTACCTTTTAATGAGTATTATATCCACTGCGCGTCGCAATGAAGGGGCTCACACGTGCGAGTGAAATGCGACTCGGGAAAACAAACAACTGTCTTCCAGTTTGAACGCACGGTCATTTCCCAAGCCTATACCCTCGGTCTGGATTCTGGACATATTGTAAAGTGTCCGTCTCGCTTCCTTCCCCGCGTAGAGTACACACATTGTGCCGGCGTCATCCTCCTCCTTCAGCAAGTATATCTACTACCGTGTGAATCAACGTTGCAGCCCACAGCTAGCGTATGGCCAGAATGCCGTGCCATCCGTTAAATTAAAACTATTACCCTATTGGCCTGAATATAAGACTATGTTTTTTCCCCAAAGGAAATATCACAAAAAATTGAGTCGTCTTATATTCAGGGACTACACTATTTGACATTCAATGTCCTTTTTTCTGCAAATGGGTCTTGATAAATGAAGGTCGTCTTATAAACGAGTCGTCTTATATTCGGGACAATACGGTAATACATACACGGAGGTGCAATGCTACTTATTGAACCAAAGTTTAGCGCAGCCCGATGGCAGGCTGCTGTAGTGTGTGCAGGATAATATCATGGAGAAAATGAATGTTCCCATGCACTTGGCTAGTTGGCTGTATAAGGCTCAGGCGCAAAATTGTATAGGTCATCTCTCTGTCAGACAGACAGACGCATTTCCTTAATTCTAGTATGGATAATAATATCCTTATTAATAAAGCAGATATTGTAAACTAAACTAATTTAACTTTATTGTCTGTCTACAATGCTTCTGCATGCTACCTGCCTGATACTTAACTGAAACGTGCAGTCATTTTATTAACCTAGGTTTTTTATATTTCCCTTGAATATAGCCTAATAATGAGGCACAAATAGCAATATACGTTTTTTCTTCTGTAAATAATGAAAGTTTATAATACAAGGTTGTTTAATGTTTTGAAAATCTTGATTTATTTTTATATTCACATTCAATGTGCTTATAAAGCGAAACGTACCGAAACCGAACCAAAACCGTGGCTCCCATACCGAGGTACAAACCGAACCGTGGGATAAGTGAACCGTCCCACCCCTAATGTCCAGCGGGTTTACTTGTACATCAAGCTGCCTCACGCTACAGAAACAGGAGATAGGCTCCTGACCTATATGGGCCTCATGGCTCAGCCGGGCCTCATGACATCATGGCCTGGCAAGGCTACTTACTTTCTACTATAAACACAACACGAGACACATGGCTAGACAGAAACAAGACACAACATAAAGAATAACACAGGTATCGGTATTCTTTATCGCTATCGGCTAACACAGAAATTGTAAGTGTATTGGGACATCCCTAGTTGAAATCAGGTGATATTCTTGGCCCGATCTGACCTGTCATGGTTTGACTTAGTCTGCCCCCCAAACGATTTGTCACTAATTCTTCCAGGTCCTGATCATGCATGCATGATTAAACCTCACTTCCTATTGTCATGACACAACACTGCTTAGGAGAACACCTGTTTGGATGAAACACGTTCCGTTGTTTCTGTACCACAAAGCATAAATAAAATCATGTTGAAAAGAGCATTCGTTTCCTCTATGTCACGACTCCAAAAACAACCTTCACAGTATTTGTTCCTGTGTAGTAGATTTAATAATAGCCAAGCAGAACAATTACACTTTTTCATTTAGGTTTTTGGTGCCGGTTGCCAGTTCGAATACGTGTATTGTAATCATACCCAGGCAAAGTAACATCATGCACTTGCACTGCCCCTTTTTGCATAATAGCTTGCAGTGGCGGTCCAGCTGTTATTTAACAACTATGAGTCTGGTTTGCACTGGCTGAGGACGGGCTGTTACGTGAGTGGGAAGTTAACCCAATACAGCACAAAAGCACCGATTACAGAAGGTTTTAAGTGAAAACAAAACTCTCTCTGTTTCTCTCCCTCTCTCCTCCTCAAATTCAAATAATCGCTCAGCATTCTCTCGCGTCTTTAGAGAATGCTTTTCAGAATGCTTTCAGAATGGAAGCATGTTCAGATATTTAGTGCACACTGGACTTCAGTCGAAAGAAAGAAAGAAAGAAAGAAAAAGAAAGAAAGAAAGAAAGAAAGAAAGAAAGAAAGAAAAAGAAAGAAAGAAAGAAAGAAAGAAAGAAAAAGAAAGAAAGAAAGAAAGAAAGAAGAAAGAAAGAAAGAAAGCAAGAAAGCAAGAAAGAAAGAAAGAAAGAAAGAAAGAAAGAAAGATGACCAGCGATCACAGTGGGACTTTGTTTTCTCTCTCTCTGGTTTGATTCGATCCAGAAATACAAAGATTCGCCGCCAGATCCAGTTTAGTGCCACAGCAAATGTCAATTTGGATGTTTGGTTCCATCAAAGTCAGTATGGCGCGCATGCACATGGGCATGTGCGTGTGCACAACCACACACACACACGCACGCCCACAGCCACACACACACACACACACACACACACAGTCACAGCCTTACCCCATGCGCGCGCGCACACACACACACACACACACACAGTTTTACGCCCCTCACACACACACGTGCGCGCACACAAACACACACGCACGCACACACGCATGCACAGGGATATAAACACAAATGCAAAGAGACGACTTATGTTCTGGCACCCCTTAAAAGCCGATTCAAAAACCCAATCCACAGGAGACGTCCACAGACAACGAGAAATACTGTTAAAAGGAATTAGTTCTGATTGCTGTTGTTGTGTTTTTTCTTTGCATTTTGTTCTGTTGTGTTTATCAATTCAACATGTTTTTTGTTTGTTTGTTTTTTTACATATCGAAAGATGTCTTATTTTCAAGAGCCGATAATGTGTGGACACATATATAATGTGTGTGTACGTGTGCATGTGCATGCATGCGTGTGCACGCCCGTGCTGTGTGTTTCTGTGCCTATAAGTTCATGGGTTGGCGCGCGCGTGTGTGTGTGTGCGTGCGTGCGTGCGTGTGTGTGTGTGTGAAGGCATGTGTGTGCATGTTTATGTGTGCATAAATTCTCCACGCTGATGTGCGAGGTGTCACGGCTGACAGGGACAATTACAAGCGTTGCTGTTCTTACATATGGGAACAGTGCAATGAACATGAAATCAACACGGCTCTGGTAGGGCCCTCGAATTTGTGGCAATAATCTCATTATCTCATCTCTTGTGCGGATTAAAACATGACACTTTTTTTTCGTTGAAGGGATGAAGACATGTGTGAAAAAATGACATCATTTCCCTGCAGTCGTTGCCATATGTAAGAGCAGGGAATGTTTGCAATTGAGTCTGTCAGATATGACCAGCTCTCGCCGCGTCAGCGTGGACACACACACACACACACACACACACACACACACACACACACACACACACACACACACACACACACACACACACACACACACACACACACACACACACACACACACACACACACGGTGCACGCACCTGTGTGTTTGCACGTGCGCACGCATATGTGTGCGTCTTGCCCACAACTTTTTATTGTATTTGTGGTGGCAAAAAACACAGTAGAAAGAAATGGTTCCTAGCCTCAGAATTGGACATCAGTCATAATAAATGAACTGGACATGCTGTGATTCAAGTTGACAGTAATAAAGTTCTTATTGGCGCAGATTCAAAGTAATTTGACATCATTATATACTCACGTACCGCAAGTGTGCGCGCCATTCACACTCACGCACACACATACTGTATACACCCACACACGCACACACGCAGAAACACTCACATGCTAGCATGAGCCAGGACCATTACAGCGTCTGCCATTTGAAATTCTATGTATGTGAGCCTTCAAATGAGAGTGTGCGCACACGCACAGACACACACACACACACACACACACACACACACACACACACACACACACACACATACACACACACACACACACACACACACACACACACACACACACACACACACACACACACACACACACAATGATCCGATTATAACGGCGAGCGGTTGAAGACCCATAAAAGACCCATAAAAAGGGGAAAGGCTGACATTAGCGCGCTTAAACATCAAGCCGTCCATCATGCTCACTAATGCCAGTGTTGAAGCGTCTCCCGTACTCCCGTCCAGTTGACCAAACCGTGGTGGTGGTTCAATGAACTGTCTGTCAGTCTGTCTGTCTGTCTGCCAATCTGTCAGTCTCTCAGAACACCTAACAACACCCTCTGCCTTCTGCTTCTCATTCTGAACGCGGGCCTGCCTGTAGGCAACGCTACGCTTGGTTAACAACAAAGGCAGGGGAGGAAGGGAAAAAAGTAGTAACATGTTTTTATTATTATTAAGTAAAAATAGCCTATCAGTACTGCAATGTTGAAATATATCAACCATTCTGGGTGGGAACCGAACCCCTTTTGGAGTTTTATCCCCTCTGGCCAGGAACGCATTTATTGGGTCTGTACAGTACTGTATGTACTGTATGTATTACAAAAAATATATAATAATAGCAAATAAATAAATAAATAAGTATTTAGCAGTATTCATTTAGATTTTAGAATCAGCCTCAGGCCTTGGAAAAAGTAAGTATCAAAACGTATAGGCTACTTATAATGCATGACTGTTTTCAAATGTATACAGATCTTCTGCAAATAATGTATGTTTTGTAATAAGGGTAATAATAAGGGTAATAATAAAACTGAATAAAATAATTTCTAAGAAAGAAAATAAACAAGTTTGCATCCTGCCGTTTTTTTATTCTTCTTGTTAATTAGATATTGTATGGTAATATTGTTTGTTGTCATGATTTGTCACAATCTAAGTTGCCTTTGTCCATGGCGTAATAGTCTTTATATAAATTATTTTCAAAAAGTCTATGAGGAAAACGAATGGGGAAAAAAAATTCTGGACCACGGGCGATGTCATGAAAGAGGTGGGACTGCTCAGCTCTATAACTAAAGTTTCAAATAAATGTAGGGGTAAAGGTACAAACATCCAGATGGTCCATGCATGCCAGAGAGGCATACAGCACCTGTACAAACAACCATGACTGCGTCTTGAGAAAAACAAACAAACACAAAAAACAACAACCAAAAAACACGAACTAACTTATGCATTAGGCAATATGTCCTTGTTTTTAACCCACACCACAATGTCTAGAAGAGGGTCTGTGAGTAATAACGTCGCTCTGTGAGTGTGTGCCGATGATGCTCTGCCACATTTCCGGCACATGCTGCCAATTATTTTTTTTTCACAGAAAGCATTTTAAATGGTAAACATTGAATGTTTGTCTGCACAAATATTAAGATGTCAGAGCGCTGAAGTCATCACAGACTGCCCATGTAGTCCACCGGGACGACACTGAAGCCACAACATTATGGTATTTATTTTTGTTGTCCTTTTTTTTGCTCGTTTGATTGTTGATGTATTCTTTAAAGGTTTCATGACATACATTTTCATTTCATTTTTCTTTTTGTGATCTCAAATACATCCCCACAACCTGAACTTGAACACATTTGTTTGAGCGAGAAACTCTCTGTCTAAGTCAGTCAAAAGTTATTTTCTTTTACAACAATTACAAAAGACTATTACTATTTTTGAGGGGCAGAACAGGCAAAAGCTGAAAGAAAGAACAAAAAAGGTAATGATCATGTGACGCACATGCTATCATGTGACGTAGCCGGCCGGGTGCCATCATGCAACGTTTCTGAATCGACGTTGGCCCGTATCGGTCCGATGGAGCTGCGGTTCGGCGTGTATACCGTAGCTGTTAAACAACACTCTGCGGTGGGAGGCAATGCGTTCGCGCCGGCATGTCCGCGTCTCATCCCCACGTTAACCTGACACTGCATGTTAGGGTTGTGAGGAGCTAGTGGGGGAGAGAAATGTGGTTTCAATATCGTCCCCTACCCTCTCTCCCTCTCTCTCTCTCTGCTGCCCTGTTTCAGAGCAGCCAGCGTGTAGTATACGGCCCGGGCTCCAGACGGCCTCTGTGTTTACACACACACACATCTCCACATGGGCTCTTCTTTCATACATTGGGGGCGGGAGGGGCGGGGGGGGTGGCTAAAGTCCAACCAAACCATTCAGGTCAAACCACTTTTGTATTTTAGAAGAATGCGAGATATGTGATGGGGCACCTGTTTTCAATTCGGTTGGTTGAGGGGGCTGGATGGGTAGGGGTGGGTTGGGGGGGCAGTGTGTGTGTGTGTGTGTGAGTGTGAGTGTGAGTGTGAGTGTGTGAGAGAGAGAGAGAGAGAGAGAGAGAGAGAGAGAGAGAGAGAGAGAGAGAGTGTAAACAATTGTATGTGAGAAAAAGAGAGAGGAGGCGAACAAGAAAATAAGAGAATCTATACGCATATAGACGTGTGGGTCTCTATTAAACTGGTGCTAGTGGTCGAGTGACTCGGATCCTTGTCCCAAGGATCATTTTACACATGTAAAAACGCACGCACACACACACACGCACACACACACACACTTAGTTTTCGATGTAGGCTGTGGTGTGTGAGCATGTGTTTGCACATGTGTGTGTGCATGGTGTGTGAGCTGTTTTCACGTGTGCCTGGGTGTGTCTGGGACTGTTTAGCATTACGTTCTATTATTTCCTAATGGAAAGTAAGGCTAAAGCTAATGACCTCATTGTGTGTGTGTTTTTGCATTTATTAAGCAACATGGAGACAATGGCTGTTTCCGGTGTGGAAAGTTTTAAATCAATCATGTAACCATGAACAACATTCTAATTGTTCTAAAATTTAATGCGTCAGAATAATTTGGTTTTTCACCTATAGTACAGGTAATTGAGGTGCCAGCATTAATGTTGTTATAGGGGGATACGTGAGGGTCAATTTTCTACATTTGAAAACGGTTTTGAATATGTATACCAAAACATTTTGTATCAAGTCTCACAAAATAAAAGATTACAAAAAATAGCATTTTTGTAAAACTACGTAATATGGCAATTTCAGTATAGCAGATAGAGCAAATGGTGCATTCATCCAAGGCACTTTACAAAGTGCATACCCTAATTGCAGCAGAAATCATGCATGGTACCAACCAGCACATCGGGAGCAATTTGGACACAATCAACGACACTTCAACATGTAGACATGAAGAATTCGAACCACAGCAGCGTTGTCACCACAGTATAACAAAGCCCTTCAAGAGATGGCTCAAGAGCGGAGAACCAATTCCACTTCGGCAACGTGAGTTGAAAAAAGAAAAAGAAAACGAGAAAGAAGAAAAGGAGGAGAAAAAAAGTTGGAGGACTATGCCTGACACTTTGACTGACAGAAATTAGTCCCGCTGTATCCTCCAACAACGCTGGCTTCATCTCCCCCTGCTCACCTCTGCCCAGGCCAAAACTGAGCGTCGATTGTTCAATACAATACCCCTAGGGGCACCCCGGGGACCACCAGTGGTCCTTGAGAGAGTTCCAGATGGTTCTCAGCTAAACGGTGGAAAGTTGGTTAACCAGATGTAAATCTTTGCCGTAAAAATTAAACCAAATGGACCATTTGCGTATCCATTTCGTTTCATGTTTACACCCTCAAGACTTAAAATATTCATAATCTGAATTAGCACCACTTAATTAAGAAGTATACATAATTAGAGAATGTAGAAGATTGTATAGGGATGTAGAATGTAGAAGATGGTCAGTTTGATCTCTAGGTTTTGCCAGTTTTGTTTGCTGAAATCCAGCCTGGAATTGTGGACAAAGCCAAAATACTGTAAATCTTTAGTTTGAGGCCTTTGGGAGTGAAAATGTTATCAAATGGTGGGCTGTGGCTCAACTGCTGAATAAATAGTGGGCCCTGGTATCAAAATGGTTGAAAACCACTGTGCTAGGGGACTGGGATGGCGACAGACCCCCAACAGTCAGGCACACACACATACCACCACCAAAGACCCAAACTACTACCGGTATAAGCCCTTCAGCTAAAGGCCAGCTTAAGCAGTTATCATCACCTCCGACTCCCACCACATGTAAGACAAATGGATTCTACTAAACTGCAATCACACTTGAGTCCACTCACTCACTGGTGCTTTGCTTTATCTCTTGTCTTTTTCTCAAATTATCTGCATTGTCTACAGTAAATTGTCTACAGTAAATTGTAAAAAAAAAAAAAAAAAAGAAAGGAAAAAAAAAAACCTTTGGTGGTGGGCAGTGACAGTCAAGCCCTGCACCATCCGGGTTGACCGGGCTGGGGGAGGGGTTTCAGGTGGTCCCAAGCTAAATGATGGAGAGGTGCTAACTAAATGGACAAGCTTTAATTACTGTTAAACATCTGCATTACTTAATTTACAAGAAGTCTATCCAATCACAGAATAATTGTATTTTGTTCAACTTTGGCTTGTTATCTCTCACACAATAATACGGCATGGAATTGTGGACAAAATCTGATCCAACCATAACAAAAATATTCTACGTTTTGGGTCAGAGAGGCCAAATCTCATCAAATGTTGGTCCGTGGGCTCAATTGCCGAATAAACAACGGACCTTGATCTAAAATACATCCTGGACAAAAGAGGAAAAGGAAAAGCAGAATAAGCAAAACATAAACGAGTGGCAACCTGTGCAAAGCGTAAACATTACATCGGCTTCCCTTTGGGGCATTTCGAAGTATAACATCTGCTCCATTCGTTCCCATGCAGCTCGAAGGTTCTAGGCGCGATCTTTGATCCCGGCCTGCGTGATGGATGAGGAATATGAAGACCAGATCCCGACTGCAGGACACCAAAGCAAACACATCGAACCCCCAGACTCCCCCGCTGCCGCTACAATAATCACCATAATCACGGCAATCATCTCCTACTCTAAAACAATATCCACACACATTACTTAACTCTCTTGTTAAAAAGAAACTGCAGGTTTTTCCCTCTCTTCGACCGGGAAATAGAACGAACGGAGTCCGCCTGGCTAAAGGCTTACCCAAAAAAATAAAAATAGAATGCTGGCTTGCATTTCAGATGTTTTAAAAGGTAATTGTACGTTTATAATATCGGATGATGCTGGATGTCAGCCAGTCAAGGAGCTGGGAAAGGCTAAAGTGGAGAATTGTTTAGGAACTTGTTTAAAAATGCATACGCTTATAGAATGTGCCACAGTACATCGTGTCAAGTATTTACTCAAACTATGTATAGTATAATGAAATTGTAAGAATTATAATACACTATGAGCCTTGCAAAGAAAATTCCTTAATTGACCAGCAATTACCAATTATGCTGCTATGGAACTTGAACATTATAAGCAATGACTGACGTCGAACCTCTAAACTGAACAATATACTGTATCTAACCTTTTTTTAATCTTTAATCTACCAGTAAGTACGGTAACTGAAATCTCTGCCTGGGTCACCAGATCATTTAGTGCAGTCAAAGGTACAGTATACAGTGTGGCTATAATGCATCTTTAAAGGGATTTTTAATTACTTTTTTTGTTAACTTAACTTTTCACATTCAGCAGATTATCTGGGTTTTGGCTCTGGCTCCAACAAGTTCACATTCTGCTGAATGTGATGTCACAGCCTACAAATCCCATATATGTCAATGGGATTTGACAGCAGTCACTGTTTTCACTGTTTTTGTTGTAGCTCAAAAGCCCTCCGAACCTTCCCAAAAACCCCAGACCACAGAAAATCCACTGCATGTGCAAAGTTCAAGTTGTTTGCGTGTAATTGAGTTTATAAAAATGAAAACAATAAGAAGTACATAAAATAAAAAAATATAAGAAAATGAATGTCACAGAACCTTTAAGTATGTTTACGACGCATGCTTCACATGAAGGAATCGCAAAGTGGCGTCATAATTTGGTACATACGGAATTAAGCAACTGCAGCGTTCTGGCAAAGTTCTGCAGCTGCACACAGAATGCTGGCAGACTGTAATACCAAGAACTACAGGGGGCACCTGCTCTTAGCCAGTCCAAATGTCTTCAACCGCTCAGTCTCACTTGAGTTTCTCTAGCAACCCCCCCTTTATATGACAAATCTGGGAATAGTCTCAAGGGCTGAGATGCATATTTTTACCAGATGTTTTTTGTAGAAAGATTTTTTTTTCTTCTCCTTCCAAGCGTTCACCTCAAGAACCATCATCCCAAGGACTCGGGGCATCCTCTGGTCCTTGGCCTCCTAGGCCCTGTTGGTTGTCTCCACTCCTGCTCATCACTACCACACAATCCGTCTGTCAAGCAGACACGCATCCAGAGGCCCATCTGTCCGCACAGGACAGGATGAAAAATTGGATTCTCGTGCCACGTCTCAATCGCAGAAGAAGAAGTATGCATTTACTGAAGAATGACTAGGTAATTTGAAGAAATTCACTCAAAAGTATTCACTTTTGAAGACAGGGGTTTTCAACCTTTTTCATACCAGGGCCCGCTATTTATTCTGCATTTTAGCCACAGACCACCATTTGATGTTCAGTGTAGTCTCTTGGACCCAAAACTAAGGGTTTTCAAGTTTGTGTCCACAATTTAGTAGAGATAAGTGGCAACACGGTCAAAATAACAATTCTTCTACATTTTCAAACTGGGTAGATTCTTGAAGATTACGTAATTCAGATGTTTAAATATAATTTAACTCTTGGGAGTGTTAAATGAAACCAAATGGACCCGTAAGTTCAGTGCCTTGCCCAAGGCCACATGTAAACAGAAGGAGCCGGGATTCGAACAGCCAACCCACAGATCGCTGGACAACCTGCTCTACCTCCTGAGCCACGGTTGTCTGATGCAATGACGTATGAACCACTTCACCACTTTTTAACCCTGCCTTCATATACCGCAGGGGTGCCCAAAAGGTAGATCGTGATCCACCAGTAGATCACACAGGCCATGCAGGTAGATCACATGACAGTCCCCTAAAATGTATAGATCTGTAAGAGAGCGTTAAAATGAAACCAAATGGGCCCATTTGGTTTCATTTTACACTCTCAAGAGTTAAATTATATTTTAAACATCTGAATTATGTAATTTCAAGAGTACACACAATTAGAAAATGGAGAATAATTGTTATTTTGGCCAACGTTTTGCCAGTTCTCGTTCCCAATTGTGGACAAAAACGTGAAAGGTTATCAGCTTTGGGTGCAAGAGACTAAATTCAACATCACAGAACTATCAACTCAAACTCCAAATACTGTTTTCAAACGTCAATAGTAGCATATATAAGAAAACCTTCCAATTCTCTGCGTCCAAGTGCAACACTATAGTGTTGCACTTATAATGAAAAATGGACACCATAGTAACACCATCACCACTTTTTTTTTTTTTTGATGTGTCGATCTTGTTGAGCCAGTCATTTTGAAAGTAGCTCTCAAGTCAAAAAACTGTGGGCACCCCGGCCCTGATATACCATGATTGGTGGTGCTCACTATAATGTTCATGATTAAATGCCACGATTTCAGTGATGGGAGGGCTGTGGGAAGTTCAGACAACCGCCCTCCACGCGCATCATCGACGGGGAATCGAAGCCAATAGAAACCGCAGGCTTTCTATTCCTGAAAAGCTGCAATACAGTAATGGAAGCCATCATTCTCATGATAATAAATATATATTTTTAAACCAACTATTTATTAAAAAAAAAGTTTCTCATCACAATACAGCATTACATGGCAACTGGGGGTACTCTTCTTTAATGTTCCATCATGACTTTTTACAAAAAAAAAAAAAAAAAATCATGGGGGGGCAAAATCGTAGAAAATGTGTATATTATTTTTAAAATATTGCCCAAAAAAGCGAATTAATTGGGCAACTTTTGGACCAGTTTCTGACCCAAAATTGATCCAGTGAAAAAAATAAATAAAAAAGTCCATGAGTGGGTGAATGGTATCACACGATCACTAAACACAGGTAAAATATAAAAGAAACCTTCCTATAGAAAAGGGAAGCAAACCCACGTTCTGTCACTGAGCATCCTAAAGGTAGTGAAAGTCCCGCCTACCTCAGACATAAGCAACATAACATTATGAAAATTGAAAAAAAAATATAATTGTCCGGATGAAAATCACCCATGTTTAGTGTTCTAAGGTTAAAAAAAATGAACTGCACAAAGCCCTCCTATGAGACACAAGTATAGAAAAAAATGAAGTTGAAAATTGGTGAAGTGGTCCTTTAACAACAGGCCAGTGTGCAGAAATAAAAAGGGGCATAGACCATAAATAATTGTTCTCATTTAACATACGTTTCCATTGCCTCGCTGTTTATTATTTCAATTTTGGTTAACTGGCGCGTCTGTTTGAGGTTTGATAAATAAGCATCTGCCCGTGTGTATTAATACTGGAGGTAGGGCCGTAACGCTGTCACGAGCTGTAGCTTGGAGCGGCTCTCACGTTGTACGTAATCGTAAATATTTGTACATGTTTTCACTATCATAAAAGTACACTTTAAGTTTGTTTAAAATCCATTTGTAAATCAGCGTGATGGCTTCGGCGGCGGTCCATCCTGAATTCCCTGGAGACGTGAAGTTTTTACTACTGCGAAGCGAAGTGCTTATGAATGCCTTCGCCGTTGCGTCACTAATTTTCCAGTGTTGGACGGTGTTGATTTGTCACAAGCGCTTATTTTGATTTGAGAGTTTGCGTGCAGAGAGACATGTAGCTGATATGACTCCGGGGCTGGCATTTCTCAAGGTGAAGACGAGATGTGTTGGCCACTTGAAGCATGTATATATATCTCTGCTGTCAGGCACAAACCAGCTATGTCCAAAATATTCACTTTCAGGAAAACAATACGGCCTCATCAAAGTCCACACGTTGGAGTTGGTTTGACAACTCAGTTTTAGGATCCAATAGCGTTAGGAAGTTTAGTCCAGCCTTGTTTTTATATTCTTTTCAATGATTCCATATCTGTAAACACCACACACAGGAATAAATTGTGTTCAATAGTAGGAAAATTGAATTATCTGGTTTTTCGTTTGACAGTATTGCTGACAGGGGTCCCCCAGGTCTCTGTGCTTGGCCTGTTCCTTTTCCCACTTCTACACTAAACCTAAAGCCTTTATTCTTCATTGACAGGCCGGTGTCCCCTAGGGGTCTGAAGTTGTTCCGTGTTTTTTCTCGATCTGGACCAAATCTCTTTGCTGAAAATAGCCACTCACAAGTCAAACTGTAAGCTTGTCAGATTGCTGTTATTCAATATTATATCATGCCCAGAATAAGGAACGCAGCGTTCACTTTTGGTTCCATGAAAACGACAATGTGTGAATAGTTTGAGCAAGTTATGAAAATCTGGGAACTAAGTCCTTACCAAGAGATTTCTTCACTAATGTATTTCTAGTAGTGTCTAGACAACATGTACTAAAATATTGAATTTCAACTCCTGTGGGAAACCTCATAAAAAAGGTCAATGTCGAGGTACTAGTCAATAACCTATATAAGGCAAAACATGCAAAATTTAATTGTGCTTTATGTAGCATGTGATATGTCTAACTAGTGGGGTTTTCATGATACTGAATCCATTCCAAACATTATTTTTTCTCAGAAAACACTCCTTGGGCTAAAAACAGACATACCCGTCATCATAAATGTGCTTAGTCAGCACGTTTGGACAAGTGCTTGGACTGGATTCAGCATCCTGAACACCACCTAGGTAGACATATCACATGCTGCAGGTTAGTGCTCTATAGGTTAGTGACTAGTACCCTGACTTTGAACTGAACTGAACTTTGAAGAGATTTCCTGCAGGAGTTGAGTTTCAATCTTTCAGGACATGTTGTTAGACACCATTAGCAACACATTGAGGAAAAAATGTCTTGGTAACGATATAGTTCCCATACTAGTCAAATATGTGATAAAATGCCCCAACTAGAACAGAGTGGTGCTGTGTGTACTCTGTATTGGTGAAACAGTGTCCCCTGTTGGTATGTTAAACATAAGGACAGGGAAGGTTGAATAAGTGCACATGTACTGTAGGTGTACAAAGGGACAAACTTGGGCCTTTGAGTGGTTGCTCCGCTCAAATACTGTGGACTTATAACAGATTGCATATGAAAGGCAAGCATTTGTTTTGTGGGGGGATGATGTGTATACAAGGATTGGCACGTCATGTTCTCTGTATCCGGACTCTGAGACAGCAGAATGAAAAGGTTATCCCCCTACTCTACTGTCACTGGGCCTCAACATACTGATTACAATGTGGCTCCTATTTACAATTCCCCACTAGAGGTCAACAGAGAAATAGGACAAGACATATCATATCCTGTGTAAGACATGATTTATAGGTCTGTTAGCATTTATATCAAATGTCATAATACTGAATCAAACAACTTCAAAACCATCTGGGGTGTTCACAATAGCTGATATTACCGCAAACATGTTTGAAAGAGAAATAGCTTCAATAACCACATGGCAGGTAATGAGTAGCCATATTCCATGGATCACCTGTCTAGACTCTATGCTGAGAGTACAAAGACTATGGAACATTGTCCCATGCATATCCCAAGCATAAACAGTATGGGGGGTAAAAGTGAGAGGTATGCTGTGGTAATATAACATCCAGCGCAGGTTCGGGGCTGGATGTGTGTTGGAATAAAGATGGAGCAGTCGTATCATGTCAGCTGGCCAGGAAAGCCTACAATGCGTGCAGTATGTACATATGGCCACTGACATTGAATGACACTGTGCGGAAAATGCGTGCAAACTGTTCTTTTGAACAGAATTCACCTGCAGTGTCTCTGGTTATTTGAGGCCCAGCTGTCAGAGACAGCAACAGCTAAAATAAGAAAGATGTTCCCCCATGTCTGCACTTTATTAACTGGTGTTAATATCTGCATTATTCATTTGAGTGATGAAAGATTGTTCTCTGTGGTGGCAGTTGGCAATTTTGGGGTCGGGACACCAAGCTACTACATTTTATGCACGCAGGCACCATGATTCATGAAAACATAATACTACTTCAAGTAAACAAGTAAGATGCTTCAAGGGCGAGAAGCGACTACGGGTCAGTGACTTGTCACTTAGCAAAAGTTGGCAATCCTGTACTTAATCTACTTTGTCATTCAGCAAATGTTGGCATCTCATCAGAATATCTAAGTACAGCAATATATGGCAACTTTGGGTACTCTTCATTAATATTTCATCATGACTTTTCATAAAAAATCATGGGGGGGCAAAATCAAAGAAAAATGTGCATATTATTTTAAAAATATTCCTAAATAAGAGAAATTAAGTTGGGAACTTCTCCTTTGGTACAAACATTTCAAAGCTGTTAGATTGGTCCAGTGAAGAAAAAGGTGAAAAAAATGCAAAAGTCCATTGTGAATAATGGGATTTTTTCCCCACACTATCACCAAACACGGGTGAGCAACATTATGAAAATTGCAAAAATATTTGTCCTGGTGAAAATCACCCATGTTCAGTGTTCTAGGGTTAGACAAAAAATGTCACCATGGAGAATAGCCCTTCATCACTTTAAAAATGTCCTTATTAAGTGAGTAATTCAAGTATATTGAGTAAACCTACCCCAATTACTAACAGTGTCCCTAACCTAACCTCACACAAAGCCACAGCCCACGTTGTCAATCAGAAGTTCACCAGCATTGCTTCCCGGCACCCTGAGCAAGACACTTAACCCCCAACAGCCCCACCCTCATGAAAAAACACTATTGAATCACTACTCATTCATTAGTGTTTTTGCTATTGCAATGAGTAGTCCATTTGTCCCTATAGAAAATATTTATCTAGTGTTTTCACTACGGATTTACTTTTTGTTTCTACACATACCCTATAGGGTTTGTGTAGAAACAGAAAAGTAATTAGTTAGTGATTCAGTAGTGAAAACACTACATAAATGTTAAATAGGGGCTGTGTGTAGAGATACAGCAGTAACCTGTAAGTAATTTGTCTAGTAATTCAACAATAAATGTATAGTGATAGTGTAGTGTAGTTCTTTCCAAAAAGCCATAGTGAGGCTGAAGTAATGATTGGAAGGAATTAAGTAATAATATCAGTCGTGATTAAGTAGTGAAACGGGACATTTCTCAATTTATTTACTATCGAAATCACTACAAATCACTACTCATAGCAATAGCAAAAACACTTGAATGAGTAGTGATTCAATAGTGTTTTTTTCATGAGGGCAACCCGCCTCTCCCTTACCCGAGCAATGACTGAGCCAGGGGCGTTTTTGCCATTAGGCAGACTAGGCAGTAGCCTGGGGCGCTTTGCGTTTGCTTTTTTTTTTTTTTTTTGCTTTTGACCACAATACCAAGGCTTGATATGGGAAACAAAACAGGCAAACATGACAATTAAATAATAATAATAATATTCTACATTCTCCAGTTGTGTAGACTTAGGAAAATTCAGATGGTGAAAATTTTAACTCTTGAGGGTGGCTTCATGTTTATGCTATCAAAGAGTTACCTCTGGTTAACCAACTGTCCATCATTTAACTGGGGACCACCTGGAACCCTCTCAAGGACCACTGGTGGTTGAAAACCACTGAAATTGTTGCCGTCGTGCACAAACCCTGTGTGTCCACTTTTCACTTCAGGAAAGTGAAAAAAATAACCTGTCTGTCCGACGGAGCTTCATCGTGTAGTCATACACTCTGGTAAACGCTTTTCACTGGTAAAAACATTTACGAAAAACACACAGACACCCCTACTGTCTGAGCCTGTATGTGCTCAGCTCTACCCCAGAACTGAACACACAAGCAGGGATATTGCTATTACCGTAACGGAAGATAACCAAAGAGGGGAGGGAGGGAGCGTTGCTCAGCCCAGGCTAATAGCTCTGCGAGCAGGGCAGGGCACAACTGCTCTACTAAGGGTTGAGGACCCCAAGTCAGCCAAAACATCTGCTCCTGGTTAAAGGTGTCAGCTCCTGCCTTTCACAGCATCGCTTCAAGAACCTCGTGGAAAGCCCTGGCCTCATCCTGCCTGGGTCGACTGAAAGCAGCTCCGTACGCTCCCTGAGGGAATGCTACGGTCTCTCAGAAAACACAACCACCGAAAATTCAATTCCACTTTTCCCTCCCATGCTTCGGTTTACTCCCGGGCGAAGAAAATTTCATTACGTTACTTACTGGAGTAAAAAAAAGTTCCTGCCTTAAACCTTAAGAATCAACGGGGGCTCCGCATGGTTGCGGGAGGGAGAGAGGGGAAGGGGCTGCCTGGGCCTTGGAGCACCAGTGGCTGCAGCCTGTATGGTGCATGTATACCTCATGACCTCATGAGTCATGAGTCAAGTCATTAGTCAGGCTTAGTCTCACTTTGAGTTTATTTCATCCCAAAACATTACTTCATCTAACTAAAAGGACCACTTCACTGATGATGTTTCAACCAGGCTTTGTGCCTCAGAGGAAAGCCTGGTCTCTGTTACGATACCGCCGTGTGAAGTAGCAGATTTGGCTACGTCATGTTGTAGTGTTGTTTTGTAGTCGGTGGTAGGGTGGTTGTAGTCGGTGGTAGGGTGAGCAAGACGCTTAACCCCAACTGCTCCCAATGCACTGGTCGGTACCTTACTGCACCGCCATTGGTGTGTGAATGGGTGAATGGAATCCACAATCGATGTAAAGCGTCTTGGGTAAAGGCGCTATACAAATTCCCCATTTACCATTTGTCAGCAGACAGGACGATTCATGCAGAAGGTCCTTTTTCCCCACAAACTGGAATAATAACACGTTTTTTCTCGTTAACTGAGAGAAAATGTGAAAGAAGTTCTTCATGAAGCTTCCTGCCTGCTGACTACAAAACAATACTACAACAGGACGTAGCTACTGTATATCACCTTTTTCCGACCAGTTAAAACAAAACCAGAAGAGGAATAGTGCCCAGGCTCCCACTCAACTCATTTTCAAAATAGTCCTCTTAATTGGTCCAAACTCATGCTCATATACATGTAAGTTGGTACCAGTTCTGTGTACTCACCCTCAGACTGAACACTATAGCATACCTACCAATGACATCAATTTCAAGGGCACATTCAAGGGCAATCCAAAATACTGTAAATGAAATGGCAGTAGCAAATGGCTGTAATACACAGTTGTAATTATTAAAATTATTATTGAAATGGCCAAACCTGCCACCGATGAGGTAGGTTGGCTGAGTTTCTGAACTGTCCACAGCCCTGATTTGAGACACAAATGTGTGGCAATTATAACAAGTATTTTTGTGAGGACAAAGATTGACTGAAAATGCGTAAAGTGACTCTTTAACAATCTGGACTTCACCATCCTTTTTGAGCACATGTCACATAATTTAAGAGCAATAACACTGAATGAAATATAGGTGAACATTTGGTGCAGAAATAGCCAGTCTACAGTGTGGTCAGAAGAAAGGAACCAAGTGAACCAAGTATAGAGCCCTATACGTAGTAGGGACAGAGGTCAACTCTGTCTGTCTGTCTGTCTGTCTATGTAAATCATAATTTGGTCATGCCTTAAAAGTTAACATAATTATTTAAAAAAAGCTCTTTCTCTGTAGTGGAATGGTTATATAATAGTCTGGCCATAGTGTATCCATGATTCATTAGTCATGCATTTAAAACTCAGTATAAAAGATCCCAAGGTACCAGTTATAGCATATTCGAGCCAAATAGCAAAAACAAAAACAGACTTTGAAAATAGGAAGGAAAACAAATTTGGTTACACATCCAGCATTACGAGTCTATCGCGCCTCTAATGAGCCAATAAACGTCTTAGAGAACATGTTGATTTGATGATGTTGCCGCCAGACCTCTATCTGTTGTTAGTCTCGGTGAACGAAAAAAACAAAAAACAAAACAAAACAAAGGTTTACGAAGAGAACTCTATTCCATATGCGTCAACGAACCCAGCCCTCTGGCTCATTCTGCACGTTTATAAATAAAGAAGTAGCCAGGCTGACAAAAAAACATTTCAAAGCTCCATCTGACCAAAATGCTCACATGTGCGCACAAACACACAATACGCGCGTATTTGCGTGCTCAACCATGATACTACGCGCATGCACACATCCCATCATGCTTCTCTCTCATGACAATCAGTGGAGTTTACGACCTGAACGCATTGCCAACAATTGCCCAAGCCGGTTTTCTTGCCGTCAAAAACAACGAGCGCAAAGAAACAAACAAACAAACACAGTTCCCATCCATAGTTGCCTGTATCTGTATACTCGGCATAATGTAAACAATAGCCTTGTGAGAGCCAGCGAAAGCAATCCTCGACCATGAATCCTGTCGCGGTTTTATAACCGTCTCAACAGTTTTGCATAATAATAGCACCTGTTTTGCATAACAGTTGTCCGTTTTGCATAACATCCGCGACTGTTTTGCATAACAGTTGTGGACGTTTTGCACTAACCCCTAATCCTAAACATAACCTCAGTAAAACCTATGCCTTAACCTAAACATAACCCTTGAGTATTATGCAAACCGTTGTGAATGTTATGCAAAACGGTCGACTGTTATGCAAAACCGTCGCTATAGATATGCAAACAATTCAGTCACAATTCTGCAACAGAGTCCGTTGTCGAATGTGTCATTTCCCTCCGTTAGGTAGTTTGAGTTTGGGCCGTTTCCTAGAACTCTGGGTTGGGTTGTAGAGCTATGCAAGGGACAACTTGACGTCTGGCTGTTGTTTTAGCGAGAGGTGGTGGAGCCAGGTTGGAAGAGATTTACAAATTCCCCATGGAAGGCAGTTGGATGGCTTGCGGGAGTTTGAACCTTATCAGATAGGCCTACGTGGCGGTTATTTCTGGAGTGAATAGATGTTTTAGGTCAAAGGCTTGATTGTCTTAAGAAGGTGATCTAGCAGTGCAAAACAAGGAAAGGAGAAATTAATCGATGAGATAAAAATAAACAACGACTGGCCTAGGAGGAGGAGAGAAGGGTTTCAACAGTCCCTTGTCCTATTAACGAGGCATGCAATGAGGCTATAGCAAAAGGGCAACGCTAACTATCTGTATCTTAGAAGACATTCATGGAAAACTTTGTTGTTGTTTTTTCAACCAAAATTCATGTTTTCATTTAGTTATTCATGTTTTCATTAGTTATTAGATGAAATAAAAGATGGGTGTTAATTGTTTTACACTCCTTGCTTTCTTTAGTTATAGGGATTTTATGGGAGGGGACATTCGACATGGCACTAAATGCATATTTGTTTAAAAGTTTTAAAGCGTTTTTTTTTATTATCTACTACAGTCTAAATAAACCCCAGGAAATTATAACTGGCCACGGACATTCACAGGATCTAATGAATGTGAAGGAGGAGCACATCACACTGCACCACAATGCCCCCTCCCATATCTAAAATCCCTAAAACTAAAGAAAGCAAGGAATGTAAACTAAAGTTGTCCTTTAATCCCCAACCGATAGGATACCTGCCGCAACCGCAACATGGTCGCTGGTTTGCCGACCGATTACTATCGGTCGGGACTCATCTACCACAAGACACGGCGGTCGGTCGCGATCGCAAATTCATTTCACCCCTCCTGAAGGCCATATTTTGATGTATATAAATTACGCATTCCAACATTGAACAGAAAGATTGCAGCGGCTCAAATAGCCCGTTTCACTAATCGTTTTGCTTACTCATTCCACTCTTTTGCTGTGTGCTTCGGCCTTATATTGGTTCTCTCCCTCTCTCTCTCTTTCCCCAAGAAGCACCCCATCACGCCAGTCTGAGAGCTTTTCTGTGGATCTCAAAACTCAGCAGGACACGAGAGTGATTAATGGCCGCTAACGCCATCCAAGACAACCCGACCAGGCACACAGTCAGAGCAAATTAAATCATCGAAAAGAGGACACTCCAGTGGCAAAGGCACAAACGTACCGAACTCTTATGCAAGCTGGAACATTGGAGAGGAAGAGGGGGGGCTTTTAATAAACAGGGCTTCAGCGGAGAAGAACATAACGAAGATGAAGTTTCCTGTGGATATGAGACTAAACGCTATTGCCTCAGGTTGGCAGCTCTGTGTGTTTTAGGAACAGATTTGGTCATTCAGCAGTTACGTTTTTCTTCAACCTATTTCTTGGAGGAAAAACCGGCTTCATAACAGTGTTGCTGTCTCGTGGCTCTACGGGGTGATGCTATCTTCCATTAAGGCAAATTGAACAGACGGCAGCGGAGTTCATCTGAAACTTGAAACTGCAGGCAGAGACTCATGAGAGACATCCAACCGTTGCTCAAACCAAGAGTGGAGAGCCTGGTCATACTCAGATCTGTTTTCAAATCAGACTAGGGTCACGCACAGCCAAATAGATGATGGCATTTCAATCCATGATCAGTGAAATGTGAGGAAATAAGAAGACGTGTGACCATTCTGTGGACTGGAATTAAAAGCATTAGTGGCTTCTGAACTTCTGGGATGGACTCTTGCCTCTTCGAATCTGGCCAATTGCTTGGCCTCAAGTTAGGGCAGCCAACCGTCCAATAAAATAAGGATGCAAAAACATGTTGTGTCCCTTATTGAACTACATGTGTGTACATATGCAGGCGTGTGTGTGTTTGTGTGTGTCTTGATTTAACAAAGGTGCAGACAACCAGAAATCAGCAGAGAGACCAACATTTCTGTTAAACTGTATGGCGAATTGAAGTGGATGTACTTGGCCCCACACTTTTTTTGTCCCTGGAAATAAAAACGTTCTGGGTTTCTGAGGCTATGATAAAATAAAGGCTATGATGAATGCATGTATGCAGATGTGGTTCTGTGCCCAAGTCAAACTGTGCCCATAATGATCTCCCCTTAGAATAATAATGGATGCTGGGGTTCAATTCCTAGGGTTTTGGAACTTAAGAACTGTTCAGGGGTTGACACTAAGGTCTCCGAGGCACTTGCCCATCGGGCAAGTGCAAGTCAGGTTCTACTTGCACTCAGGTCATGGTCACTTGCCCCCCAGGTTCCAGGTGGTCCCCAGTTAAGTTGGTTAACCAGATGTAACTCTTGAGAACGTAAAAATGAAACCAAATGGACCCTTGCGGGTCCATTTGGTTTCATTTTTACACTCTCAAGAGTTAAAATTCATCATCTTAATTAGCCCAGGTCTACACTGTAGAAGATTAATGGTCATTTTGATCTGTATGTTAATTTGCCTGTTTTGTTTCCCAAATCCAGCCTGGAATTGTGGACAGCTAGAAAGCAGGGAAAGACACAGAGGCAGAGTGCAATGACTGCCTTCAAGACAAATTTATCTTGTGTTGTGTTATAGTGCACTAAGTTGCACACTTGCCCGATCGGGCAACCAGGTAGCAGTCTTCACTTGCCCCACCATTTTTTTTACTTGCCCCGGGCAAGCGGGCAAGTGTTAGTGTCAAGCCCTGACTGTTGTTGGGATATAGCTTTGGCGGTCTCCAGCGCCGGAAGTTCTGCTTTCACAGAGCTGTCGAGAACCACAGTATGGGATGCTCGCAGCGGTTCTGGAGGAACCGTCCCTCCCATCGACTTCGCACTCAACACCGCACTCCCTCGGGGCCATACGCGGTAAACACCCAACCGTGGTGTTAAGGCAGTGGTGACGGAGCAGCTTCTCGAGGTTACGCGAAGAGAGAAAAACGTCAGACAGACAAGTAAAATTCTGCATACGTAGAGAGATTCCTTGAATTGATAGATAATTAGATTCATATTTCCAAAGTATTGTTTGTTTGTTTGTCGCACTAAAACCCACACGTCATAGACGCAGCACTACCCGCAGTGCTCCACACGCAAAGGACTCTGAGACGTTACTTTGGTGGAAAGTCAGAGCCTAAGCTAATGTAACACACACACACACACACACGCAAGAAACACAAACCAGAGGACACGCAAATATTTGTGCGAGACTAATGAGTGTGTTTAATCCCAGCCTAAGTAGTTGAAAGAGGAGGACATTAGCGTAACATTCTTAAATACAGGATCAAATCACTCGCCACGGGTGGTGATATTTTCAAATAGCCAAAGCATACAGTATAATCTATATACAGGATTGATTTGAGCAATGTATGAAATTTCCCACTAGAATAGAGTTTTGCAGTGGAATAACAAAAAGTAAAATATTTGTTGAAGTACTGACATTTCCTATAGCTAAGTAGAAAGAATTGCGTACTGTAGTATTCACCAGTTGTCCTCAAGGAACTCCAGATGGTACGCAAATGGACCCTTAATAGAGAATATTTAACTAAAATCTGCATTACTTCATTTACAAGTAGACACAATGACTGAATGTAGAAGAACAGTTATTCTGAGCAACGTTTGATTGTGAACAACATCATATCCAATGACAGCAAAATATCAAAGGTTTTGGGGTATGAGATGCTACGTGTCATCAAATGATTGTAGCTCGAATGCTAAAAAAAATATCAGGCCTCCAAAAAAGGCCTGCTATTGAAAAAGGTTAAAAGCCCAGAACTTTAGTGCAATGCTGTCTACAAAAACCCACTTGTGACCAGTAAAAATCCTCTGGGTTGATTTATCCGATGCGTATGGGTCTGTTTTCACACACCGGCAAGTTTACAGTGTAGTACCAGTCAAACTTTCACACATGCACCGCCCGACACCCGCCAATAATCTGCAAGTGCACACAAACACACAGACACGGGCATGCATGCGCACATGCACACAGACACACACACGCACACACAGACACACACACGCAGGCTATATTATGAGTGCACAAAGGCCAATCTTATAAATAGCGCCTGACAGCCTGAGAGTCAAATTAAGGAAATAAAATGTGTCTCAGTGGAAATGAAGTAGGCATGTTTCCCCTGAGGACAACAACTTCATGTGGACCCATGGAGATCTGAAGCACGTGTGCATGCGCGTGCGTGTGCACACACGTGCGTGCGCACACACAGTATACCCTACATTCTTACCAAGTGTTCATATACCCCTTGTAAGAGCTGGGTCAGTATAGACTACAGAATACAGTGCCATGATTTGAAATTTGACACAAAACGTATGTTTTCAAGAGTTCGGAAAAGGGGAAAAAATGTAGAGGGGGGGGGGGGGGGGGGATCACAGGAGAGGAAGGAGCGCTTTCAAACATTTCCCATGCATGAGGCTATTAAAATGACATTCGTTTGCAGGTTCCTGGCACTTGTCTGCGAGCATATTGCAAACACATGGAATTACATGTTATGTCCATTTTGTGATTTAAACACTAAGGTACGTCCTCAGCATTATTGCGTTTGTAGTGCTTTGTCGTATGACAGCGAGATTTTTCACGCAGTTCTGAGATTCTTAATGTCACACGAGCATGCAGTAGATGTACCCATTAATTGGGAAAGGATCTGTCATTTTAGATTTCTCCATTGGCCAGCCAAAAATAGCAGTTATACAAGCTTGTATATCTGCTATTTTTTATTTTTATTTCTTAATCTTGAATGTGTAATGACTGATTTGCAGAATTGGCCTCTGGCGCAGGGGCAGATGTAACATTTCCCAATAACATTTCCCCGCCATGGGCGGTGGAGCCGCCCCCATACCATTTTCGGTTACAGGACTTTTAGTAGTACTTCGTCAGTTGTTGTTGAAGTTGCAACAGACACGCAGCATGCATAAAGCTAAAGGTCTGACTCAGAGAGTTTTCTGTTTTCAATGATGAAATGCTGTTGGTTTAGTGGTGTGATTGTAGTTAGTTATAGCAGTAGTAATGTTTCCAATGATTTTAAATGTAAGCACTTTCATTTGAAATATCTCGGGTTGTTTTGCATGCTATCATGTTTTGTGGGGCAGTCTGGACATTTAGGGGGGCATTGCCCCCCCATGCCCATGCCTAGATCCGGCCCTGCTCAGGGGTCCCTGCAGGTTAAGGGAAAATGTTAACGTTTTGGAGAGGAGGGGAGGGAGAAGAGAGGCGCATAATCAGCCTTTTGTCACAAGGATCTGAAACTCACTTCGGCCGCCGGCTGGTGATTGATGACATGACACGGGTGAGACCGAATAACTAGATTACGTGACTCGGAACGGTTTGGCACCGCACGTCTTCATGTCATTATTTGAAGGGATTGCAACATTAAAAATGTGTTTGTCAATTTCCTTAATGTCTTTTTTTTTAGGTTTTCTTAGATCAATCGCACCCCCCGTCCTAACTAATGCACATAAATAAATAAGATATCACTATTTTTTTAAAGACAGTCTGTCTCGCAGGAGGGCTGTGGGCAGTTCAGTGACAACATCATTTGGTTGATTTTTTAAAAACAATATAGTTTTATAAAAAATATTTATATTTTTTATTATCGGGAGAACGATGGCTGCCATTTTTGCTTTGCAACTTTTCAGGAATAGAAGGCCTGCAGTTTCTATTAGCTTGGATTCCTCATCGATGATCTCATTGGAGGACGGGTTTCTGAACTGTCCACACACAGCCTGTGAGACACATTACATGTACATTAGTGAGGACCTATTATATGAAGATACGTTGACAAGTGGTGAAGTGGTCCTTTAACACTCAGTAGATTTTCCTGTGGTCTGGGGTTTTCTGGCCTGGCATGAACCAGACTAACATCTACGCAGTGAAACCTCAACTTCTGTGTTGAGGTTTTTCTTCCGAGGTCCAGTTCCAAACAGATTCCAAAGTCACGGCAAAAAGGCTCACATTTAATAGTGCACTCCAATTGATCCATCAGAATTTTGAGCTGAGTTGGAAATATAATTCACACTGAGGAGTGCCCGCAGACTCAATCTGCCCAGGGAAGGATTAGTGTTTTTCTCCCTGTGGCAGTTTGGGCTGGTTTCCAGGCTAGGGGTTTTCCGGCTCCAACAAGTTATCTGATTTTCTTGCTGTTTGTGATGTCACAGCCAGCAAATTCAATACTAACCCCAGACCACAGAAAATCCACATGAAGGTTCAAAGTTCAGTTTTTTTTTTCCGAAGTCATAAAACACAAAAAAATGACACATGATCATAAATGAATGTCATGAAACCCACCGTAGAAGTGCTAGTTAAATTGTATTAACATTATTATAACCTTCTCTATTCTCTATACAGAGATGCTAGAGAGGCTATATTTTTTGGCTCTTAACTAATTGTTTCAAAATGTTATTCAAATTCATTGCATCTGGTGAGATTTGTTTGATTGGAAATGAGGGTTTGTAATGAGGACCATCAGATGGCCGTTGCTTTGTGCAACCCCAAAACACTGAAGTTTATTTAGCCAACGCCAATAAATCTAACATGAGCAGCAAGAAAAAATGCATTAACAACTTCATTATGAAAAATAACTGCATGGAAAACTGTAGTGGCATAATTAATTTGGAAGTAACTTTGATGAAACCAATTATCACAACTAAACCCACGCTGAGGATTTCTGCAGAATATCCAGACTTAATTTAAGGCTAATGAGGCAAAGGGGCAAACCAAGGTTTGTCTGCAGGAAAGGATTATTGCATTATTACTAACCCTAAGAATTTAATATTAGAAAATCAAAAGGCAATGTGAGTTTTCTTGCACTTGACATTGGAACATTTTTAAATGTTATTTTGCTCAATAAACAAATTGTACTTTCTTCTGACTTTATTCACCAGTAAGCACTCTTCTACTTTGCAAATTTGACAGGACTATTAACCCACTCCATGTTCATGTTTATGAACCAAACAATGAAAAAAAAAAAATAATAATAATATATCTATATATATATATATATATATATATATATATATATATATATATATATATATATATATATATATATATATATATATATATATATATATATAGATAGATAGATTTTTTTTTTCTTTTTTTTCTTCTGGGCAATAATGTGAAGTTTGCATACAGCAAAATCTTTATTGTGAATTTACCCAATATGTATCCTTGAAAGTGTATAAATAAAACCATTTGCAAATTCTTATGAAACCTTTGTACTTTTACTCAAGTACATTTTGAATTCTGGACTTTTAACTTTGCACTATTGATACTTTTTCCACTGTGCCCCTTTTGCACCCAAGATGAAAACACTAATGTGGGTAACATGTGTCTTTAGATATTTAAGTATTTCAAAGTGTCAGACAGTGGTGATTGTATTTTCTCAGGCCAGATTGTTCATATGCCTGAATGTATGGGGGAATAAGGAGCATATTTAGCAATCTACTGCCATGGCTCTGTGGCTGTACTTGCCCCTTCGCAGCATCTGAAATGGTCCTTGTTTGAAGTGTGTGTGTGTGTGTGTGTGTGTGTGTGTGTGTGTGTGTGTGTGTGTGTGTGTGTGTGTGTGTGTGTGTGTGTGTGTGTGTGTGTGTGTGTGTGTGTGCGTGCGTGCGTGCTTGCACATGAGAGAGTGCACACATGCATTTCGTGGAAACAACACGAGATGAAGAGCAAGGGGGACTTAAACATCCGCTCAAATCTCACACCGAAACTAACAGGGATAAGAGAAAGTGGCATGCATCCACGGTATTACCGAAAAGTAAATGTGTTTTGATTTTGGATATGAATGTGATCCAGCGGCCCCCTGAATATACACAGCTGAGCCAACTTGTTTTGATGAAAACATTTTCAAGTAGATCACAGATGTTTTTGTAAATTCCTCCAAAATGTTGGTAAAAAATATTTTTTTTTACGTCCCGTTAGCAGCTTAGAGTTATTTGGACATGAAGCTGATGACACAAAGCTCACATTTATGAAACTGGTGATAAAGTGGTGAGATTTAAAGCCATAAGTCACTGTAGAACACCTTTAAACTAATTGAATTTCCGGTGCATGCTGCCAGTAGGCCAAGGAAGAGAATATAATCTTAATGACATTTTGTGATTTCTTAATCTCAAAATCGACCCTTCCAACTGTCCTTCAATATCTAGGAAAATCCATGTGGTTGGAATAAAGGTCTATTTTCTGTCCAGCCTATATCGTTGGTTATCGGTGGTTTTATACCATAACGGTTATCATATCGTTCCCAGAATTCCATATCGGTCGGTCTCGAGTTATTTATTTGAAAAATCTTGAATGTTCTCCTCTTCTGGGGGTTCTTATGGCAGAACAGCTTTTCAGATGGGGGGCCCACAGGCAAATACTTGAAAATGTTTTGCGACCCACTCATGCAGAACATGCTCTAAAGCTCGCTCTACAAGAGCTCCTGTCGGCACCTGGAAGTTGGAACACGTCTGGTCTAGTACAAGGAGACCGCTTCTATATATTAGCGCCCGATATATTCACCGCAATATTTACATTAGCCTAACAATTGACTAGACAGTGTAAACAAGTCACTGGATACCGCGTGAGGTCAGACTGAGAGAACGAGCAGCGTGAGAGACAGAGGGAGAGCGAGGGTGTATGCCACTGCATGGAATGGACAGACATGCAGGGTGGATATGCTCTCATGTCGCTGACGGTGCCTGCATAGAACAGCACTTTTCAACTTCAAATTCCAGTGACTAAACCAATGTCAAATCTGAAGAGAACAGAATGCTCAACAAGATCTATTGGAGTAGAATAAATTGATATAAGGTTGTCAGGAAACGTGAGGGAAACATTTTTTGCCACTAAAACATTGAAACAAAAGGTTTCCAGTGTAAACCCAATGCATGGCTGGACGCTAATGCCATCAGAATCACTGTAGCCTATAATGTCTCATGTCCAATAGACCAGGGGTAGGCAACCTTAGGCACGGTTGCCAACATTGGCACTATAGAAGGTGATCACTGGCACACTAGCACAAGTGTGAGAGAGAGGATTTTTGTTTTATTTTTTACTTTTTAAATGGTTGCCTACCCCTGCAACACTCTTCTGTGATATTGACTTGATGTATCAGCATGACATTCACAAGCTCATTCTCAGATATTATTGCCACGTCAAATGTGTGTATTACGTTTTTATAAATATGCCTATATCTGATTTGATCGAGTGAATGTCCTACACACATTCACACTGCTGTTGTTTATACATCAGACCATGGCGGCGGCCATCATGGATTGTGCACGTGTGTATGTGCAAGCCCACGCTCTCTGTCACTTTAAACTGCAAGAGCCCCTACTTTTCCTATAGGCAAAACACTATGGAAAACGTCCACACACACAGAAGCACAAACATCCGGTAAGATGAAAACAGAGACTATTAATCTGAAATAACATCAAGCCTGCTTTGGATCTTCAATATAAGGGAAAATCAGCATGATAACTTAACTTAAATTAGCATAATCTAATAAGAGCTACACTATATCATTGCCAGTGCATTTCATTTGGGCACCCTCAGAACTCCAATACCGATGTGGATAACTACAGAGACGTACTGTAGATTCATGACATTCTTACATTACGTTATAACAGGTTGTAGACTATTTGAAAATATTCATCAGCTGCTGAATATGTCCCTTTCTAGCCTCAGAGCTCACTAAAATAGATCAAACATATCTGATCTACAAGCTCACATGGGACACCACAACATGTTGTACAGAGTTGCCAGGAAACTGAAAGTTTGCTTTGGGAAAACCCACTATAGGGTTGAACTTTGTTAATTCTTGCAGGCCAAGCTTAGAGGGAAGCTGCTCCTTTATTTCACACAGCTACAGTCAGCATAGACAGGTCAGCGAGTGTGTATTAGCTTGTCTGGCAAGAGATCAATTCCCTGGATCAATGAAGAATCATGTACCGCCTCTGCCAACTACTGAACACTTGTGGGGTTGAGCAAGTGCTTCTTTCCCCACTTCTTTCATATCTCCTCATATCCAAGAAACACCTGTGATATCATCTTAATCACATGCTGCTCATCCTTTGTTTAGATCACTTTATTAAATTGTAATGAATGCCATGCC
This sequence comes from Benthosema pterotum, assembly GCA_039105355.1. Taxonomy (NCBI): domain Eukaryota; kingdom Metazoa; phylum Chordata; class Actinopteri; order Myctophiformes; family Myctophidae; genus Benthosema; species Benthosema pterotum. The sequence goes on from CM076974.1 coordinate 11,064,321, forward strand.
TCAAGAATGTTGATATTGATGACCTGTGATACAGTTGAGAGATGCAATGTTGCACTGTGTAGACATAGGGAAGAAATACAGCGCCACTCTGTAGGGATATGGCCAGCTCAGAGATGGACTTTTAATTTTGCAAGTGCAAAGGCTGTGCATGGTCATGGTGTATTGCAACCACAATCAGCCACTAAACAAGACTATAGTCAGAAACTAAATGATCTAAGGCTTTTAATTTGAAACAAGGGGAAAAGGAAGTGGCAATACTCAGACGGTTTAACTTTACATGTATATGAGCACAATGTACAAAAGGTCTCTCTCTCTCTCCCTCTCCCTCTCCCTCTCTCTCTCTCTCTCATTTACTCCAAGTCACTGACTTGTCCTATCCATAATGATATCCTGAAGACTTAATGCTGCAGCATATCCCAAACAAGGCCCAATATTATTTGGCTTCCGATGGAAGGGCTTTCTGAACTGAGAAGTGTGTGAGAAGAAGTGAAGTGTTATACACTGCTTGTCTGCTTCGGGTCAGAACTTCACTCTGTCTCAATGGACTGAGTTCACAAGTCACTACAATGCAATTACATAATTGTAATATAACCATATCATGAGGAGATCAATGCAGTCTGTGTGAAGTCAAAATAAATGAATATGTTAAATTAAAAACATCACAATCATCAGTGTGAACCGAGTCGTCCTGTGCGTATGCTCTGTATTGGTGTATTGGTGAAACACCGTCCTCTGAGATGGGGACAAAGACAGGCCTTGGAGTGGTTGCACCACTCAAAAAGAAGCAGTGGTTTCATTCCTTGACTGCTGATGGTTACCGTATGTGATGAAATAGGTTTGAAATGTTTCCATAGCAATTCCAATTTCCAATAAAGCATTCAGATGAAAATCAAATAAAATAAAGAGAGACAATGAGGGAATTCAAGAATGCCTATGAATTATTTGTATAGCCTTTGGCAATATACAGTTTTTAACTTATTGCACAACTCTCACCCTCAGATAGACAGTTTGCAGCTGCTGATATGGCGGATTTATACTTAGTTCCCCATTGCAGGGGAATTTGACTTAAAACACTTCAGGGGTCATTTTCATGTCTACTCTTGACATTTGTGCACCCCAGATGTTTGTCAAGGTATAAAAAATGAAATAAAAGAGTATCTGATGTTCATTTGATCAGACACGCCCCCCCATGAGTCCATTCAATTTTAAACTTCATGTCAGAGTCATTGAAAACATATGTCCTTGCTCATGGTGGCTGAAATGGTCCTTCTAATGAATGGTGGCAACAAGGTTATTTTATGCCTGGATTTACAAGACAGAAAAATTAACAATGAAATATCTAATGGAAATCTGAAGATCTCCCTCAATTAGTGAGTGCGGATCGCAACTTACACAAGATTTAATTACTGTTTGTGAGTTGCCCTAGTATTGTTTTATAAGTTTAAGATGCAGACTTTGTGACTGAGGCTGGGCATTACGATGATGTCAACCATGGCCCCGCTTGCCAGGGCTTTTGGGAAACAGAGGCCAATGCGAGGTGAACGAGTGCCTACAACCTTCTTAAAAGGATCCCTGCATAATGAGATAAATATGGCGAATACATTATACTTGCCCTCTATAGCGCTCTAAAGCATTTAAAACACATAGAATAAGCTCCTTAGTTTAAAAATAGTTAATTTTTTTATCCCATGGTGGCTGCCATTTTACTAGCCTGTAACATGACCTGCCATATGGATGTCACAGGAGATCTGTTGTATAGAACATAGTATGGAACATTCCATGGTTACACAGGATTAAAACGTAAAACATCAAAGTATATACACTGTTCTGTTTGTAATGACAATGGCGATTGGCGACCCCCGCTGGTGAAATAAAGAACTGTAAAATTAACCATAGGAACAGAATATGTATAGTTTTTTACATTCCATTCCATTCACTTCTACTGCGGAGCAATGTTCTGTGACGTCATCCATATGGCAGGTCATGTGACAGGCTAGTAAAATGGCGGCCACGATGGGATAAAAACATTAACTATTTTTAAACTAAGGAGCTTATTCTATGTGTTTTAAATGCTTTAGAGCGCTATAGAGGGCAAGTATAATGTATTATCCATATTTATCTCATTATGCTAGGGATCCTTTTAAAGGGGTAAGCCACGGATCAACGGTGTGGCATTTCCACACCGTTAATACTGTCAGCTCACTACAATTGACGGACGTGTTTTCTAGCGATTGTTTTCGTGGCTCAAAAGCACGATCGCCTTGGTGTTTGCTCCAAAGGTAATTATACACAATGCTAGCAGTCTTGTTAAGCTGACCAGTAGAGCTGTAAACATGAGGGAGGGGGTGGGTTTTCACGCGCAGATCAGGCAACACCATAAAAAACTCACACAAAACCCTGTCTCCCAGGGTGACATCACAAGTTTGACACTTGCCTCTCAGGTTTTATCGCTTCAGAGACTTTTTATGGGGTGGTCAGTCATTCTTTCTTTCGGCTGGTATGTCTCTCTCTGTCTGTCTGTCTGTCTGTGTGTGTCCAGAGCTAATCTCGCAAAAACGCTGAACCGACAAAGCGCCAAATTTCTTGTTCACACTGACAGTAGACCACTAATTATTTTTTCGCATATGTCTCACATATGTTTTTTGAAATACTTTACTTTGATTTTTACAATGGAAGTCAATGGGTCCGGTGGGGTGGGAGGGCTGAAAACCTTGCCTTGAGTTATATGTCACATTTATGTCATCATAGACGACGACGATAGTTCTATAGACGGCTCACATCACAGGCTGGCCACACTGAGTCCGAGACGCACATTGCTGACCTCGACCGGCCGCAGATCCGAGATCCAGATGATTACGTTATTTGTTTTGTATAATGCATATCAGTTGGACCATCTCTTGGCCATGGGAATAACTCTGAGAAATTCTTAAATAGACTTAAAAACTTTAGACTTTTTTCCCCCCAATCTTGAGGTCACAAGTTGAACTGTGTTGAACTGACTGCCTCATGGTCTAAATATGAATCACAATGCAGACTGCACTAGAGGAGCCAGCGAAAGCAACGACCACGATGGCTATAGGCCCTGATACACTAGCAACATTTTGATCAATATCAACTAACAATGTCAACATCAACGGGCAACATGATGAGACGCATGGCAACAGGCAACACCTTCTATTACAGGGAGATTACACCCGTTTACATTTTTTTCTGAGAGCGTACAAATGGAACCAAATGGACCCTAGCGGGTCCATTTGGCTCCATTTGTACGCTCTCAGAAAAGATATGTCAGACTAGAGGTAAGACTAAAAAATTATGAAATGTTCTGTCCAGTGAGGCAGCAGCAGCCATGTGTGTGGGAGTCTGAGAGAAGGATCACGTGACGCCAAAGGAGGGCTGTGATTGGAGGATTCCGAAATGAAGGCGAATGAATAGAAGGCGCTAATGATCTGACTTTTCTAAACAACCAGAAGTTGATCATTTTGTATAGAAAAGTGATAGTTGACGTTGCTTGTTGATATTGATCAAAACATTGCTAGGTGTATCAGGGCCTTATCACGACAGTTTTATACCTGCCACGACCGGTTTGCGTAACAATAGCCATGGTTTTGCATAACAGTCCACATTTTTGCATAACAGTCGTGACTGCTTTGCATAACATTTGACTGTTTTGCATAACAGTCGACCATTTTCCCTACTAACCCTAACCTATGCCTAAATCTAACACATAATACAACATTTCCACAGCGTTTAAACCAATATGAAAGATAAGTAAGGTTAGTTATCTCAGACATAGAGACTCTTCTTCAACAAAGATGGTGAATGCAAACATTCTCTGTATTGTACTCATACATAATGTTGTAAGATACAAAACACGGAAGTCTTATACCCAGTGATGTCCCGAACGTGTTCAAAGAACGATCATTCACAAACCCATTCGTAATTTGAGTAAACTTGAACTGTACGTACTGCATTTCCGCATTTTGAACTTTCTTTAGAACGCATTCATTCTGGCTGTTTCTGAACGCAGCTTTGCTCGTTCGCTAACACCCAACCTGGCAACCGAGCTGTCACGCGTGTCCCACAGCAAATACGTCATCACAACAATATGAGCAGACACTAGTAGCTGTAGCACCTCGGAACCCTCACGTTCAGAAACAGAATGTGAGTATTTAAAAGAGTTTTATACTAAAGTCAGTACCGACGCAGACGGTAAAAATGGGGGAGAGTGTAGCGTTGTGGACTACCAGTGCCATAATGCGCTGGACTGTACATGCTCTGTCTTTGCGCAACTCTGTCTACTTTAAGACTCTGGCTTTAAAAACATATTTGATCTCTTTGTTGTGCTACTAAAATGATTGGTGTGCTACTACAGTAGCTTTTTCAACTTTTCAAAAATGCTAAGCATCAAGCCATGTTCAAGAGTGAGACTATATTGAGCTGAAAATAGAGCAGATCTACAAGCTTACAGGTCTGAACTGAACTGAGAGCCTTCATAATAAAAAAAAATGACCCATAATAAAGAGGAAAAGGATGTCTGCAGTTGCATATGGCTATGGGCTGCAATCATTTTGAACAAAAAAAGAAAGAAGAAAAAAGAACGAAAAATAACTAAAATAGTTCTTTTTTTGGAACCATGAACTTTAGTTCTAAAAGGTTAAACTATGAACTATGAATGGAACTAGTTTGTTTCGAAATGTATGAACTATGAACTGAACTAGTTCAGAAATTTCCCAACACTGCCTATACCACAAACCTAAACCCAGGAAACATTCCCTACCGCACGCATACACGTGCCAATAATCAACTACTCAGAAAACCTCAGAGCAGAAGAAAGACAAAACCTGGAGAGCCTGAACCAGGCAATAGAAACACAGAATCACCTGCCCAAATTGGATGAATGGGACTTCAGGACACAGGGCTTGACACTAACACTTGCCCGCTTGCCCGGGGCAAGTAAAAAAAAATGGTGGGGCAAGTGAAGACTGCTACCTGGTTGCCCGATCGGGCAAGTGTGCAACTTAGTGCGCTATAACACAACACTAGATAAATTTGTCTTGAAGGCAGTCATTGCACTCTGCCTCTGTGTCTTTCCCTACTTTCTAGCTATCCACAATTCCAGGCTGGATTTGGGAAACAAAACAGGCAAATTAACATACACATCAAAATGACTAATTAAGATGATGAATTTTAACTCTTGAGAGTGTAAAAATGAAACCAAAATTTTTTACGTTCTCAAGAGTTACATCTGGTTAACCAACTTAACTGGGGACCACCTGGAACCTGGGGGGCAAGTGACCATGACCTGAGGGCAAGTAGAACCTGACTTGTACTTGCCCGATGGGCAAGTGCCTCGGAGACCTTAGTGTCAACCCAGGCAGAGACAACATACACCACAAACCTAACCCTAACCAGTAACCCTAAACATAACATCAGTAAAACCTATGCCTAAACATAACCTCAATCCTCGACCATTATGCAAACCATCGCAACTATTATGCAAAATTGTCAAATGTTATGCCAAACGGTCAACCGTTATGCAAAACAGCCACGTATGTTATGGCAAACCGTCGCTATTGTTATGCAGAACGTTGTGTCGGCCGTCACGGTCAAGGATTGCTTTCGCCCCTCCTGCTAGAGTAGGAGAAACAGAGACTGTTAGAGAAGCATGGGATGAAATCCTATAAGAGGACACTTTTTTTGGCTGTAGAGAGATTGTAGATCTGCTGTTTTCACTATTTTGGTGCTGGGCACAACCCAGTAGTGGGTTTCTAAACCCATGTACAGTATATGCTCTATGCAAAATGCTGCATTCAATTTCGGGAGGCTTTGGGGGGGGGGAAAGTACCCTGAATGCAGTGTTTGGGCATGGCATGGAGAGGAAAGGAGTGGCATCTTTGGTCTGGAGAGGGCAGTTGTTCTACAGACAAGTAAAAGGGCAGGGACTGAAGCCCCGCTTTGATGTCTATGTGTGCATGTCCCTGGAGAGGGGGAGAGACAGCCACTGACAGCGAGAACGTGAGGGAAAGAATCCGAGATAGAGAAAGAGAAGGGAGAAGCAGGCAGACAGGCAGGCAGACAGACAGACAGTGTGTGTGTGAGAGAGAGAGAGACAGAGAGAGCGAGGAGAGAACATGAATAGCTCACCATGGGATGACAGTGACCGTGACCTTTGCTTTGTCTGAATTTGGGGTATTTTCATTGCTGCGTGTGTGTGTGTGTGTGTGTGTGTGTGTGTGTGTGTGTGTGTGTGTGTGCACGCGCGCGCACACATGCGTGCGTGTGTGTGTGCACGTGCGCACTGCGCACACATGCATGAGCGTGTGTTGGCGTTCAGAGTGGCCCCATTACTGATAGCTCTAACAAGCACGGGTCAAAGGTCATGCTGTGGTGAGTGGAAAAGGATGGAGCGAGGCTGTTAAACGACCTTTAAACACCACCTGCCTTCACACACACACGCACACGCACACGCACACACACACACACACACACACACACACACACACACACACACACACACACACACACACACACACACACACACAGTGTGGCTAGGCTGATTGTTGCCAGACATATTTAAACGCCAGCCTTGTGCCTCTGTAGCCCATATTACTGCACTACTCCGTTGCACTCCAGAGAACACAGGACCACATGAGCAAACCCTTTGCACACACACACAACAAAAACACATACAGCTATACACACGCCTAGCGCATATTTGCAAGGACTGTGCCGTTTAACCTACATATACTGTCTGCAACGTTGACGGAATTAAAGGTATAGTAAGTGATTTCACAAATATTGTTATTTTTTTAGCTTTATTTTTTGGCTAATCCTCACTACTATAGAGTGTGACTGGTTGAACCACTGAAGTAAAAAAAAAATCCTAGTTTTGGACTGCCTTTATGCAATCAGGGAAGAGGAGGGCTTCCTTCAATCAAGATGAAGTGGGGCGGGCCTTAGTGCACATGCTGCTGGCCTGTTGTGTGTTCCCCCCAATGTAAAGTGTGTGCACGTGCATATCTGGTTACGGGGTGGACCCCCCCCCCCGTCACTGAATTCTCCTTTAACTTGTTGTGGGCCTGTTCTGGAGTGCACATTTAGAAATAACCTCACAATGTGTTATGGATATACACCCCCTTGTTGACAGCGTTGTGGTTTCATCAGGCAGCGGGATTTAAATATATATGAATCGTCTAAGATGAACACATGAAATAATATAAAGTAAAAGCCTCCCCTGTTATAACCTTCAACTGTGCAAACTGCAGCGTTAACAAATTTGCCAGGTTACAGGGTCCATTATGGGTCCATTTGTGCACTCTGGATTTTTGTCTGGGAAATTTCCCCCGTCGGGCCATCGTCCCTTTCTCCCTCCCTCCAAAGTTGAGTGAGGAATGAGCTTTCTGTGAGAACGCTAGTGTGCTCAGTGAATATGCTTCGGTAAATAAAGTCCCCCCCTTGCTGCCGTGCTTCTCGCCGCCTCCTCCTCCATAACAAGCAATGGCACCTGCTCAAAACAAAAAGGAAAAGAAAAAAGAAAGCCACCGTCGCTCTCACCCTCGCGTGACTCCAGCTTTTGCATGGCGTCAGCACTATCATGCCATGGAACCCTGACAATAAATACGCGAGCATCTTAAGCAGACAATGTCCCCCACTGAGTCGTAAGACTACTCAGAGCTGTTGTGCCGCAGCAAAACTGGCCGGCACACAAGAGAATGGATCACACGTGATTAGTGATATGCACCATATCGGCCATTCACTGGCCTGAAATATCGTACTGTAATAATCTATCATTGTTTTAAAGTGGAAAAACCTTGCCAAATTGGATTCCCAAACCCCATTGTTTTGATGTGAGGAGAACTTATTAGCGTGGGGACAATAATCTAACCATATGGATCTCAGGATCCACATGGGACCGCCGTGGCTCCAGTGTTTAGATCTGGGGACTTCATGCGGCCAGCTAGGGTGACATCAGTCATCCGTGGCCGATCCATGACTTTATGGCTCTGAATTATTGCATCTTTTGTACCGTTTACTTATTTGACCACCTGAATGTTATAGTGCCTCTACTCTGGAACGACCACAAGAATAGCAGATCTACAAAAAATGGCAGCAGTACAGTCTGTAGATGACCTCGGTCAACTAAGTATATGGGTTTATTAATATAGCTGGTTATGTGTCTGATCTGATCACAGATAGACTTGCTACCTGGCACCTTGGAAATCCCATCTACAGGCAGTGCTGTCAAAATATTACTTAAACAGTAATGTGTTACTTATTACTCTAAAAACAAGTAATAAAGGTACAATACTTAACTCGCCAATCCCACGGTCTTCGTTGTTTTACCGTGAAATTACGCACCCCGATCACAACAACGGCGGGTAACACGACACAATGTAGATTTCATTCTTTGATCAATCTATTAGTCCCAGCGCATCGTCTGATAAAGATCCCGTTGCTGATTCTCATTTGGGACAGAATTGCCGCGACAACTTTTTTCTGTCCCATTCACACCCATTAAATTCAATGCATTCAGAAGCCTTTTCTGGGGATCTCCAATGTGGTTGCCGTGGTGCACGGGTGGATCGTCTGTTGCTAGACGTCACTTCCTGACTTTTGACCCGGAACTTTTTGCTCGTATCGTCAGAGGACAGGTGAGTCAAGACACCAGAAACAGCATGACGTCATCGCACATCCTGTTTAGGAGATCTGGCGCTTCAAAATAAGGGCTTTTTACCGATTACACTGGCTTGAGCAGTGGCATAGGGCAGAAAACCACGGACGTGCGGTCACAGTCGATGTGTTAATACTCCCTGCCAAAGGTAACTAGTTCCTTCCTTATTATCTAGACCAGATCAACAGCCTGCAAAGCAACTCCCAACCTAGACAACCACTATGAATAATAACTCAAACTACAAATGACTATTTTCACAAGTCGTGTGGAACTGTGCTTTCACCACAACTTGTGAAAATAGTTTAGGGTAAATATACAGTATGTGCTATATATTTCTCAAAATCTGAAATAATATTACCTTACCAGTTACTGGAAAAAGCAATGATATTACTGAAAGTAATATATTACTGTCTACAGGTGTGGACATGCACACTGGCCCAGTGTGCATGTCCAATGCCGTCTATGTGTTCACTTGAGTTAAGATAATATGCAGGATTTTACACTGTCCTGCAACCAACAGACAATTGCAAATAGGCCATTCAAGTAGAACACTGAGCAAGGTAAAATTAAGATTGAGGATTTCACTGTGTGCCGTCATGGTGCAAGCTGCAAGATAGGGCATATGTTTTGACTGCAACAACTGATACTAGATGTGTCCTCCTGTGATTCACAGTACAGGGTCCTCCCGTGGGAATCCCCCGCTAAACTCTCTCACACGAGTCACGCACACGCGCACAACCCAACAGATGACTGTACGGACGCATACGCGCACACATGCACATGCGCACAAATTACACATTCAACTTGCATTCGGCTTGAGGTGTAATTGGAAGCTTCCCACACATTCATCAATAGCGTTCTGGAGGAAGAAGAAAATGCTGAAAATCTCAGGATGTCCCCCTGCTGTGGTCTCACATTCCACCGTCTGACCACGGGATGTTTGGAGGGAATGCTTTCCAGCGCAGATGCTTTCCCTCGGCACATTGTAAGTGTTATAAGTGTTTATGTCAATTGATCGCCTGTCTTTGTGTGTTTTCTTCCAACATTTTTTTTTTCGGTTTGGGAACGCTTTATTCACCCCAAAAAACAAAGAATTATGTGGAGCCTCATTCGGCACGGTCTGCATGTTGACTCTGTTAAAAGGTATTAACCGACATGCCAGCCATGTTGCTCCTCCAACGTCATACTCGGTGGGAGGGAGAGGGAGGGAGGGTTGACCCTGTCACGGTGCAATGAGTATATTCATCCTGCTCGCCATAAGAGATGTCACTGTACGTTTCCACAAAGCGCAACACAAAAAAAAACATTGAAACTGGGCATTTTCTGATCCCCAAAACACTGCGTGGGTGAGCATGAGCTTCAAACACTTCAACCTATAGCCATGGTTACAAATGTCAGCACATACCTGCAACGTATTTAAATCTATCCTGTAGAAATGTACTATGGTAACGTTTCATCTTTTGCAATTGGGTTGGAGTATGACAAATGCCTGCCTCATGAATGTGGTCAATGTTCAGTGTAGGACGTAGTAGTGCATGAATAACAAAGGCACACCTGCAAAATGCTAAGCCTTGTGACTCCTGTGAGCTGTGCACGAGAAACCACTAGGTGAGTCAGAAGTAAATAAGCATGAGGCCTGGCTGAGCCATGAGGCCCATATAGGTCAGACTATCAGTATCTCCTGTTTCTGTAGCGTTATGCAGCTTTGATGTACACCAGGGGTTGACACTAAGGTCTCTGAGGCACTTGCCCATCGGGCAAGTGTAAGTCAGGTTCTACTTGCCCTCAGGTCATGGTCACTTGCCCCCCAAAAATATATTGTAAATTTTGCATTTAGGTTTACTTCCTTGGGTGCTTTAAACCAGGGGTTTTCAACAGGTGGTACAGGGACCACCAGTGGTCCCTAAGAGGGTTCCAGGTGGTCCCCAGCTAAGTTTGTTAACCAGGTGTAACTCTTGAGAACGTAAAAATTCATCATCTTAATTAGCCCAGGTCTACACAACTAGAGAATGTAGAAGATTAGGTCATTTTGATGTGTATGTTAATTTGGCTGTTTTGTTTCCCAAATCCAGTTTTTCAAGTTGCACACTTGCCCGAACGGGCAACCAGGTAGCAGTCTTCACCTGCCCCACCATTTTTTTTACTTGCCCCGGGCAAGCGGGCAAATGTTAGTGTCAAGCCCTGTACACCCCCTGGATCTGACACTAGTATGCCACAGGACTAAGCCCCAATCCAAACCTTGATGCTGAGTGCCAAACAGGGAAGCATTGGGTCCCTTTGAGTCTTTGGTAGGACCAGGCCCGGGAATCAAACATCGACCTCCCAGTCTCTGGGCTGACACACTAACCACTGAGCTGGTGAGTCAGTTGTACGCACACCCAACAACCGATTGCCAACAAACATCAACCTGGATGAGTGTACAGTACCAATAAGTTCTGAAAGTACTTGGATGCTCATATGAAACATATGTTTGGTTCAGAAACATAACTAGCTTAAGAAAATAAGACGACGCTGTGCATGCCGTCGAGAAGATGCATCGGGCATGCACAGTACTGCCCAGTACAGTACTACCAAGTCAAACAACAGGGTTTTATAGGGAGACCAAAAAAATAAACTGCATCAACGGCCTAATGCAAACCAAGCAGTTTTTTTCTACACCAGAAACGTCACTCAAGAAACATATGACTGCGTAAATACTGATGTAGCTCACGTGTTGATGAATCTGCTACTTGAAAGAATCCTCCACACTTTATACCTAACATAACTTAGCTTGAGAAAAATGAGGACCCAATGCAAGCCTACGAGAACGCACTTCATGCTCTAATGCGGCTGAAAATGTTCACCCACCTGACCCCTTAACACGGCAGATGGGTGGACCTGCTGCATGGCCACTGATGTTTTACAGAGACCTTGAAGTGGGCCCTAATCCCCCCCAAAAAAAGGTTGGAGGACACGGTTCCAAAATCCTGTGATAACGTCTCAGACAAGCCTGTTCTGTCGCTGCTACTATACACCAGGAAAAAACTAATAACAAGTCACTCACATCTCCCCAAAGAAAGCATGTACTTTTCAAGTCCTGCAGTTGCACTCTAGTTAGTCACGGCAACCGATAAGAAATGCAGCCCACCCAAAAGGCAAAGACCCCAGCGATCCCCCTGCGGTGGGCTTGAGTTAACTCTAACCAGTGGAAATGTCAGCGCTGTGTTTACTACCCCTCCGCTGCTGTAGCCCTCCATCCATCCCCGCATTCCTCATTTTACAAATTACATTTGTCATTCTGAAAGCTGATGGTTTATATCGGCATGCTTTGAACCTTGCGTGTGTGCATGCATGCAGTGCACGCATGTGCGTGAGCATATATATATATTCCTGCTCTTGCTGTCTATCTACAGTGTGTGTGTTTTTGTGTGTGTACGAGACAGAGGGAGAGAGGGGAGGGCCCTTGTGTGTGCAGTCAGTGCACGCATGCCAACCATGCGTGTGTGTGTGTGTGTGTGTGTGTGTGTGTGTGTGTGTGTGTGTGTGTGTGTGTGTGTGTGTGTGTGTATAACCCACACGGGCCATTCTGTTTTACGTCAATACTATGTGGCAATGTGCTTGAATGTTTATTCCAAAACAGAGTGTGCATACATGCATGCGTGTGTGTGCGCAGTGCGCGGGTGGAGTACGTGGGGGTGTGTGGGGGTGTGCGCGTGCATGCGTGTGTGTGTGTGTGTGTGTGTGTGTGTGATCTCTCTTACCTGTTATTGTGATGTTGCTGTAGATGTTAGAGAGCTGCTCTTTCAGCAGTACCAGCTGCATGGTGGCTGCCTTCTCCCTCTGTAGCTCCAGCATCATGTCCGGGTGGTTGGCCAGCTTGCAGCCTTTCTGCTTATCCAGGGCGATGTCACTGCGTACGATGTCTGGTGACAGACGGGCCGACAGATAGACAGACAGACAGACAGAAACAATTAGTATACGCTTCAGTTCTTTCATCTTTTTTTTTTTTTTCATATGGCAGCGACAATTACCGCATATATAATGTGTCAAACTTCAGGCCCGTGAATTAATTATCTTCCATTTCCCGTGGGATGATATTTTAATTACTATTAAAACTGGGCCATCTGGCATATTGCACAACGCAACTAAATGTTTTACTTTCTCAAGTCAACCGATTTAATTTCTCATTTTACTGTGACAGTTGGGGATCATATTCATGGGACCGGAACACGAGCTTTAATAAAGCATTTCCAGTTTGTTGTTTTTTATGCATTTGTGCCGTTTGCTTGCAAAACAGCAACCTCATACAACCGGTGTCCTACAGCTCCGACCTTCGACTTCAATTCTTCCATCTTTGGCCTACTGTGCATTTGAGTTTGACATCCATGATATAGCAGCTCCACAGGCTCACAAAGCGCTATTTTGGGATATGCAACTGCGTCGTACCAAAAGCTGCGACGCAGACTATTCTCGACAAGTCTGTTAACTCGGCTCACTCATTTCAGATGCTTCCAGAACTACAACGGTCTTTACATCAGCAGAACTTTATACTGAGATGAGGATGAAGTAAATCAACTTAGAAAAAGGTTAATCAGTTACGCATAGCTTGCTGCTTCACAGAAATGGAAATGCATACATTTGTTTAAAATAGGCCTGTACACTACAGTATTTTCTTGAACGGAAATGACAAACAGATGACAGTTGCCTGTCGCAACTTATTTTCTTTCTACCCCCCCCCTTCTCTTTTAGGTGCAGTTACATTCTGTACAGTTATACGGGGCATGATTCGAAGAGTATGGAAGATTAATTTTATCTTCAGAAAATCTAGCATTCTTTAGGGTTTTGGGGGTGCAAAATGAGAGACAAAACATAATTATATCCCCATTTTAATTTTTGTTCAATTATTCAATGAAATACAACTTTACATGAGAATGCTGGGCCTTGCACATGTAAAGAGAGCTGCTACCTTTAAACATTCCTTGTTACACCAAGTATATATAAAGATGCAATGTGACAGCTCTGTTCACAAAATGCATATACTTTACTTGTTTTCAACTGTTTCTATTGTATTTGTGACACTTTCTTTGACAATGTAAACGTTTGTTTTCTCATGCCAATAAAAAGCTCCTTTGAATTAGAATATCAGTCTAATTTCAGGTGGCAAATGTATTATAGGAGCATGCACCATGGCACAGTCTGTTCTTAGATGGAGGTCCATGTCAAATTCATTCACAATAAGTGTTTGGGACAGCGGTTCTCAGTGAGGTCCATAGGGCCTCCCTAGCTCTGGTCCAGAGCTCCACTGCTTCTGAGTCTGACTTGCATTGGAGCTCTGTTGGTCTCCGTGCATTCGGCCATTACTGCACCCGACCAGCCTCTCTTCTCTACTGGATATATAAAGAACGTTTTACCTACTCACCAAAATAAACACGTCTTGTGTCATTAGAAAGCCTACTTACCTTGGTGGTCGCACTCTTAGCCCCCCACCACACGGATAAATTGGACTTTTTGGCCAGAACGCGATCGTTTTTCACTCAAGGAAAAATATTTCCTATGGAACTTTTCTATTGGCAATATCGGTAGAGGGCGCAAATCCTGGTTGTTTTTCCGGTGAAAAACGATCGCGTTCTGGCCAAAAAGTCCAATTTATCCGTGTGGTGGGGGCTAAGAGTGCGACCACCAAGGTAAGTAGGCTTTCTAATGACACAAGACGTGTTTATTTTGGTGAGTAGGCAAAACGTTCTTTATATATCCACTAGAGAAGAGAGGCTGGTCGGGTGCAGTAATGGCCGAATGCACGGAGACCAACAGAGCTCCAATGCAAGTCAGACTCAGAAGCAGTGGAGCTCTGGACCAGAGCTAGGGCCCCCCCATGTAGCCTGGAACCACAGACTCACACAGAAATCAGTCTGTGGTCCCAGGCTACCCCCCATGGGGTCCCCAGCAAAAATTGAAAATGGCCAATCTACATCTACGTGTGGCTGTGAGCCTGTATATCTGCACAACGACACTAGGCCTACCTTTTTGTGGTAAACACTTGACAAATCTTGTGTGGGTGTACTGTAAGCAAACTAGCTAGCTACCTGCTGCTGTGCTGGCACACGACAACGTATTTCCGAGGCCATATTTCGCGGCCAAACAATAATAAACGGGTGTTAGAGACGAAGAGAAGAGAGTTCCGGTAATTCTTCGACACTTCCAGGGCGCGTTGAGGCTAAGGCCCCGGCTACACGAGGAAAATATCCGTTCTTTTTCTCCTCCGTTGAAAAAAAAAATCCTGTCCACACGACAAAGATATCCGTGTCCACACATAATATAAACCCAAAACGGACATTTGGGGCTCCAACACGTATGCCAAGCCAGTAGGTGGCGATAAGACACAGCTGGTTTCCATGGTTACCCCTTAGAGTATATATTAAATATATTGTATATATGTCTATGGGTTACCCAAATATAAATTTCACGTAACCTGGTCGACTACAGTAGTACTAGTAAGGGACTATGAGTTATTGAATTGAAGTGAAATGAATATTGGAGGTAGGCCTATATGGAGGAATATTTCTGCGTTTGGCAAAAGATCCGGAGTCGTGTAGCCGGGGCCTAATCGCCCCACTGTGCCTATAAAGCAGGTCTTCAGAGAACATTTCCCATGACACCTCCCCGCATGAACCAATATGGCTGCAGTCCTACAACATACATTTCACTGGCCCGAGATATCCTCACATTCCGTTCCACGCCATATACACAATAAATGTCATGTTCGATTTTTCACGCAGATTTAATTGTATTGCCCGAAATTAAAAGCACCTGTGCTAAAAGAAATAAAAAAAAAGAGGATGATTCTCAACGGCAACGCTTTGATTTTTTTCCCCTTTTCCTTTCTCCTTCTTTTATACCAGTAAAAGCTCTCGTCCATGCACGTCTGTTACAGATGGAAGTAGGTTGGGGTTTTCTGCACGGTTGTAATTGATTGCCACCTCGTCAATCACAAACAATTTAGACTCAGCTGTGTGTTAATCAGGTCGGAGCCGAACGCACGCTCGCGTCTCTATCAGACCTACATTCGAGGAATGGAGAATTATGGGGAGAATTAATTCCGAATTAAAGGACAATTTCACATTTTCAACATACAACCTTGTGTGGACATTACATAACCCAAAAAGGTCCTGACATTCTCCACCAGTGGTCCTTGAGAGGGTTCCAGGTGGTCCCCAGGCTAAATGATGGAAAGTTAGTTAACCATGTAACTCTTGAGAATGTAAACATGAAACCAAATGGACCCTTGCGGGTCCATTTGGTTTCATTTTCACACTCTCAAGAGTTAAAATATCCATCATCTGAAGGGTAAGTGCTGAAGCACTATTTAATTAAGAAGTCTACGCTGTTTTGTTTGCAAAATCCAGCTAAAACTAAAGAATCCAGAATTCTTTAGTTTTAGGTCTTTGGGGCTAAAATGTCATCAAATGGTGGTCCGTGGTTCAAATACTGAATAAATGGTGGTCCCTGGTGTCAAAAAGGTTGAAAACCCCTGGTCTACAACTAAAGGTATATAAACAAAAATATTAAAATATAATGCTAAGGCATATATATATATATATATATATATATATATATATATATATATATATATATATATATATATATATATATATATATATATATATATATATATATATATATATATATATATATATATATATATATATCGCATTATATTTTTATATTTTAAACAGATGATACAACCTATACTTTTTATTTGTATTTTATTTTATTATTTCAGAGTAGGCGCAGATCTTAGCCAGGCCAACTTTTCTTAGAGCCTTTTAGCAGCATATGGTTGATTCTGTATAAGTCGCCTCGCCTGCGAAACGTGTGAAAGTGTGTTCATGATTCATCCCGTCAAACGTAATATATTATGGGTTTTATGGTTGAATTAATTTACTAGGGGACTCATCATCATGACTCACCATCCTCGTAGTTCTTCAGATAGTAGTCCGGGCCAGGTCCTCTGAACTTGGCCAGGTTCTTGAGGTTGTGGAACTGCAGGAAATCTGTCCTCTTCCCACCGAAGCGCAGATACGCTGGGGACAGTCCCCGGGCCAGGGTCACCAGGCGCTTGGAACTGAACAACAATGACATGAAAGACGGCGAAATATGCTTGTAAAAATACTCGTGGTGGTAGGGTTGGAGGGGAATAGTTTGTTCATAGATAGGCCTATATTGTTACGCGATAGCCAGATCTTTCTTTTTTATATATATTTTTCTGTGCGTCATAAACTGAAACGCATCGCCGCCGTTCACTGAGTGAATGACAGGCAGGCTGCCATAGAACGCCTCTTCAAAAAAGCCTTTGCGTGTTAGATCGCTGCACGCTTTCATCTGAAAACTTTACTGCATCCATACAGGCAGCAGAAATCCCATCTGTAATATTATTGTATTATAGCTCCATAAATATTTGGAATTAGTGCAATATTTGCCAAGTTGAACATAGAAAGTATTAGGGCTTTTTCGTTTCACTTAACACACAACAGCTTTTTCGGTCACATGAAGTAAAGCTTTCCACATTTAAATCCTCCGTGTTAATTTACCCATTTGTAACTCCCCACTACCAAGCACCGCATGCGCACACAGCCTCTATATACAAATGTATCAAAAGAGATACACGCTCGGAGTTAAACTTAAACTGAACACAGGCATTTTATTGCAACGGCTCATTTCAATACCTAACAGCTACAATTTAGGCCTACAAATATGATGTGAAAATAAACTATTCAAGACAAAACTGGCCAACAACTGCAAGCAACAAATGCGTATTACTATATTGTCCAGTTGGTGTAAGAAGAGCTGAGATACACCAAATTTATAGTTAATATTTTATACACGCTCCAAGTCATTAAAAAGTAAATAATGCCGTGGCGCATGTAGCACTACTAGTTATAGGCCCATATAGCCTACATTATACATAATAGCCTATATAATATAAAGATAATATATGCCTGCCTAAACTACATAGTTGCCTAACGTTTCACTCAAATCTATGTAGGCCTGCATGCCGCTAAAAGTAGCCTATATACTATTAATGTGTAACGGATTTTTGGGGGGTTACTTGGAAGATATCATACATGCATCTTTAGTGTTTATTTATGGTGACACATTTGCCTAAATTTGATTTTTTTTTAAAAGCAGCAAATTTGACCTCATGTGCTGAAAGGGTCAAACTTTTTAAATATTATTTTGAGCAATGGCTAAGCCTAATATTGTATACATTATAAAATATAAATATTATAAATTATAGCCTTGCGATGTGCTATACAGGCAATATCAAAATGCAAAATACAATGTTGGGAGATAAACGGGAAAAATACGCTGATTCTCAACCCACATTAACTGCAATGGTGTTCATGTTTTGGCTAGATTTTCAAACGTTTTCAAAAATAGCAAAAAATATTAGCAGACCTACAACCTCACATGGCATCTGCATTTTATATATTCTGTGATTTATGCAATGAGAAGGAATTTAGATTGATTTGCCGTGTGCGTGCGTGCGTGCGTGTGTGCGTGTGTGCGTGCGTGCGTGCGTGCGTGCGTGCGTGCGTGCGTGCGTGCGTGTGTGTGTGTGTGTGTGTGTGTTATATTCAACTTAATTCAATTTGTAAACAGGCTACAACACGCAAAACGTATACAGGCTATAGACTACTATAGCATAACCATGCGTTTGAACTTGAACTTGAACTGAGCCGCTATATTAAGCCTCTGCAGTCAACAAGTTAATCTGCAATAAATCCTTTCCTTCTGGGAGGTATTTAGCACGTTTAAACGAATGCAGGCCCATCCTCTGAAATGCCTAACTAATAACATGTATATGACATGCAATATAGTAATAACATGACACATTTCGTGCAACTACGTTGCACCGTAACCGCAATGCCGCATAACAGGGCCTGGATATTTGACATTTAAAGTCTAATATTTTCATTTGGCCTATAGCACGTGCTCGCTGTGAACGGATGCTTTGCACTATACTACTATAAATGGAAAACGCTTACATTCTTTAAGTGTTTGCTATAACGTCTTACAGCCTGCAGAGGCACAAGATGCGATCACAAATGGCATAATTATGGGCATATAATTATATGGTGAGACTGAAGCCTGCTCTTTAAATTCACGATTCCGACCGATTGTGTTGCTGTATCTGTGAGACCGGGCTGGTTGATTTGGTCATCATCATTCAAGCAAAGAGAAACGCTTAATTTGGGCCGTCATGGGGAAAACACTGCACGCAGCAGCATGGATCCAATTCTCCCAAATTTCCCCCAACGACGATAAATCAGACACCATGCATGGTCATCATGGACACTGATGCACATCGATATAGGAGACGGATATAGAGCTGCTGCATGTGCTGCTGCCTGTTGCCTAAAAAGAAGGGAAGAGGGAGAAAGGAAGAGAGGAAAAGGGGAAGGATATGCCTCTCTCTCCTTCTCTCAGTCAGTCTCTTCTTACCTCAGAAAGTCCAGCCAGCCGTCTTTAATGATCGAGGGGTCCAGCTGCAGCGAGAGGAAGTTCTCATTCAGGACCTTGACGGCGCTGCGCGTGTTGACGTCCAGCAGAATGAGCGTCCGCTCCGTGAACCCCGGTGGTCGCTGCTGCTGCTTACCCGCCGCGGGTCTCTGGTATGCGGCGGAGGAGGAGGTGGAGGATGAAGAGGTGGTGGAGGAGAGGAGCACCAACTGCACGAGAAGCACCAGAGACGCAGATGCCAGCCACCGCCTGGGAGAAGATGGGCGAGAATGAGAAGAAGAAGAGGAGGAAGAAGAAGAACGTACTGCTGGTGGGGAGAAGGAGGACACCGGTGATGGTGGTGGTGATGGTGGACACGCGTGGCGTGACGCGCCGCCGCTGCAGCCGGGCATCTCTCAAGTGGTGCGCACCGCGCGGGGAGTGGATGGGACCAGCACCACCGACCGCTGCAGTATCCGCTTGTTAAAGGAGGAAAGGTGAGGCCGGCCCGGGTGGGGGGTAAGGCTAAATCAATGCAACGTCTTCTTTTTTTTCTGTCTGTGGTGCCTACTATACTAGTGCCTACTCTACAGTTCGACCATCCGCGCCTCTCCGCTCCGGTTTCATCGGTCTGGTTCTTCTTGTCTTCCTGTCTGGTTGTCTCTCCCCCCACCCTCCCCCCACACACTCCTGCACTCCCACCCTCCCCGACTGTCCCTCTCTCTCTCTCTCTCTCTCTCTCTCTCTCTCTCTCTCTCTCTCTCTCTCTCTCTCTGCGACCCCCCCATCTCCCTCCTCCTCTCCGCCCCTACCCCAGCCTCAGTCGAAGCAGTGTAGTTCAGTGGGAGCAGTCAGAACAGCGCAGAGCAGAGCAGAGCGCACGCCTCGCGGCCGGCCAGCCTCCACCATGCAGCCTCCTCCCGGCTGTGGGAGCCAGAGGCTGGGCGAGGAGAGGACCCAGAGCCGTCATAATATGGAAGGTTCCTCAAGGTATATTATGTATGAACTATTGATGATAAGTGGTCTTATCTCACATAGTGACTTTCAGCCAACTTTATAAAGCCCAGGAGAAAGGGTAGACATTGGAATCACATGAAAAAAAAAAAAAAAAAAAAAGATAATGGAGATAGAATTGTGCAATCTCTTATACCTAATAATACGCGCTTTATTTTCATTCCATTTTATTTTTTGAGAAGGAATTGAGTACTCAACGAGTTCAAAAACAATAATTATGACATAGTGGAACATGATGAACAATAATAAAGTCGGATTGGAGATCGAAGGGAAGGCCCAATGATGGGCCTATTGTCCACGATGCATTTATTAAGTTACATCATCACTCGTCACATTAAACTCTCAATATATCTTCCATCCCCAGAAAACATTACATATTGTCCGTCACAACACAGTCATAACCTTGTCTTTTGTGCGCTCCTGGACGAACTGATGAGTCTGACAGAAAACTTTAGATTATTATTAGAAACTAATAATAATTAAGCCTATAAGTGTTGCTGATTGCTCATTTATGTAATAAAGGTGCCAACATAGTGCACTAAATTATAAAGCAATATAAAATGTATTGCTGTTTATTAGCCATTTATGAAGTTTAGGCACCCGTGGGTATAGTTGCGAATATGACAAACAAAGATATAGCAGCAGGGAAAGGGAATACAAATAATACTTTAACAGGTCAGCATGGACCAAAATATGTCCAATGCAATTTGTAGGAGAAACAGCCCAACGCCCCTTCATTTATTATATCCTTTGACCCTTGTTACCAACAAGTGATTCATCGCGCGATTTATAGCCGACAAGACTGGTGATATTTTGGAGCTCTTGCGCATAATGTCGTGCAGTTCTAAATCATATTTAGAACTGCACGATATATATTTTTTTGTTTAAAGGGGAATTCCACCCATTTTCAAAAAATTCCTGAGAGGATACAAATGTGAACCAGATGGATCCTAGAGGGTTCATTTGGTTCCATTTGTACCCTCTCAGGAAAAGGGGTCTGAAAGAAAAATCATTAGGTGAAATGCATCATGATGATGTCATCAGATGTATTTCACCATGCCAATGTTTTTTTTCCACAGACCTCCATTTTTAGGGTATATTAATGACATATGAAAATGTTGAAAATGGGTGGAGTTCCCCTTTAACCTTTCTGTGAGGTTTATCGCCAGATGTGCAGGCTTCGTTGTTATAGCCTTCAGAGAGATAATAGGTCTGTGAGGGAAAATAATGGCCGCTCTTATAAGATATGTCACAGAGAGAGCAGCACGCGCTTCATCGTCCCCAAAACATGACAAGAGACGGAAGAATGTTTTAAAACTATATATAATTTCTATTTTTAGCCCACACGAGCCCCTTGAAGTGAACAATAGTTTGGCTACATGCAGTTAAAGGGGAACTCCACCCATTTTCAACATTTTAATAGGTCATTAGGTACCTACCTTAGATGTTGTGTGGATATGATAAAAAAGTTCCCCCAATTCTGTATTTTCTAAAAATGGAGGTCTGAAGAAAACCACTAACATGGTGATGGTGAAATACATCTGATGACATCATCAAGATGTATTTCACCATGTTAATGATTTTTTTTTTAAATTTTATATACAGTATATATATATATATATATATATATATATATATATATATATATATATATATATATATATATATATATATATATATATATATATATATATATATATATATATATATATATATATATATATATATATAATATTTAAAAATATTTAATTAATTTTTAATTTTCATTTTAAAAAATGGTGGAATTCTCCTTTAAAAGACTCACTTGATGTAGGCCTAACACACACACACACACAAAAATATAGACTTACCAATATAGACACACACACACACACACACACACACACACACACACACACACACACACACACACACACACACACACACACACACACACACACACACACACGATTTACGTTGAAGCCTTTATTGGAAGAAACTTATAGACAGAATTAATTTGTAACTTCCCTGTGTCCCTGCAGATTGGCATGAAAACATGAATATATTTTTACAAACCTAATTAAGTCACTCTGGAATGAGCCCTGATGGAATACATTTTCATGAAGTTTCACTCTCACGTAAGTTAAACTCTCAACTTTCAACCCATACCCATAAAGGAGTATGGGTTGGCCCTTTTTATCCAGTTACTCTCCCATTATTAAGTAAAACGGCATTTATAAACATATTCCGGTAGAAAACAACTAGTCATAAATGAAGTATATTTAAAGATGAACCAAATTAAATCAAGACGAAATTAATTCACATGCAGTTGAATCCGTTTATCGAAACAAATGCAGAACAAGTCACTTCGTTCCAAACTCTGGCATCTTAAAATAGCAAAGCTTAATAGCTTTTGTGACGCGACACTCTTCAAAATGCAAATACCCAACAAGGACCTGATGAATTGCTCCGATGTTGTATTGGTTATTTAGTCAGAAGACAATTATAGCATACACACACACGATTATCACAATTCTCTTAATTTGTGCCTCCTCCTTCCTCAACACCTTTTACTTTCGAATGAACTTAATGCAATTTCTAGTGTCATTATCAACAAGATTGGGGAAACTAGTGTATAGCTGTTTAGTATAGGCTAAGTTAGCATATAACTTCAAAAAGTAAAACAAATCAGGCTATAAATATGCTTAAAGGGAATTCCACCCATTTTCACTTTTTTTTCCTGAGCGCGTACAAATGGAACCAAATGAACCCGTTAAGGTTCATTTGGTTCAGGAAAAAAGAAGCGTCTAAAGAAATCCATTAACATGGTGAAAATAGCCTACATCTTGATGATGTTATCAAGATGTTTCACTATATTAGTGGTTTTCTTCAGACCTCCATTTCTTGGGAATATCATGTCCACACAACATCTCTAGGTACAGTATATTAATGACATAGGCTATTACAATGTTGAAAATGGGTGGAATTTCCCTTTAATCAGTGTCTCCATATATAAAGCTATACATGTTTCATACGCCCGCTTGGAAAGACGTGATGTTTAGAGTTATGAGTTTAAGTGGAACTGACTTTCAAGAGCAGTAACGTATTCCTCCTGTTGAGGGAAAGGTCGCCACTTTACTGGATACAATTGACCCCTGTCTGCTGGAACCTGTAGCAGGGCCGGATCTAGAGGGGGGCAGGGGTGGGCACAGCCCACCCAAACGTGCATCCTGCCCACCCAATGAAAGGTAATCAGTGGGTTTTTAACCAGTACGTGCCCCAGGGACCACCAGTGGTCCTTGAGAAGGTTCCATGTGGTCCCCAGGCTAAGAGGTGGAAAGTTGGTTAACCAGATGTAACTCTTGAGAGCGTAAATGTGAAACCAAATGGATCCTTGCGGGTCCATTTGGTTTCATGTTTACACTCTCGAGTTAAAGTATTGATCATCTGAATTAGCCCAAGTCTACACAACCTGAGATTGTAGAAGATAAATGAGGGCCTATGATAAATGGTTTGATCTTTGACTGTTTTGGGGTCTGTGGGGATAAAATGTCATCAAATGGTGATCCATGGCTCAATGCCGAATAAATAGTGGGCCCTGGTGTAAAAAAGGTTGAAAACCCTTGCTTCATATGAAAAACTTTGGAGTTGCCCACCCTGCCATTCTTCCAGCCCACCCTAGTAGGGCTGGCTAAATCCGGCCCTGACCTGTAGTCTGGATCAATTGGCGTCCTTCGGTGTGTTGGGAGAACTTGAAGGGCCTATATACTGTAGGTAGGCGTGGTTTATATATTCTTTTCGGCACACCTCAAATCAGCTTTTTTAAGATGCAGCTGCGCGCAGATCTGGAGAGTATAGGGTTTTATAAGACCCCTGCGAGTCTTTTTTTCTATAGCTTTTTTTTCTCTTCGCCCTGTGGTATAACGGTCCGAGTAGCCAGTTTTCAAAGTTCACTAGACTAGAATCCTAACACAATTCGCCTGCAAATCCATCGTGTATAGCCCAGAGGTTTTCAACCTGTGGTCACCAGTCCCCGGACCACTCTTGAGAGTGTAAAATGAAACCAAATGGACCCTTATGGGTCATTTGGTTTCGTTTTACACTCTCAAGAGTTAAATTATTTAAACATCTGAATTACTTCAAGATTTTCAAGAATCTATACACAATTCGAAAAGAATTGTTATTTTGACCAACGTTTTGCCAGTTTATCTCTTGTGGGCACACAAACTTGAAACCCCTTAGTTTTGGGTCCGAGAGACTAAACTCAACATCAGGTGGTGGTCCGTGGCTCAAATGTAGAATAAATAGTGGCCCCTGGTATGAAAAGGGTTGAAAACCACTGGTGTACCCTACAGTATATCGGCTGTTGACTGTGCAGGATTACAAGCCAGTTACTTTGATGACAATTTATTTAGGCCTATCCTCCTGGACGGATTGGTGGACAGCCATTGCTTTGGATGGTGGACAGCCATTGATTATATCCAAAAAGGGATAGACTATAACTAACTATTTCTAACTAACTATTAAAATGGGTAAAAAATCAGATGGGTCTGTCTTCATAGTTCATAATAATTCCTGCTGCTGCTAAACGCGGAACACACGGTGGAGAAAAGGGTGGCAATACTGCCATCTCGTGGGCATTTTGAAAAGGGCAAAAAAAAGAATCACGTGTATTGGAAGCTGCAGGATATGTTACATTCTGCAGCACTGCAGCTATAATGAGTGGTGTCGCCGCTGTGTGCAGCGTAGTATCACCCCGACACAACCAATCACTCACGTTGTAGTCACAACGATCCACTCCTCTCCTCTCCTGGCCCCTCTTTCGCGTGAGCATTGCATGCATTGCATGCCATTTTATTGTGGCTGATCAGGTCGTGTGGTCGGCAAATGTGCATGATGATGTTGGGGTTCATTGTAGGGCACTTCCTTTCTATTTTTAGAAACTAGTACGGAGCGCGGCATAACATTGCGTCACCATCATCATCATTGCGTGTGTGTGTGTGTGTGTGTGTGTGTGTGTGTGTGTGTGTGTGTGTGTGTGTGTGTGTGTGTGTGTGTGTGCGTGCGTGCGTGCGTGCGTGTACAGGCTCCAGTGTTTTCTATTTCCCCATAACCCCCCATCCACCTCTTTCTACATCTCCCCATTCCCATCTTTTCCTCTCAATCCGTTAATCCGTTTCTTCTCTCCCCTCTCTCTCCCTCTTTGCCCCCCCCCCCCCCCCCCCCACACACACACACACACACTGCACAGTGCATCCACCTCGCTCACAGTCACTCATGACCATAGCTGACTATAGCCGGCCAGCTGTTCCCATCGATAGGCTCCCAGCGGAGTAAAAAGAGGCGCTGCTGCTGCAGATCATGACCATGTGATCATCATCATCATCATCATCAGCTCGCTGGCGTGTGTCCTTCAGCTAAGGGGGACTAGTCTTCAGTCACTCATTCATTCAGGATGATGGCTGCGGATGCTGCGGATGCTGAGCGCCTCCTCCTCCTCCGCCAGCACCGCCGCTGCAGCAGCAGCAGCAGCATCCTGCCGCCTCGCATCCTGCATCCACAACATCACCACCACCACTACCTCACTACCACCATCACCATCATCCTCATCCTCCTCTCCGTCCGACCAGCCGGAGCGCTGCTCGGCGTCCGGCCGGAAGACACCGAGAGCGGACAGCTGTCCGTGCAGGACGGGATGGTGCGGGCGACCGAGGGCACCCGCTTCGTGCTGAGGGTGTACTACTCCTCCACGCCTCACCAGAGCACTACTAGTAGTAAGGACCACCCGCACCACAACGGGACGGAGGATAACAACAGCAACAACAACAGACAGGACGCCGCGCCGTGGATCGCGTTCATAGAAGAACCGGGAGGGGAGGAAGATGGTTCGTCCTCCCGAGCGAGGCGCACCAACAACCCCTGCGCCGAGGAGAGCGCCCGGAGCTCGGACATAGAGCTGCTGGGTTCCTTCAGGTCCACTACCGGCGACACCACCGCCGCCACCAAGTCGAGCCACAACTCCGTGCTGGTGGAGCTGTTGGCCAAGGACCTGCGCCGCGGCGAGCGCGTCAAGTACTACTCCATGTGCGCGTTCGACGGCGCCAAGTGGGAGCACTTCGCCACGCGGGACTTTTGGCTGGCCGTGGTGGAGAGGCCGCCGCGGGCGGACGCCTGGCTCCAGGCGGGCGTCTCGGCGCTGCTGCTGGCGCTGTCGGCGCTCTGCAGCGGCCTGAACATAAGCATGCTGGCGCTGGACCCCGTGGAGCTCAGCGTGTTGCAGCAGAGCGGCACCGAGCAGGAGCAGCGCCACGCGCGCAAGATCGAGCCCGTGCGCCGCCACGGCAACTACATCCTGTGCACGGTGGTGCTGGGCAACGTGCTCACCAACACGTGCTTCGTGGTGTGGACGTGCCAGATCCTGCCCGGCATGGCGCCCATCTCCACGGCGCTGCTGTGCACGTTCGGCATCTTCTTCATAGGTATACCTGTACTGTGTTGTTCATTTCGCCCTCTAGTCTACTCTACAGTATATAGTCTATGGCGTGCCAAAGAAATGTGAATCCACAGACAGTCTATGGATTCACAATTCTTTGGAGAATTGGAGTTTTGAAGGAGTCTATGATAGACTCCATCAAAACAGCTCAAAGAACACCAATGATCTGCTGTAATTCAAAACCAGCGCCTGTAAAAGTCAAAGGACTCCATTTTCGTCACACAAAACCCATTATCCCTAAATTCTGTGGCTTTTTAAAAAATATATATATTTTGAAAAACCCTTTGAAATAGTTCAACATGCCAATCTATTGACATGATGTGGACTTGTAGACTGGCCATTTTACTATTGAAACATGTTTTGTAAGTTAGTTTAAAAAGGCAAGGAAGTTAAGGGATAAGGGGTTTAGTGGTGAAAAAAATCTAGGCCAAAGAGTTTAATGTCCTCCCCATCTCCATTTCTGAACGCTATAGCTCTTCCTATGTCCAGCTTTGAGGGTTTGGGTGAACACACATTTTTTTCACCACCCCAAAAAACAAAACAATACAAACTAGAACTGCTTCTCTCTGTCCAGTACCAACTTGCACATTATGCCCTATGGTGTAAGGGAGCGAGCAGCAAGTACCCCTGACACCTTCATGAGAGAATACTTATAAAGTTATCTTAATTAGATGATCACCATTCCATCATAAACTAATCCAGCCCCAGTGGTCCGGTTGAATGACTAGGGACCGATTACAGTATACTTACTCTGTTTCGCGCAAGTAAAAAACACATTGAATGCCAATGACAATGTTGTGTTTGTGTACAACACACTGTGTAAACACAAGACATTTAGGATTTTTTTTTAATTGACCTGTATACCTTCCTTGAACTGCAAATACCTGATTCTGAACCAGTGGTTTTCAACCTTTTTGACACCAGGGCCCACTATTTCTTCAGCATTTGAGCCATGGACCACCATTTGACAACATTTTAGCCCCACAGACCCCAAAACTAAAGATTTCTTTTGTTTTTGTCCACAATTCCAGGCTGGATTTTTGCCAACACAACAGTCAAACAGTACAGTAAATCAAAATGACCGTTAATCCTCGACATTCTCTAGTTGTGTAGACTTGGGCTAATTCAGATGATGAATATCTTAACTCTTGAGAGTTACAAGAGTTACATCTGGTTAATCAACTTTCCATCATTTAGCTACTACTGGTGTTCCCCGGACCACTGGTTGAAAACCACTGATCTGAACTGTAATGTCATTTTCAATCGATCCATCATCGATCCATTTCAGGCGAGATCCTGCCCCACTCGGTGGCGTCGCGCCACAGCCTGGCCATCGCGGCGCGGACCGTGTGCTGGACGCGCCTGCTCATGCTGCTGTCGTTCCCCATCGCATACCCCGTGTCCAAGATACTGGACGTGGTGCTGCGCCAGGAGATCAGCAGCTTCTACACGCGGGAGAAGCTGGTGGCCATGCTGCGGGTCACAGACCCTTACCACGACCTGGTGAAGGAGGAGCTCCTGATCATCCAGGTATACAGCATTGATCTAGTCATGACTGAGGGAAGCAAATTAAAAACTAGACAAAAAAAAAAACATTAGAGAGAGACTATAGCAGAAGAGAACTAAAAAAGCAAGTCGTTCTATGTCGAGTTGCATGCTGAAAATAGCCGATCTACAAGCTTGCAACATGACAGGTTGTGAGCTTGTAGATCGGCTATCTTTGGCATGAAACATGTGTAAAATCAATCTTTGGCAAGGCCTGCAAAAGTGGATTTTAGTCAAAACATTTCTGGATTCACACACAGATTAGACACACCAACGGACTGACATATGGAAACAACTGTTGCACATGAGGTCGGACATGCTTACGGTTAGGGTTATAGGTTAGGATTTGAGGTAGGTTTCGGTCCAATAGGATATCTAAACTAGAGTTCTCAATCTCTGCCCGAACCCGACCAGGCCCGGCCCGACCCGACATTTTAGGGTCGGGCTCGGGCCTAAAATGTATGCAGATCAGTAGGGCCGGGGTCGGACTTAGGGCTCCATGAAAAAAGCAATATATATTGAATTATTTTATAATGATAAAAATAATACTTCTGTTTTGTCTGTCTGTGTATTTGATTTGATTTGATTTGATTTATTTATTAGATCCCCATTAGCTAGCCGTACAAGCCGGCAGCCTCTTCCTGGGGTCTCGCATCTCAACATATCATATTCACATTAAATACAAAATACAAAAATACACCATTCATACAACACTACAAAGACAATACAAGACGAAAACAACACATAACCTATCATCACCTGATACTTTGGTACATGGCTTCATTCTGAAACAGCAATTTATAGCAAAGAAAGAAAAGAAAAAGGGGTAGTCAAATAGCTCTTTCTTTACATCTCCTGCATGAAAAGAAACAACTTTAACTTTCTCTTGAATGTGGTATACCCGCTTTCGTTAATCAAAAAGACAGGTAAAGAATTCCATACAACCATACCTCTATAGTATACTGTTTTTTGTTTGAGATTTGTCCTACTTATAGGCAGCAAGAACCGACCTTCTGATGATTGCCTTGTTGAATAATGATGTATATCTGAGAACATTGATAGGTTGTTATAAATTATTACTGGGAATTTGTTTGTGTTGACAAAACATATTAGTGCATACTCAAGCCTCTTCCTTACACCCAACCACCCTAACTTGTTATTCATTATACTAACACTTGTTCTATGTGGACACTGAAGCACTAAACGTGCTGCTTTGTTTTGGGCCACCTGGAGTTTATTTAAATTAATTTCTGATGTATTGGACCAGATTACTGTACAGTAATCCAAATATGACAACACTAGTGCTTGTACCAATTGTTTAGTTAGATGTTTAGGTAAATATTGTTTACAGTGTTTGATGGCACCTATGCCGCAACCCATTCTTTTCACCATGTATTTACCTCTTATGAAGATGGTGCTGACTGGTTTTCACTTTTACTCAGTGTAGAGTGCTCTACCTAAACCCGACCAGGCCCGACCCGAACAGAGATTGTAGGGCCGGGTCGGGCCTAAAAACTATGCTAATTGGTCGGGCCGGGCCGGGCTTTGGGCCTGATCAGTTAGGGCCCACTTAGGGCCGGGCCTCAATTTTCAGGCCCGTTGAGGACTCTAATCTAAACTATAGAGCACCGCAGTCCCGCCCCCAACGCCTGGCCAAGTGAATTCTCCATTCATTTTCCTCATGAGACTTCAAAAATGACTTGTATAAAGATGATTACACAGCAGACAAAGCCAACTCGGGTCATGACAAATCATGACAACAAAAGCAAATTTTGTACGAGCTAAATGAATTTGAGAGGGATTCACTTCTGGGCCACTGACTCGTTCTGAAATGGGGTGGCTGCGGTGCTCCTAGCCGCCGCCTCAAAATTTGCTTTCAAAAATCTCCATTCCAGGGTGCGCTGGAGCTGCGCACCAAGACGGTGGAGGACGTGCTGACGCCGCTCTCCGACTGCTACATGGTGTCGTCGGATGCCGTGCTAGACTTTGCCACGGTGTCGGACGTGATGCAGAGCGGCTTCACGCGCATCCCCGTGTACGAGGGCGAGCGCCACAACATCGTGGACATCCTCTTCGTCAAGGACCTGGCCTTCGTGGACCCCGACGACTGCACGCCGCTCAAGGCCGTCACACAGTTCTACAAGAGGCCCATGCACTGTGTGTTCAACGACACCCGCCTCGACGTCATGCTGGACGACTTCAAGAGAGGTAGGCTGACGTTTTCATGTCATCCATCCATCCATCCGTTCACTTTCAACCCGCTTATCCCTAGTCGGGTCACGGGGGCAACAGCTCCACCAGAGAGCTCCAGACTTCCGTCTCCACGTGTGACTCCCGAGATGTTCCAAAGCCAGTGAGCCGATGTAAACACTATAATTGCGCCTTGGTCTGTCCCAAGTTTCGCCTTCCAGTGGGACATGCATCGATGCAGACACTCAAGAGGCATCCTAACCAGATGCCCAAACCTCCTAAAACCCTACACACACAGGCTGCGAACGGCACATCTCAAATTAGCTTCTTCCATTATTTCCAATGGACTTATGCCACACCGGCGCAGTCAGACACATCCACGCACTGAACGACGCACTGCACGCCACGCACTGAAAGTGTTTTTATCTATTGTTTTACTACAACTGTACAATGTTGGCAGTCGCACGGCAGAGCACTGCATACTGTTGGTGTTGACAGGTGGCACTTGACACACGTCTGTGCCACTCTGCTACGCATTCTGTGTGTTTAGGGTTTAAGCTAGTTCCTGTACAGGCAAAGCAGCAGCAGCAGCAGCTCTACAGTACTTAGAGTCTCTCCCACATGGCTGAACCTCTCACCTTATCTCTAATGGAGATGACAGCCGCCCGCTGGAGAATCATTTTGGCTGCTTGTATTTGCAACCTCGTTCTTTTGGTCATGACCCTTCCTATGACCCTTTCCAGCCTGCAGACCCACAGTAGAAAATATATGCTTATTTATGGCTCTAGCAGTGATCCTTAACAGCTATTCTACAGGCAGTTTATTGATAAATTGTGATATACAGCAATTCACCCAAGAATTTTTCCCTGTTTTCATTTCAGACAGACGTCATTTCAGGTTAAGTCGTTGGCCATTATTGTTCACATTCATCAGTGTGTGTACTGGAAGTGTCCTGGAAGGCACCCATGAAGGCAGTCCAGACTTGGCTTGTGTACTGCGCATGTTTTCGGCCGAGCTGTGGCGTCATGTCCTGCATTTTTGAAAGGGTGTCAATGGGCACTGCCGGTTCATTCCAGCTTGTTCCGCTTGCATTTTCGGCGACGGCCAGCTTGCAGGAAAAGCCTACAATCGCTGAAAATAGGCTCATTGACGATGCCAATGTAACCAACATTTATGACGGAGGTCTCCAAACTATCACATAATCCCACACGCAGGACAGAGATTAATCAAAGAGAGAGAGAGAAAAGAGAGAGAGAGAAAGAGAGAGAGAGAGAGAGAGAGAGAGAGAGAGAGAGAGAGAGAGAGTAATCAGAGAGAGAGAGAGAGAGAGAGAGGGAAACAATCATTCTACCTACCCCGCATTGAATTAGCCGAGTGGTGAGTAGCTAACCATCTGAACCCTGGCACAAGTGTGATGTATGAGTTTGCCTAACAGGCATTATGTAATGCCAGAGTTGTCAGTCCAAAGAGGATTTAAAACACATCACAAGTGCTCACTGCTTAACATGGACAGCGCGTCATAGCTTACATCCGTGATTCTTAACCTTATAAATGTCAAGGACCCCATGTTAGATAACCCATATTAGGCCGTGGGCCCGCATTTGATTTGAAGCACGTATCTCTACACTGTAGAATCCTCCGTTTTTATTCAAATCTGGGCACTGCATGTGGTTCTATACACACTCTCAGAGTTGAGTTCTTTTGACCAAAACTAAAACATGGTGTCTCTGAGCCGCATGATAATCGACTTACCGTTCACCCAAACAATTCTCTCATAATTTTACTAACCACCGCTTCCATGCATGGTCACTTGACCCTTAAAAATGAATAGGCCTTTACCACCCTTGGTGGTCCCCAGACGTGTTAATGGAGTTGTTCCGAAACAGATATGTTATGGTATCGGAAATGCTGCTGAAGTAGATTTCATTACGGTTTTGTATGTACTACAGTAGTTTCATTACTATTTAGTGGAATTTATTCCTATCAGTAGTTCCCAAACTCCGGTAAAGGTCAGTATTGACCAATGTGCGAGTTTTGGGTACAGACAGGCATTGGGAAGGGGGGAAAAATGGAGTTGTATATTTCTACAATAGAACAAACTAAAATAATACAACAAATACATTGTACCGTTACTGTGGAATAAACCCCTATGGCAAGCAAGGATAGATGACTGCTGTAAGAAATACATTAAATGGCTGTTGAATTGAAGAATACATTTTTCACACTTTTAGACGACATCCGTGGGCATTATATAGCCATACCCAACAACACATGGCAAAAAAATGGGAACATTTTTGTGTGTATTTTTAAATAAAAACTATCCATTAGGACACTAATGACCTGTTTTTATCCCATTCCTGAATCCTCCAAAAACACAGGTGTCTCTTGATTAGAGTTTTTAATCCCATTCTAGCATCCAGACGGTGTATTACTCGGTTTAAACTCACTCTTCACATTAGAATATACTGTGAACACATAGTGGTAGAAATAAGCCACATAGCAGTACAGTGGCAGAGCTGAGCGACGTTTGAAAATCCATGTGCTGCGTGTTGTACTGTATATAGCTCATCGTACAGCTGTCCCTCACGCTTTGCGCCCCATAGCCTGGGGATGCAAGCTCTGATTGGTTCAGAAACCTCTGAACAGTGTTTCAGCCTGAAACTTCACGGTTAAATGCCCTCCATTTCATTACACCGCACCTTTAATGTATGCATTGCTTAATTGTTGTATAGTCTGCTATACTCTCAGGGGGAGGACAATAGCGTATATTACTTCATTTCCATATCGTGACTCATTCCTAGAGAAGCAGGAGATGGGGGGAAACAATGAGTCAGTGTTTCAAGAATCATGGAGCTCAAGCATATGGCTTAAGGGTATACAAGCTTGTTACATGTCATGCTGCAATGTGTTGTGGGCTTGTAGAACAGCTATTTTGGTACAAAAATAAAAAATATACAGTACTGAACAAAAAGTTAAAATCTCATGTTATTGAATGATGCTCCAAAGATTCACATTTATTAGGACAGTACCGTATTTTCCAGACCATAAGGCGCAGCTAAAAGCCTTTAATTTTCTAAAAAATCCACACTGCGCCTTATAATCCAGTGTGCCTTATATATGGATTGTTTGACTGAAGTAGCTTCTATTCTATGTAAACTGTAGTAGTTTCTATTCCCTGTGCCTTATAATCAGGTGCGCCTTATATATGAAAACAGTTCTAAAAGGTGCGCCTTATAATCCAGTGCGCCTTATAGTCCGGTGCGCTTTATAGTGCGGAAAATACGGTACATAAAGAAATTAGAACAGCAGCAATAATAAACAACGACAAAGCATATTACAGCAACAGAAAGAGACAAACGTTGATCCCACTTTGGGAAGAGACCCGGGTCGCCACACTGGCCTTGGATCGTCATGCTCTGGAAAGGAAAAGCCCGGAGCTATCTGGTGCAGGTGTCCCCAACCCCGACTCGACTACGGATAAGCGGTTGAAGCTAGATGGAATGGATGGTCGCATTGCATGCTTTGAGGTGCTGGGAGCTCCTTCCTTTCTTGGGTTTTAACATCAGCGTTTATTTTCATTGAACTCCACCACCATGCTCCATGAAACCAGTTCACAGTGCTAATAGTGCGTGACAAGTGTTTGATTACGGGTTGGCCATGAATTTCCTTGGCAGTTGTTTTGGTGATGCTGGAGGTTTCCCGAGAAGGAACACACCATGAGTAATTAATATACAGTATACTGAATGAATTAGGCGAGAGGGGGGGTTAAGTTTAATTTGCTTGAGGTGGTAACGACAGCCTGCTTCACAACAATTCATTCTTCATTACCGACTTATACAACACGACGGCATCTGTCACACAGCCTGCAGTCTCACCAGTCACTCGCGCCGAAGCCACAGCTAACCACACGATCACACCATTTAGCATGATACATGGCGGCGTGCGTGTGCTTGTGTGTGGTACGTGTGAATGATATCAAAGTTGGAGTCAGCTTCTATTAAAATATATAGTTTCAATTAAGTCATTCATTTGTACATTTCCTCTCTGTCCCCCTCCACCACCACAGGGTGATGCGCTTCCATGCACGCTCCATAGACAGAAACTGGGTGGGAAAGAATTTAAAAGATAATTCCATCGAGATGCGTTGATGTCAACCTAAGCAGGGTGCAGGATGGGCTTATGGATCCATTATCTGTTGAATGACTTTATGACCTCCTGTCAGATAATAAGTCTACTTGCCAGCCCATAGAAACCCATTGTGAACTCGGACATGTTGAGTGCATCAAGGTTTTATCTTAGAAATGTTGAGTAGGGGCCTTCAGCATATAGAAACTGCCAGATGGTAACTTACATATGTTGAGCAATTTTCATAACTGGTATAATATGTCACCATACTATTAAAATGGTAAATGGTGCATTTATATAGTGCCTTTATCCAAGGCGCTTCACATAGATTGTGCATCACATTCACCCATTCACACACACATTCATACACGGATGGTGGAGGAAACCATGCAAGGTACCTACTGACACATCAGGAGCAAGTAGGGGTTAAGTGCCTTGCTCAGAGACACATCAACACTAACTTTGGGGGAGCCTGGGTCCGAACCGACAACCTTGCAGTTATCATCCAGCCACTGCCACCCCTAAAAAAACCTATTGAAGGCAAAAAAGTCAAAATCTCATTATGCTTTAATGTAGCATGTAGGCCTAATACGTCTAACTACGGTAGGTGGTTTTCATGTTAATGAATGAATGGATTTGGACTAAAAATGCAATACCAGTCCTCAAAACTGTGCCTAGTCAGCTCATTTGGGCAAGTGCTATGGCCGTTTTCAGCCAAGGAATGGATTCAGCATCATTGAAAACCACCGAGTTAGACATATCACATGACTTTTTTTTGCCTTCTATAGGTTGTTAAGGGTGTGGTCACTTTCTGAAAATTGCTCAATAAATGTAAGTTTCTACATCGTGGGAGACCCCTACTCAACATTTATAACATAAAACTTTGGTGAGCTTATTATACCTGGATTCACATTTTGGTAAATGGAGTATAATCATAGATGTCAATATGAAATCTAAAACTATTAAAAAACTATTCCATTAGGGGTGGCCGATATGGAAAAAAAGACATTGATGGGAGATTAATCGCCAACGTTCAATTAATCAAGCAAACCCATTAATTGAAAAAGAGGGACTAAACAGGTGCTCAAATGAAGGCAGCAAAAGGTGATGAATAATAACACACGGATCAAAAACAATCCATCAACAAAAAACAGAGGAGATCACAGTTTTGCCCACACGAAGACTGCTTGTGGTTGAAACATGTTGGCTATATGGCTGCTGCCTTTTATAAAGACTGTTCCTAATTTTTAACTTTGTGTGCCCCGATCTTTTTGACCATCGCCCGCTCGCCTGCCATCACCATAATCGGCAGCTCTTATAGACAAATAAGGGAGTTCAGGAAACGTTGTTTGTCCGTCGCCTCCTGTTAAAATGTAGGGTTCGCCACATCTAAAATTAATCCCGGAGACATCATGTGCATCTGGAACTCGGTCCGTATGGAAACAGTATGGAATTGAGAAAAACAAACAAAAACACTTTAGTTTTGGCTCTGAGAGCCTAGACCTCATTGTATGGTGGCCCCTGGATCAAATGCTGAGTAAATAGTGGGCCCTGGTATCAAAATGGCTGAAAACCACGGAAAATGCATTACAAATGTACGTACAGTATATATATTTTCGTAAACACGCATGACGTTCTCGTTTAGCAGGAAATAATCAAGATTAGACCTTTCACATCAAAACTTCTCGTAGCATATATATTGTTAATGTTGTCCTCGTCATGACCGCGGATATGCTCTGAAAGGGTGACGAACACATTTTTCATCTGGGCTCATGTTTAAGCGCTGGGATTAGCCGCACACAGCAGTGCCATTCATTGTGTGAAGGTCTACAGATGGGGATGGCACGGGGACCTTCATAAATTGCTCTGACATTTACGAGCCCTGGTTCTTCATCTCTTTGAGGAGGACCGTAATGGATGACTGTCGACTTTCACACAGAGACATCTAAGCCTTATTTTTAGCGCTGCGATTGCGAAATTGCGCGCACGCCTGTGCGCGTGTGTGCGTGTGTGTGTGTGTGTGTGTGTTGGGGTGAGGAGGGGGAGAATTTTCAACTTAATACGCTCCAAAAATAGCGGGTGATAGCGAATGCAACGCTGTTCTCAACCGGTTATGATGTCACTGAACTGAAAGCCCTTACATCGCACCCCCAACCAGAGGGAAAGCAAGAGTTTCATCCTTAAGCCTGATCCATTCTTCTTAATACACTTAACGCTGTGCCGCACCTACTCGAACAACATGTGTTTTGTCGCATTTTATTTGGGCTAAAATGGGCTGCTACATTTTCCCCAAAAAATATTTTAAAGATAAACGAAAACAGTAAATGAAAATGCACGGCGCCATCACATATTAGGAGAGTATCTGTCACCAGAAAATAAAATGTGTGTCTATGAATGAATGAATGAATGAAATTTTTATTAACAGAGATGAGAGTTACAGTACAAGTCAAGTACACACTGCTACAAAACTGATAACAGCTTGGAGAATTACAGTACAATTCAAGTACAACTACATCAAATCTGAAAAACTGATTGGACACACTAGTTAAGCATACACTTGTTTACAATAGTGGCCAACTTGTTCATTTCATTGAGGCATTCAAATACCGTACATACAAAACAACTACTTCAGTAAAATCAGAAGCAGCAAATCATGGAGGCAAAATCATAGTGGGGGTAAAAAAGGGAAAAGAGAAATGTACAATGAGGAGAGGCGGGGTGGGTGGGGGGATTTTATATACATTTTAGTTTTACAGAGGCCAGTTTAGAATTGCAGCCATCTGTAGGTGCCCTTTGAGAGCGGTTTTGAAGGAGTCAAGGGATTCACATGCCTTTATGACTGTTGGTAGGGCATTCCACATTTTGGTGGCATATGAGCGGAAGGAATTAAGTCCCTTGTTTGTGCCAAATCTGGGTTGGACATGGTTAGTAGCACTCCCTCTGGTGTTGTGGGAGTGTACCTCATTGACATTAAGGAAGTATTTGGATAGGTACAAGGTATTTTGGTAGAGTATCGTATCTTGTGGACCAAGCCCATTGCGAGATGTTGTACTCTGTCATCAACCCTAAGCCAACCCAAACTGTCTGTTTGTTTTGGGAGGTCTGTAGCTTTGTTTTTAAGGTTTTTGAGGTGCTGTGGTACCAAGAGGTGCAGGCATAGTCAAAGTAACCTTGTACCAGGGCTCCAGTTATGGTCTTCAGAGTGTCTTTGTTGACCAGTGAGGAGATCCTGTATAGGAATCTAGTTCTTTGGTTGACCTTTTTGATTACGTTGGTGGCCATTTTATCACCGGAAAGATTTGCCTCCAGGATGGAACCCAGGTAGGTAATTTCTTCTTTCCGGGTGATAATGTTGTCCCCCACTTTGACAGTGAAGCCATTTGCCTTACTGAGCTTAGCATTTGTACCAAAGAGTATGGATTCGGTTTTACCAAGGTGTAGTGATAGTTTGTTATCGGCGAGCCAGGTGCAGATTCTACTGAGTTCGGAGCTGAGGACTTTTTCGACCTGCTGTTTGTCCTTGTGCGAGACCAGCAGTGCTGAGTCATCGGCAAACAAGAACAATTTGCAGTCACAGGCTGATGTCATGTCGTTCACATATAGAAGGAACAGTAGAGGCCCTAGTATGCTCCCTTGTGGAACACCACAGCTCACAGGGAGAGGAGGGGACAGAGCTCCATCCACCTCCACCATCTGTTCTCCCCCTCAAGGTAGGACTGCATCCAGCTCACTGATATGCTATCGAAACCAATTGCTCTCAGTTTGTTAAGCAGTAT
This sequence comes from Benthosema pterotum, assembly GCA_039105355.1. Classification (NCBI taxonomy): domain Eukaryota; kingdom Metazoa; phylum Chordata; class Actinopteri; order Myctophiformes; family Myctophidae; genus Benthosema; species Benthosema pterotum. The sequence goes on from CM076974.1 coordinate 11,102,596, forward strand.
GGAGTGGTTCACGGTGTCAAAGGCCTTTTGGAGGTCCAGCATGACCATGCCGCAGTATTTGCCATCATCCACTTCCTGCCTGATGTGGTCACTCAAGTAGAGGAGGCATGTGTCAGTGGAGTGGGATGTTCTAAAGCCAGATTGAAATTCGTACATTAGTTTTTTTGAGGCCAGGTACTTCTCCACCTGTTCGTACACTATTTTCTCCATCACTTTCGAGATGGAGGTTAGAATAGAGATCGGGCGGTAGTTACCGGGGTCTAATTTGCTCCCTTAGCAGATTTGATCAAGGCAGTTACGGTATTCCTTAATTTGTTTCTTAGTGTTTTTAGAGTGGCTAGTTTGGTTTGTAGATGCTTGCTGTCGGGACGCTCGGCTAGTTTGGACTTGCATTTGAGAAGTTCAGAGCACTTTTTGTCTCTGGCTTTCATCGCAGTCAGAATGTCAGGATTCATCCATGGCTCTGAGCGGGTTTTCACCCTGATGGTCTATTATGGTTAAAATGGAATTTTAATTTATAGTGGGTTTGTGTGGGATGGGGCATAGCTACAATGAACATGAAATATCATTTTTGACTCCTCTATCATATGGAACTGTTTTTTGTGCCCATTTCACTACGCCCAAAAAGTAGTTCCTGCTGATAGAGAGGTAAAAATAAATGAACGAAGGATGTCCTAATGGAATTGGAACTACTTCATATTTTGCCAAAACCAGAGCAGAACTCCCCCCATAGGACTCTGGACATCATTTAATACAGTTGACACCACTATATTAATGGCAAGCATTTCATACAACTTAAAAGGAACCCTGGCTAATGAGACAAATATGGATAAATACTCACTCTCTATAACAAGAATTGAGCATTTAAACCACATGGAATTAGTTCTTTAGTTCAAAAATAGTTCATATTTTTATCCCATGGGGGGCGCCATTTTACTGTGCTTGCCATAGGGATGACATCACAGGAGTACTGTAGTATAGTCCAGCTATGGAACATTCCATAAAACATTGACGTATATACACTGCTCTGTTTGTAATGTAAATGGCGACCCCCACTGGTTACATAAAGGACTATAAAACAAACAGGGTGAACTTACTAGGTGGACAAAATATATAGTTGTTGTTTGATGCATTCCATTACTTCTGCTGCAGAGCAGATCTCTTATGACATCATACCTATGACAGGCACAGTAAAATGGCGCCCCCCTTGGGATCAAATAGTTTTAAACTAAAGAACATATTCTATGTGTTTTAAATGTTCAATTGTAGTTATAGAGGGCAAGTATAATGTATTTATTAAGGCTGTTGAAAATAGTTAATTAATGGGATTAAATTAATTTTGTTGATTAATCTGATTAAAAAAATTAACGCAATTAACTCATGTGCACACTGACTCAACCCACTGAGCATTTTCTCATTGAAAGAAATGGGTAGAGCACGGTTTTACGGAGACATATAGCTGTGTGTCTCCCTGTAACCAGAGCCATAGAGTATAGCTGGAGGATCTACAAGCATTGAGGGCTTGTAGATCACCTATTTTGATCAATATTTTAAAGTTAAATGGTTATGTTTTCACAGATTCTGTTTCTTTTTTAAATGTTGAAATCCTGTACAGGAAAACATGGCATATTTTGGACATAGTTCGAATGGTGATTAATCATGATTAAATTAATTTTGAAGCTGTGATTAATTTGATTAAAATTTTTAATCATTCAACAGCCCTAGTATTTATTTATTAATAATAAATAAGTAATTTATTTATTTCTTTTAATTTCCAAAAATCTGAACTATCCCTTTAAAGAACAGTATTCTGAAGCCAGGTGTGTAGTACACTATACTGTATATGAGGATATACTAACTATGCCCTGCATCGGGGTGACCCCGCCATGCCACCGGCGTACCCCGCACTGAGAGCACATGAAAAATTCAAGGCCAACCTTTCCAACGTCCTCCTCTTTGTCACGCCACTCCCGGCCCCCTCCGTCGACCCCCACCACCCCCCCACCACTGTCACAGATTAAACTCTCCGGGCTGCGCAGGGAGCCCTGGCAAGAAGCTGTGATGATGCCTCACTGAGAAGGGCAAGGGCCAAGGGTGAGGGGTGTGTGTGTGTGTGTGTGTGTGTGTGTGTGTGTGTGTGTGTGTGTGTGTGTGTGTGTGTGTGTGTGTGTGTGTGTGTGTGTGTGTGTGTGTGTGTGTGTGTGTGTGTGTGTGTGTGTGTGTGTGTGGTATACAAGTTATTGCATTATTACATGTGCATGCATGATGCACACACAATGCATACAGACAGTTTTGTGACACGTGTGTGTGTGTGTGTGTGTGTGTGTGTGTGTGTGTGTGTGTGTGTGTGTGTGTGTGTTGCTGTCATGGTAGTGCAGACGTAACTTAAAGACCTGTAACATGATCTCTCTTTTCTTTAATTTATTTTATGATTTTAGTGTTCCCATTTCTGTCCTATA
>CM076974.1:11110054-11180054 GCA_039105355.1 Benthosema pterotum
CTGGCCTCCGGAGGGGTCGGTTCACAACTGCAGAGGCGTCAGTGGAGCGTACAGTGCAGTCAGCAGGTGAGGCAGACAGACATCCCTCTAGTAGTACAGAGACAGACTGCACGGTTGCATAATCTGTGTTTACGTAAAGAGCACAAGGACTCCAAAGTGTCAGAGTGTCTCCCCTAATAATGCTCCTAATGTCTGTTCCTCTCTCATCCGAGTCACTGACAGACAGGTCGCGCACCAACATGTGCGCACACACTGTTTAGCAATGCATGTACAGCAGGGGTGCCCAACCTTTTTTGACCCAAGATCTACTTTTCAGCAGCCAACCCCTCCGCATCGTTGCCAGCCTGCAGTAACTTCACAACAACACAACACTACTTTGTTTTACCACTTAACTTTATGTCCATATAAGCATAGAGTACAACAGACGAAAAAAAAAAACGCACACGAAAATGTCTCTTCTTTTCTTTTCCACCCCTTATTTTTTCTTTCTCCCCCACATCTCCCAAGATCTACTCGTGATCAGGCCGAGATCTACCCGTAGATCCCGATCTACTGGTTGGACTCCCCTGATGTACAGTATGTTTGACTCCGCCACGCAAGGAAAGCATACAGCGACACTAATATGTTAGGTGCAGTAAATTTACATTCAGAGCCTTGTGGTATTGCAGAAGCTTGTGATACAACACATGACTATGTAGCCCTCCATGTGCATGTTTTACCATGTGCACGTGCTGCTGCATTTGCATTCGCATATGCAGTGATTTGAACAATATTTCATGACCCATGGGGACCCCATTAATCTAGCATACCTATTCTGGGGTGAGCATTCAGCAAAACCCACGGCTATTTTTGTTTGTTGGTGCAATGTTTTCACTGGAAAACGTATTTATGACACAGTGGTCATAAATAACACTTGCACGCACGCACGCACGCACGCACGCGCACACACACACACACACACACACACACACACACACACACACACACACACACACACACACACACACACACACACACACACACACACACACACACACACACACACACACACACACACACACACACACACACACACACACACACACACACACACACACACCGCATTGTCCAAAGGAAGTTGAACAGAAATGCGTTTTACTCTTATCTACCTGTGCACAATAATTGTGAGAACAGTCAACCTTGAACTTGTATGCCATCTCGAGCTTCATAATGCTTTCATTTTCATGGTGTCAACACGTCAATTTCTCTACCTCTTGTCTTGTGCGCGTTTGTGTGTGTGTGCGTGCATGTGTGTGTGTACTGTGCGTGTGCGCCCGTCTCCCTCACCATTGAATCACTGGCCTTCACACACCCACTCTCTCAGTGCCATGATCTCACTGCCATCACTCACAATGGGCGACAAACGACAGCACCCCCCCGCCCCCCCGATCATCACTCCTCTTCACATTACTGCCATCTGGATGCAAATTATACTGCAGGACCACCTTGTAATGGAGCTGATCTGAGCTTCTTGTTTTTATCCCTACAGGCCTGGCAAATTGCAGGAGGGGCGAAATCATTTTGCGACCACGACCACTGGTCGCGATCACTATAAAACGGACGCGATCATTGGGTAGCCTGGCTAAAGCCAGACCAAATCAGCTGTTGGCAAAAAAAAATTGCCTGTCAGCAGATTGGTCTGGAATAGCTCAATTGTACAATTTGCTAGTCAGAAAATTGGGGTGGCCAATCAGGATACAGTATGTACTGTACATATTTGAATACTGTGTCCTGATTGGCCACCCCAATTTTCTGGAGTAAGTAGTACAATTGAGCATTTCCTGACCAATCTGCTGACAGGCAATTCTTTTGCCAACAGCTGATTCGGTCTGGCTTTAGCCAGGCTAACCACTGGGCCCACCGGTCGACCGTTTTCAACGGTCGCAACTAATTCATGACGGTCGCAACTCAGGCAACTGCAACATAATTTATATTACATTTTATAATGTTTATATTTTTTCCCTCCAGGTAAGTCCCACCTGGCCGTGGTCCAGAGAGTGAACAACGAGGGCGAGGGCGACCCGTTCTACGAGGTGATGGGCATCGTCACTCTGGAGGACGTCATCGAGGAGATCATCAAGTCTGAAATCGTGGACGAAACAGACCTCTACAGTATGTATACAGTACAGGCCCGTGAACCGTCGACCACTGTGCCTATAAGTTCACACTGGAAGCAAATCCCAATGCGCGGCAAATCGGTTTAGTTTATTTTGTTTCGTTTTTTTCTCCATAAGTGACAGTACTACGTGAGAAACGCTGAGTTGGTGCCAGGGGGGGATTTTGTTTGTGTTTTGACTGAAGTGGACAACCATTGAATTTGACAGCTCAGTATGAGAGGGCTAACACGGCCTTGACCTTGTGGCCGTGGTCAGACAGCCTGAGCCAGTCAAGCAGAGGTCCTCTGATTTAGTTTATTTAATTGTGTTTATCAGTGGTTCTCAACCTTTTTGATACCAGGGCCCACTATTTATGCAAAATTTGAGCCACAGACCACCACTTGACCATCCTAACCCACCACTAAAGATTTATTTTGCTTTTGTCCACAATTCCGGGCTGAATTTGGGAAACAAAACAGTCAAACATACAGATCAAGATGACCGTTAATCTTCTACATTTTCTAACAATAATCTTCTAACAATCTTCTAACACCAATATATAGATATATACATGAGCACAACATAGAATCAAAACCAATAATGAATGAATGAATGAATGAATGAATGAATGAATGAATGAATGAATGAATGAATGAATGAATGAATGAATGAATGAATGAATGAATGAATGAAAAATGTATTAATAGCTTGGATATTTATAGTACAACAACAAAACTGCTTAGCTTTTAAGCACTAGTTAAGTTGCAATGTTGCACTTGTTTACAATAGTGGCCACCACTATTTCATTAAGACATTTAGAGACAGAGAAATAATATTTTCTGTAAAGCCTTGAAGCAGCAAATCACAGAGGAGGTAAAAGAGAAAAGATAAACATACAAAGAGGGTAAAGGGATTGAGAAATCTTTTTTTTTTTTTTTTTTACGTAGGTCAGTTTCAAATTGCACCAGATTTGACTGTGCACCCATGTTATCACATGAAAACATTTCCATATGTAGTAAAGTACTATAGACTTGGCAACTGTAGTCAGGGGTTTACACTATTGGATAGCAAATAGCAAGCGTCAGTGTCTTTCAGATTCTGTTCCGTCGATTTGTTGATGCTAAAATAAATCAATTCCAGTAGATTCCTCTGCATAGCATCTCCTCTCCACCCTCTCCTCCCTTTGTCTTCTCGTCAAGCCATTGATCGGCAATTAATTAAAGTGGAATAAACAGACTAATCCCAGCGAGGATCGCTCTAATCTGCTGTGCTGTAATTAGCTGGAAGGATTGATTCTCCACGGAGATTATTCCAAATGTCAGACTCTCTCGTTATGTGGGGGATTTATTGGTGGTCTTTCTCTTATTAAACTGACATCACCTGGAACAAAGCCTCGAACATACAGTATATCATTCGTCGGGGTATTATCTGCCAGGACAGGGCAGCAGGTTACAGTATGAGTATGTACTACTAGCTGATGTTTCGCCATTCTGCATTTCTGCAAAAACTTCCATGAAAGATCTCTGGTCCGCCTAGCCTACCCGGAGCGATGTCATCATGCATGGACGAGGGACGTAGGGGTGGTGGGAGGGCTGGAGCACATCCTCCCCCAGGCACAGCCCCTCCTCGGGCAGGAGGGGACAAATAACAATGATTTGAATCAAAACAGTCTTCTGTTACTAGGCCTAATACCTAATTATGCTGTATCACACTATTGCTTACGTTAGTAAATTGCCTGTGTCAGTTTGCTCATGCTTGTGGAGCTCCCGCTTCGACTTATCAAGCGATAATTCCCAGGAGGCTGTTATCAGCCATTCTTATCAACGAGGCATGATGCATTGATGTTGCATTGATAAGACAAAAACCTGTGTCAGCACGGTGGCGTGCTTGCTGTTATGTTTAGGGTTAGAGGTGGAGAGTATATTGACCAATATCTTCCTGCGGCCACGCTGTCATGAGGTGCAGCCGTCAAGCACAGGAGGAACGGGGAGAAAGAGTTTTGTGTGTGACAGTCGGCCCAATGATTCACTTATTTGGGCAAACCCAGTTTGATAACTTATAGGAAAAGCAGATTTGAAGGTGCACTGAACTACACAGAGGCATCCACATGCAATTCCAATCTGGATATGATTAGATGTCACGTTCATGATATGTTATTTTGTAAGAAATAGGCCCTGGCCACAAATTGCAGATTTGGAAATATGGAGCGTCAAACCCCTGTTTGACTTCATTGACATACACGTCACTCACAAGACCATTGTTATCGCTAACAAAGATAAAGATCATGAACACATCTGTCTTTCTTTGTGCCGGCAGATCGGTATGAATCTTTGCATGCGAGGATGTGCTCCCAAAAACCCAGAGGGCATATGTACCGCATATATGAGCTACATATACATACTGTATATATTATGTCTGTCCATCACTGCCGAACCACCGGTCAGTCTTGCAGCAGCAGTACAAGCTCATCTCTGCAGACTTTTGACACAGCAGGCTTGTGAACTGCCAACCCTCACTCCCCAATGGGATCATCCTATACATTCTGATAAACCTCCCGACATTAGCATTCCGACATCACATCAATAAAGGAAACATGAGAAACATGGGTCAGGACACATGACCCATAGGTCAGGACCCCTGACCTATGCTGACCTATGGGGAGCCTGTCCATTTAACGTGAGGCAGCTTGATGTGCCACTACAACCCCAGGACATGATGCGATAATATGGCAATAAAGCTAAGCACTACATCCACCCCCTTGCTTGTTTGGCCTCATGCTTCCTTCAATGCCCGAGGAGTCCAAGCTGCCTTCTTTTCACCTGACAGGCGGGGAGTTTCACCGGTTGGACGTAGTGTGTGGAAGGAACATGTTATTCCAACCAATTCCTGTCCCCTCCATCAGGTGCCCAGGCTGGCCAGGGGGAGGCAGTCTAGAGAACACAATTACTGCATGTTTTTGTGAGGGTGCCTACCCTATAGAGCTGCGCAGTGACGTCACCGCCCCTGTTCCGGAAGTCTTTTCCCAATTCATTTTTCTCATAGACTTTTCGAAAATAATTTATATCATGACGATTACGCCGCGGACACAGCCAACTCGAGTCGTGACGAATCATGATGACACACACAAACTTTTGGGACAATAAAATAATTTCTATTTTATTTTATTTTTATTTTATTGTCCCGATGAAAAACGAAACAAAAAGTCTTGTATCATGCCGTTTTCTACTTCTTCCCAATTATATATTATATGACGATATTGTGTTTGTTGTCATGATTTGTCACGACCTGAGTTGGCTTTGGCCGCGGCGTAATCGTCTTGATATAAATTATTTTCGAAAAGTCTATGAGAAAAATGAATGGGGAAAAGACTTCCGGAACAGGGGCGGTGACGTCACTGCGCAGCTCTATAGGGGACACGGGGACAACATGCAAACTCCATACAGGAAAAGCCCTTTTGCCAGCCCACCCTCGGGTATGGCCAGTGTTGGCCACGTTTTTTGGGACCACACCCTCGCATTTTGCATCTCGCAATGTGCACAACTTCAACAATCTCATGTGAGAACATGACCCGCCTAATTCGTCAGATTTTGATTGATTTGCACTGAGCAGTGGCAGAAAAAGTTGGCCTCATTTTTTTTAATCAAGTAAAGGTATGGCGGTAATACTGAAATGTAGAATTGCTTGAGTAATCTGTTAAGTAAAAGTTCTGAATTAAAAATTTGATTTGATTTTTTTTTTCCTAAATAGTTTATTGTTAAAAGGATCCCTGACTAATAAGACAAATATAGCATAAAACATTATACTTGTGTGGTCTAGCCCTATGGAATTATGGAATGCATATGCCAATAAGAAACAATTTCATAAAACTATATATGAGCATTAAAGAAATACGTTTAATATAATTTTTATTGCATATGCGTTTCATAGTTCCATAGGGTTGGCATCATCATATGATATCATCAACATGCGACAGGAGCAGCCTCTATTGAGTGAAACATTCTATATTTGAAAAACCAAATACTTAAGGTGGTTTGATTTTTATTTAGTTTAGTCTTTTAGTTATAGAGGGCAAGTCTAATGTTTTAAGCCATATTTGTCATAGTAACCAGACCTAATTTTAATACCAACAGCAGCTGTGCAACAAATGCAGTATCTCACTAGTCTCGGAAACCCATCTCACAGGTAGAGATAATAACAGAGAGGTGGACAGAAGGCAGTTTACCATATGACTCTGTGTATAAATAAAGTGTCCGAATCTAGAGCCCGATCCATAATTCATGGCACGATGCCATCGTGCGCCGAAAATAGCCCACCTACACGGATGCGCCCGAGCATAAATTAGGCGTTAATTGCCCCCAAGTGGGCTTCAGGGAGTCTTTTGAAGTTTGTGTGTGTAATATAGTGTTGTAGTCGAGACCACTTAAATTGAGACCAAGACAAGACCAAGACAACCACGGACTTGATCGAGACGAGACTAGCACCTAGAGGGTCGAGATCAAGACAAGACCAAGACCTAGCGGGGCCGAGAACAAGACAAGACCAAGACCTAGAGGGGCCGAGCCAAGACAAGACCAAGACTGGTCAAGACCGAGGCAAGACCTAGTCTTGTCATGCCCATTTTAACATATAACGTTCTTAATGATTTTCAATCTTCTATTATTAGTAACACTGAATTTGATTGTTTTGCCCATCTCCACCATTACATTTTTAAACAAAACTACTAATAATATAATAGGGCTGGGGCGATATGGTTGATAACAAAAATATAAAAAATCCCTAATCAAACACATCCCAGTGTCTGTCTTCTGTCTTTTCAATATTTACAGAAGAAAAAACTATATTGCTATTTGTGCCTGCAGCTGTCTTTATGAATGGGTCCTCGCTCCACACAATGAATAGAACTTTTCCTTTGCATTGTCTTGTCTCGAGAGGTCTTGTTGGCGATCAAGACCCGAGAGAATGGCTCCAAGGTCGAGACAAGACCAAGACAAAATTATACGAGAACGAGACGAGACCACAAGACAAATGAAGTGGAGAGCCGCAAGGTCGAGACAAGACCAAGACAAAACAAAGCGAGACAAAAACAAGACCGAGACAATGAAAAGGCCAGTCTTGAGACTGGCCTCGAGACGAGACAATGTCTCGAGAACTACAACACTAGTGTAATATGCACACGGCTCTGTGTTCAACACGTCCTCTCCTTCTCTCCCCCTCGTGCTCCACTTAGAGAACTTATAAAGCTGAGTGAATACAGCAGCTGGGCCTCGTTATTATGAATGAATTAGTTGAGTTGTCGCGGGTTCCGTAACGCCCGCCATGTTGCTCTTGTTATTTTCATTTGTCTTTTGGAAATACATTTAGTTATTTAATTCAATCTCTTCCTGCAATAACTCTCTCCGCTAGATGACCCAATCAATCAATTATAAAACAGCTCCCTTGGGTAAAATACAGTATATGGCTGTAAATAAGGGTCTTCTTTGCAAACTTGTCCTTTTAATTAAATGTATGCACTGTTTGCAATATGGACTACAAAATCTGCTGTGCGTGTGCGTGTGTTTGTGCGTGTGTGTGTGTGTGTGTGTGTGTGTGTGTGTGTGTGTGATATGCCTGTGTAGCTGATAACCGCACAAAACGCCGGGTCTCCCACCAAGAGAGAAAACAGCACGACTTCTCCATCTTCAAGCTGGCAGAGAATGAGCTGCGCGTGAAGATAACGCCTCAGCTTCTGCTCGCAACACACCGCTTCCTAGCCACAGGTAACTCTGCGTGTGTCTGTGTGTGTGTGTGTGTGTGTGTGTGTGTGTGTGTGTGTGTGTGTGTGTGTGTGTGTGTGTGTGTGTGTGTGTGTGTGTGTGTGTGTGTGTGTGTGTGTGTGCGCACGCATGTGCACCACTGTACAGTATGCATTTTTCATTTGTATTGATTTGTTTTGACATTTTAATTTCAATTTATTTTCATTTTCATGACCTTTACCTCAACTTGACCCTGCAACGGCAACATTAAAAAAAAAGTGGATTTGAATCATTTTTGGGTGACTCTTTTTAGTTGTGGTTTAGTTTTTGTAGGTGAATAAAAATGGGTAAAATTCTTGTCCTATTTGGTTAATTTCAGAACTAATAGAAATATATGGAACCAAATAGTGTATGCAATAAATGCAAAAAAAAGTGCAGAATAAATGTTTTATGGGCCCCCTGAGTGATGAATATTTAAGTTACATTTGGCCATAATCATGTCTTTCGCTAATCCGGTAGCTTTTAATGCACACAACAGTGGGGGAAAAAGACATAATATTTATCATATCCTCTCTATTAGGTAATTGCCAAACTGTCTCTATATTCGGTATTTGTGTGTATATTCGGTATTTTTCGTTGCTTCGCTAATTTATTGTGATCTAATTGGATCTGAAATATTGCTATGCTGTGTGAATTAGGTCTGATAATTGTACTTTGTTTGACATGTTTTGATGAAGTCAAGTCAAGTTTGATGAAGATAAAACTAAGCACGCATTATGATTTGAGATTGTTTTAGTAGTGTAAACACACTGACAATACAGTCCACTTCTGTATAGTTGTTGTGTTTTTATAATTCTAATGTCAGTCATTGGATTAGTATTGAATGTAATGAGCTTGATTGACGGATTGATTGTTGGATTAAGAGCTTCTGCTAAATGTCTAAATTGTAAATCAATGGATGGATTGATTTTGAAGCACAAGTAAAGATCAATACAATGACGGCTAAGAGGATTTAAAAGCAAGAAACTTGGCGCATTTGTTGCTATATTTAGCGTTTTTTTCAGACCCCCCTAGCGCCAAAATTACTGAAAAACTCCTGGAAAATCTAGCGCTTTTTTCCTGGTGAGTTGGGGCGAAATTGAGTGACAGGCACCAGAGATAAAACCGTCATTTTCCCATATTTTTTCCTCCTATGACAGTGGTTTTCAACCATATGGTCCCCAGGCTAAATGATGGACAGTTGGTTAACCAGATGTAACTCTCAAGAGTTAAAATATATAAATTCCTTTCCAGGCAAGCATGTGTAGCGCATCCTAGTGCATTTTGGAAGTGCCACTAGTGCATTTGTGATTTTGGCAGTTGGCAACACTGCATTGCAGTCCTTTTTTGTAGTAGGTAACTCCATTCATGGAAATCAGGGGTTTTCAACAGGTGGTCTGGGGACCACCAGTGGTCCCTGAGAGGGTTCCAGGTGGTCCCCAGCTAAGTTGTTTTAACCAGATGTAACTCTTGAGAACTCTTGAGTTCATTTTTACGCTCTCAAGAGTTAAAAATATTCATCATGTGAATTAGTCCTAATCTACCTAACTAGAAGATTAATGGTCATGGACAGAAGCAAAACAAATCTTTAGTTTTGGGGTCTGTGGGGCTAAAATATCCTCAAATGGTGGTCCGTGGCTCAAATCCTGAATAAATGGTGGGCCCCGGGATGAAAAAGGTTGAAAACCCCTGATGGAAATGAATGACTGCTGTGTGAATCTTCCAGAGGTGGAGCTCTTCCGGCCCAGCCGCCTGTCCGAGAAGATCCTCCTGCGTCTCATCAAGCATCCCAGCGTGGTCCAGGAGCTCAAGTTCAACCCCAAGAACAAGCGCTCCCCTCAGCACTACCTCTACACCAGGAACAAACCTGTCGACTACTTTGTCCTCATTCTGCAGGTAGGACACCCACCCACCTGGTCCACATGCATCTGTGTCCTCCTTCTGTAAATATACAAACTGGGCTACAGTACATTCGAAGTAAAGTTTTTGAGCGTTCGTGTTCCTTCTCCTTGAGCATTTTTGGGGATACCTACCACATGGTGTTTGAGCCTCTATACCAGGGGTTTTCAACCTTTTTCATACCAAGGCCCACTATTTATTCAGAATTTGAGCCACGTACAACAATCTGTTGACATTTTAGCTCCACAGACCCCAAAGCTAAATATTGCTTTTGTTTTTGTCCACAATACCAGGCTGGATTTCGGAGAAAACAAATCAGGCAAACATACAGATCAAAATGACCATTCATCTTCTACATTGTCTAGTTCTGTAGACTTGGGCTAATTCAGAACTCTTGAGTGTAAACATGAAACCAATGAAACCCTTGCATTTGGGATTCTAGTTTGATTCTAGTTTGACAGAAATGTGGAAACTTTGTGGGGTTTCCACAAATTTCCACAATATTGAACAACCTAAGAATGTACTGTATGCTTGGTCTACAATAAATTAAAAGATATGTAGAGACAATTAACATAGTTTAATGTCCATATTTTGTAAAGCTAGGGAGCTACTGAGGAGAGGCTAAAGATCCACATGTGGCCCCAGAGCCACCTGTTGCAGACCCCTGGTTTAAGTCAAAGACAAAGTAGCACATCTAGAAGATCACAATATTGTGGAGCTATTCTCTCAATGATGTTTGGTCGTTTTACTATATATTGACTTGAAGCATTGACTTTTTGACCCATTTGCATAGATTTTCAGGGGTCCACCCATTTACATTTTCGGGGGTCTTTGACAAGAACTTTGGGAACCACTTTTTAGAAAACTGTCATGTTTCTGCAGTAGAATCTGATGCCAAGTCTAAATGGGTTATAACTCAATACAAATTGGACACAGCAACCATCACTTCCTACGTACTGGGGGGGTTGTTGTGAGTACTTGCGTCTATGCACCATTGAAAAGGGGGACACCCAGACCCTCACCCCCCGTCAATTTACACAGAGCGCTAAAAGGGTCACAACGCTAACGCACCGACAAAATGGCCGCCCCCTGGCAGATGGGGGGCTGCCGCGACAACAATTGAAAGCAGAGGGATGATGAGTTCATTTGCCAGGAATCGTGGTAATTGGCGTGATTGTTTGTCTCCTGGGTAAGAGGGCCCATTACATGACTAATGAACTGTGAGCCCAGACTAATAGCCTCCAGCTGAGAACGACTGGATTTAACCACTTAAAAACCCTCTATAGTCTCAGAGAACCGGACTTGAGTTACAACTGTACTTTGACCGAGTGTTTCCGTCTACCCCCCCTCCCTCTCCCCCAATCTACAAACTCTACCAAGCCGTCTACAAGCTCACGCGGATTTTTTTTTAATATTAGTATTTTTTAACCATTGACTCTTGAATACTTACAGTATGTATATGTAATTTAATAAATACATCTATAATAATTAATAAATACGTCTATCCAGATAGTCCTTGATGTGGGATGTTTATGCTCTCAAGAGTTAAAATATTAATCTTCTAAATTAGCCCCACTTCATTAAGAATTATACACAATTAGAATACTGGCTGGAATTGACGACAACAACTAAAGATATCTTTAGTTTTACATCTGTGGGGTGAAAACGTCATCAAATGGTGGTCCGTGGCTCAAATACTGAATAAATAGTGGGCCCTGAATCAAATTGGTTGAAAACCACTGCTCGATATATTTATTTTCTCCTTTCCAATTTCACCCCAACTCACCAGCCAAAAAGCACTAGATTTTCCGCCAGGAGTTTTTCACTAATTTTGGCGCTAGGGGGGTCTGAAAAAGCGCTAAATATAGTGACAAATGAGCCAAGTTGGCAACACTGGCGTAGCTTAAATTTCTGACCACAACTATCATCTCATTTGAAATTGGAATATATTAACACCCCAGGGGTGCCAGACGGGGCCTGTCAGAGTATGACCACAGCTGCACTGACACAACTTCTGTAACTCCTGCTACTGATTGTGATAACAGGCTGTATTGGTGTTGTAGGGTCATGTGAAGGAGGTGGAGAACTCTAAAACATTATAGATTATAAGGAGGTTGGTTGTTTTCACCCACAGCTGCGGTATGATAAATGACGTCAGGGAGGGAATGGCATTGAGATGTCAGAATCACAGTGTGTTGTTGTTGTTTTTTCATTGGCACATTTGAATGTCAAGGTAGTAGCCTCTAGGAAGAAATACATACAAAAGGGAAAACATCATTGCACATGACACCAAGGTGTCTAATAAAGGAATTGTCACCTAAATCACGGCAGTCAATATTCAACAAGCTGTGTTGGCATCGTGTGGAGGTGGTGGAGGATGAGTGTGTTTAACAGGCTGTTAGTGTTACAGGGTGGAGGTGGAGGATGAGTGTGTTTAACAGGCTGTTGGTGTTACAGGGTGGAGGATGAGTGTGTTTAACAGGCTGTTAGTGTTACAGGGTGGAGGATGAGTGTGTTTAACAGGCTGTTAGTGTTACAGGGTGGAGGATGAGTGTGTTTAACAGGCTGTTAGTGTTACAGGGTGGAGGTGGTGGAGGATGAGTGTGTTTAACAGGCTGTTAGTGTTACAGGGTGGAGGTGGTGGAGGATGAGTGTGTTTAACAGGCTGTGTTGGTGTTACAGGGTGGAGGTGGAGGATGAGTGTGTTTAACAGGCTGTTAGTGTTACAGGGTGGAGGATGAGTGTGTTTAACAGGCTGTTAGTGTTACAGGGTGGAGGTGGTGGAGGATGAGTGTGTTTAACAGGCTGTGTTGGTGTTACAGGGTGGAGGTGGTGGAGGATGAGTGTGTTTAACAGGCTGTTAGTGTTACAGGGTGGAGGTGGTGGAGGATGAGTGTGTTTAACAGGCTGTTAGTGTTACAGGGTGGAGGTGGTGGAGGATGAGTGTGTTTAACAGGCTGTTAGTGTTACAGGGTGGAGGATGAGTGTGTTTAACAGGCTGTGTTGGTGTTACAGGGTGGAGGTGGCGGAGGATGAGTGTGTTTAACAGGCTGTTAGTGTTAAAGGGTGGAGGATGAGTGTGTTTAACAGGCTGTTAGTGTTACAGGGTGGAGGATGAGTGTGTTTAACAGGCTGTTAGTGTTACAGGGTGGAGGATGAGTGTGTTTAACAGGCTGTTAGTGTTACAGGGTGGAGGATGAGTGTGTTTAACAGGCTGTTAGTGTTACAGGGTGGAGGATGAGTGTGTTTAACAGGCTGTGTTGGTGTTACAGGGTGGAGGATGAGTGTGTTTAACAGGCTGTGTTAGTGTTACAGGGTGGAGGATGAGTGTGTTTAACAGGCTGTGTTGGTGTTACAGGGTGGAGGATGAGTGTGTTTAACAGGCTGTGTTAGTGTTACAGGGTGGAGGATGAGTGTGTTTAACAGGCTGTTAGTGTTACAGGGTGGAGGTGGTGGAGGATGAGTGTGTTTAACAGGCTGTGTTGGTGTTACAGGGTGGAGGATGAGTGTGTTTAACAGGCTGTTAGTGTTACAGGGTGGAGGTGGTGGAGGATGAGTGTGTTTAACAGGCTGTTAGTGTTACAGGGTGGAGGTGGTGGAGGATGAGTGTGTTTAACAGGCTGTTAGTGTTACAGGGTGGAGGTGGAGGATGAGTGTGTTTAACAGGCTGTGTTGGTGTTACAGGGTCGGGTGGAGGTGGAGGTCGGCAAAGAGGCACTGCGCTTTGAGAACGGAGCGTTCTCCTACTACGGCATGCCGGCCCTCATGCCAGCGCCACCTGTTGGTAAGTGAAGTAAATTTAACCCAGGGGAGTGCAAACTTCTACCTGACTGACCCAGGGGCGTTTTTTTGCCATTAGGCAGACTAGGCAGTTGCCTGGGGCGCCATGAGAGGAGGGGGGAGGGGCAGTCACCGGAGCGACCACCAGACATGCTTTAAAAAGGATCCCAGGCTAATAAGCCTCATATCAATGAATACGTTATACTTGACTGAGTTGACTCCATAACTAGAATTGAACATTTAAAACACATATATTTTATAAATAAGTTTAAAAATAATTTTACTGTGCCTGTCATAGGTATGTCTGATGAACTAGTACCAAATGGTACTAGGAACTAGAAAAAGTGCCCTTCTGGTCACAAGTCTCCAGCAGGAGTTCAGCCTGTGGCCTCCTGGTGGCGATATAATAGGCCAATATGAAAAGGGTGCCATTTCTTTTTTTTACGCCTTAGATGGCATTTGGATGATTTGAGGCATTCTGTTCCAGAAATGTGCTTTGCAAAACATCCATCTGTTGATGGCGTAATATCAGGCCAATGTGAAAAGGGTGGCATATATTCATTTGCCTAGTAGGAAATATTGCATGTAAATTGCATGCTGCGTTCACAATTTGAAGCATTTTTGTTCAAAACTAGCCAATCCTGCAAACTTGGCTCACATTGCCTTTCGACCAATGTTGAACAATGTTGTGTCTTGTTTGTGCAAAATTTGACCAGCACCGGATTAACGTTACAATTAGATTACCTGTACACAGACGGACAGACACACGGACAAACACAACACACGGACAAACACAACAAAACAACATGGCTGCTGCCTCACTGCCATGGACAGAAACAAGAATTTTATACCTATTTTTCTCCTAAATGAACATCTTGAGAACTGTTGGGTGAAAATGATTAAATTCAAACTAAAACAAACTTAGTGTTATAACTAAGTTTTTGTTAGCATGTTAATGATTTTTCTTTGAGGCTCCTTCTAAAATGTAAAATGGGTGGAATTCCCTTTCAATGGAAGGTGTGGCCTATTGCCATATATCTCATCATGTCGACGGTGATGTTGACATCGTTAGTTGATATTGATCAAAATATTGCTAGTCTATCAGGGCCTATACTCTCTCCCTGTGCCTTCGGCATGGTGGAGACAGTTAGGTAATGTTCTCCTGTCTGACCATTGCACAGTACAACCAGCCATAGCATGGCTCTCCGCGGCCCTCTGGCCTGGGAGAGTAGCAACACATGTGGAGACTTTCAGCATGCTGTTCTAACGGGAAGGCAGGAGGAGGCCTCCTGCCTTTACTCCACATGCTGTGACTATGGAACGAACGATGATGTAACTGAGTGAAGCTGACCAATAAAATGATGGATAACGGACATGCCTGCATCTCACACTTCATGTCAACAACGCAGCTACAATGAGGAATTAGGTAATGTTTCCACAGTCCCTGTAACAAAGATCCATCACAAGAAAAGAAAAAAAAAAGAAAGAAAAAACAGCCCAGAACCACGATACAGACACTGCAGGGAGCAAACGCAATTCCCATACCATATTCTTCAATATAATGGAGTCTAAAGACAAAAGCACCACATTTGGCCCAGATGTATAACCACGTTTGACCCTGATGGTCGACGCTTTTCATGGCGCTTTTTGCTAAAAGGAGATTTAGCCAGTCGTTATTAGTTATTCAGAATACCTATGATTGTGTCAGGAGTATTATCGGACAATGTTTATGGCCAGGCAACCAATAGTTGTCAACAACAAACAGCAACAACATGTCACCGAACAGCAATAAATATTGATGAAGATTGCACCACACACACACACACACGCACACACGCACGCACGCACGCACGCACGCATGCACACACACACACACACACACACACACACACACACACACACACACACACACACGCAGTCAGAAGCATGACTCACGCCTGCCGTGCACCACTTGTATGAGCGTGCATGTTTTTACACACCTGCTGCAACCGATATTACAACTCACAAAATCTATATCTCAGAAAGAAATAACACAAAACGTGACAAAAAAAAATCACTTTCACGCCACCTGATGGGTCCCATGGAGTAAAGATGGAGAGGAAATGAAAGAGAACAGAAGTGTTCCGATGAGGTTGCTCAGGTGGTGGAGGTGGTACTAGTGGTGGTGCTCCATCTTGGTCAACAACACATATACGAATGCAATTGGTCGTGTTCAATAGAGGGCCACTGCGCTAGCGCCCCGACACACACACAATCAGTCTACTGTAACTGTACAACAAACCACAGAACAACAGTCTACATAGTAAGGGTGCCTATATGTGTAGAAGACAGTAGTTGCTCTCTACACTGGCATTTTTTTTTTTCGGATACCAGTTGTTGAGGTCACAAATGTTTTTTTGAGGGACGCTAGCCTCAAACATTGTGTAAATGCAAACATTGAAAACAGAGAGGTGAGGATACAAATTGCTGGCCGGAATAAGATGATGCATGATGATAAGAGCACCCCTCACTTCACACAGTTGTGATCTTTTATTATAATCACACAAGCAGATTATCCAAATGCATTTTGTTGGTCCAGACCTATAGCCTGGCTACAGCCAGACCAAATCAGGTGTTGGTGCCAACAGCTGCTTTGGCTAGTACAGACATACAGTACTATAATCTAACTATAATTAAGCACTCTGTCTGTCTGTCTGTCTGTCTGTCTGAAACAGGCATAAGTCGTCACTGACTACAGCAATCATTCTCAGTTTTCACACACTGATTGAACATAACATTAGGAAGAGACTGACGAAGCCCTTATTTCAAATTAACACGTCCTTGATTAATAATGAATTTATTTGTGCGTGTAAATTTCCCCATTAAGTTTATATGGGAAAGTCCGACGGGCCCCCTAACGTTACACAAATCACAGCCCACCACTATCGCTGTTACCCCACTGTCATATTTCCACTGCTACACCAGCACTGGAACAAATGGTGACCCATACAATTTCGCTGGCTATACTGTGGCATGCGCAGTGCACACGGGCCACCGTCATTACTCATTTCCTCCAGGTTTCTTAGCCAACCTGCAACAGCTTTCTAAACTTTGGGACGTGTCGTTGCATCTCTGTATGTATTTATAGTTTCGATTTAACGGATGGCACGGCATACTGTCCATTTGCCGGCACAGGCTGCGGGCTGGAACGTTAATTCACCCGTTTTATCGACACAGAATATGCTTTTGATACACTTAACTCGACGCGATGTTGGAGCAGCAGGACGGAGGCAGTGTGAAGGGAGCGACAGGCACCACTTTACTGTATATACTGATCCAGGCTTCATGGGAACTGTCCGAACTGAACATGCGCTCGAACTGGGAGATATTATTGTCACCGTCACCTTTTAAAAACAAGCAGATCTGCAAGCTAACAACTCCCCCGCTCAGTCTACAGTGAATGGGTATTGCGTTTGCGACTACATTTATTCTTCTATCGTACAGCGGCAGTTTTCGCTAAAAACAAGCTGATCTACAAGCTAACAACCGCCGACTCTTGCGCTGCGCGCTCGGTCCGGTGCAGCAGCTTTTGTACTAGCTCACCGACCGCTGTATTCACGAGATATGTGTTACTTTAGCTGTGCGTGTGCGTGTGTGTGCGCGCGACGCGTACTGCATCGCTAGATAGAACCCCCCCACACCCACACACGCAGTTATTACGTCCCCCTTTGCCAGTGGCTTTATGATGACTGTCCACAGAAACAGCTACTTTAATGCAACAAAAGTGAAATCACATTCATCAACACGTTCCTGACCCCCCTTACTTTGCCTTAATTGTATTCCCATCCCCCCATGATCAAGTATACTCACAGTCACAATTACATTAAAGCAAGCAGAAATTCACATGATCATTGCTATAATCTATTAATTCACTACCTACACTGTTATGATCAATTAATTCACTTTACACTGTATATCATTTGGTGTTCATATATTCACAACGGGTAAGGTCCTAGTACAGACATACAGTACAAATAGAGGTGTGATGGCCTCTTAGCTTTGTAGTCATTGCAGTGCCAAATGCATTTTTGAATGGGTGTCAATGAGACTTCTGGCTTGTTCCGGTCTGAATTTCAGCCGCAGGCGGGTCTTTCCTGCTGCCTGACCACTGTCCAAAATGCAGACAGGAACTAGTCGGAAGTGCCCATTGAAACCGATTTAAATAAGGAGGACGTGACGTCACACCCCGGCCGAAACACGGACTGTGCAAAATGCAGTGTAGTGGCAGCCTATTAGCCGTTAAAAACCCAAAATGGAACCTTGCTTCACTTCCTGTAATTTCCTTGGTACCTCACTTCCTGGAACCATTGCTAACATGACTTCTTCCCCCAACAGCTCCTCCTATGATCAAACCTTTAGATCATCACAATATGAATGCATACACTACATTTTAATTTCAGGGAAATATATATTTTTAATCAATATATTCCCAAATAATCATCCAATATTTTATGTTTCATTTTCTTAAAATACAGGACAGGAAATACACATATTGACATATTGTATACATGTATGTGGCAGTGTCACAATAGTATTTGGTCACGTTAATACTATTCATTGGGTACCCACTTTCTTATCCACTTAAATGCTTTGATTTTTTTCTGGTTGTCACAATGCCTTGGGTTGTGAGCTTATAGATTGGCTAGTTTCATTAATTCTATGTGATTAAATAATGTGATTCTTGTATGATAGCGTTGGCAGGGTTTTAATCAATTCATAACCAAGTTGAAATGTTCGGATGCAAGCTAGGATAAATAATAATGGCATTGATACTAAATACTGATGGTGCTATAGAAACAGTGATATTGTTTCTATAGCGTGGTGAGATATGACTGAATGGCTGTGTCAGCAGGAATTAAAATAACTAATTTCAGAGGTTTATCTGGTGAAAAGCCACGACATGACCTGGATTACATAAAATCCAGACAGGATTTATAATCCAACAGACTCTCTCTCTCTCTCTCTCTCTCTCTCTCTCTCTCTCTCTCTCTCTCTCTCTCTCTCTCTCTCTCTCTCTCTCTCTCTCTCTCTCTCTCTCTCTCTCTCTCTCTCTCTCTCTCTCTCTCTCTCTCTCTCTCTCTCTCTCTCTCTCTCTCTCTCTCTCTCTCTCTCTCTCTCTCTCTCTCTCTCTCTCTCTCTCTCTCTCTCTCTCTCTCTCTCTCTCTCTCTCTCTCTCTCTCTCTCTCTCTTGTATTTAGATTTATTTAAATACATTTCAAAATTTGCTTAATGAAGTAGTGAGGGCAAATTCTAGAAATATTTGCTATTGTTTCAAAAGATGTGTTACCAAGTATAGGCATGCTAACATGGAACTGCGTCCAAAAGAACATTCAGCAACATTCTCATGAGTTTGTAACATAATACTTTTGCATTATATTATTGATTTTGTATTGCATCGGATAGATGCCAATGACAAAATAAAATCCATCCATCCATCCATCCATCCATCCATTACCCCTACCAACAACTCTAATGTATATTAATGACATTGAAAGACCTGAGGTATTCTTCAAATTCCTTCTAAATCAGTAGTTTTCACCCTTTCTACGATTTTCAGAAATGTTCAGAAATAACAGATGCACAAGCTTTGCAGGGCGGCGTCAGATAGAGCAGATGATGCGCCCACAGAGGAGCTATTTCGGAAGCGATTGAATCATGTGTGGATGTCAGGATCCTAATAATGAAGTTATTCTTGCAGACAAGACATGTCTGTGTGTGTCACATGTATAGAGCCAGAACATACACTACAGCCCCCAGGAACTCCATGTTTAAAGGCATATTTCACTTTCACAAACTCTTGACAATTTTATCTACTCAGGCTCATATGAGCACCCCAGACAGTTTATAAGTTACTCAATTCAGTATTTAGATATTTGATGTTCATTTTAAGGCTGTTGAAAATAAGTTAAAAAAAATTTTGTTGATGAATATGATTAAAAACTTTAATGCAGTTAACGCATGTGTACACTGACTCATCCCGCTGAGCATTTTCATTGGAAGACGAAAAAAAGGTAGAACACGGTATAGACACATGCAGTAGCTGTGTGTCTGTAACCAGAGCCATAGAGTATAGCTTGAGGAATCTACAAGCTTTGAGGGCTTACAGATCACCTTTTTTTTTTTTTTTACCTATTTTCATGGCATATTTTGGATATAGTGACTGTCTGCAGGGAAAAAGCTGCCGCATCAAAGTAGAAGTGACGTAGAGGGGAAAAAGGCAAAATATATCCAAAGTTGTATATACATTTTGGCAGTGCTGTAGTGGTACTTTTAGAAGTGGGGGGACGCCTCTGAAAGGGGAATTCCCCCCATTTGATTTTTTTTCTGAGAGTGTACAAATGTGAAGCAAATGGACCCGCTAGGGTCCATTTGTACACTCTCAGAAAAAAGGAAACTCATTAACATGATGAAACTCATCTTGATGATGTCATCAAGATGTATTTCACCATGTTAATGATTTTTTTTCAGACCCAAAAATATTTTAGATGTGAGAAGTGGGGGGACGCCGTCCCCCCGCGTCCCCCCTCCACTACACCCCTGCATTTTGGCTAAAAAGTTGCCTATAATCCATTTGTCGTCTTCTCTGTTCAGCTTATACAGGCAGATACAGTTCTCGGGCCAGTGGTCTCAACCAGTCGGACACAGCACTGGGAGGAGGAGGAGGAGGAGGAGGAGGAGGCAGCGTGGGTCAGCTGAGCACAGGAGGAATGTATCTACCAGACTACACTGTCAAACAGCTCTCTGACCTGCTCATTATCAAGGTTGTACAACACACAGCACTCCATATCATTGTTATGATTCCTATCAACAACGCAGTAGTGTTCTATTTCAAGTACCACCCAGTTTGATCTGCGTTTGGACAGTGGTTTTCATTCCATTTTGATATCAGGGCCCAAGTATTTATTCAGCATTTTAGCCACTGACTGCCAATTGTTTAGATGCTGTATACGAGAGGTAACAGTCAGTTTTGATCAAAATAACAATTTTCTGTTTTTTTCTTTTTTTTTAATTGTGTAGAAATTTTAAATTAAAGCCTTAAACACAGGCTACATAGGATAGCGGCACAGCATTGCCATGCATCTAGTGCTGCCCGTCCACACCAACAGGACGCGGGGCTCTGCCGCACGACTGGCTTTGTACAGTTGTAGTAAAAAAGTTTAAAAACACTTAACACTGCGCGGCAACTCCTGGGAATCGGAGCAGTATACATACAGTATTGGCATAATCCAGTATGTTCATATATTTAAAATAAAACCATGCCTCCACCATTATCCTTTTCATGTCACACAGTGGCTCTGTTTATAGACTGGGTGTCCTGAAAGAGAGGTTCGCTCCCTTGCCGGCCCAGGCTGGGTCACTGGGCCGATGCCTGCCCTGCTTGTGCACTAAGAATCGATGTGTTGGACTGGAATCAACTAATCAAATGATTCCTGTGCAACTCAGCGCTCCAAGAGATGGGCCTAATGCAGGGAACAAATTTCACTGCAGTAACGTGAGGGGCAAATTGTGTGTCTTTGACCTCCTAGAAGGCGCCTACACACCACGATGTGATATAATCATGTTCAAGGTTCAAGGTTTTTATTTGTCACTCCAGTGTATGTCAGGACATATACAGGGATGAAATAGTGTTTCCAATTTTCCACAGTGCAATAGACAAGACAGTGCAGTAGACAATAGTCAAGACAATAGACAGTGCAATAAGACAAGTTCGAGACAATAGATGAGACAACAGTAGTGCAGCAGACCAGTAAAGTGCGAACAGTACACCTAACTTGAGGTGAAGGTGCTTGGCTAACCAGGTGTGATAAAGTGGCAGTAGTGTGAAGCTAACAGATAGCTAGACAGGACATATACAACTACTAGAAACTACTACTAGAAACTACAGTATATTACAGCTAGAAACTACAACTAAAAATCTAAAGCTATATGAGACTACATAGCTACAACTAAACAAACAACATATAGCTTACTATGAGGTGAGGTATACATGTGCAAGATAGGATAGGATAGGATAGCAGCAGTTCGATCCAGTCCTTCAGTTGTATGTGTGTTTGACCATGTGTGAGTGCGTGCGTGTGCGTGAGTGTGTGTGCATGTGTAAGGGGCAGTGGGTAGTTGAAAGTTCAGCGTCCGTGTGCATGTGTGTGTAGGGAGTTCAGCGTGTGCGTGTGTGCGCGTGCATGTGTGTGTAGGGAGTTCAGCGTGTGCGTGTGTGCACGTGCACCCCCACCGTGGGAGGGGGGAGGAGTGGCAGCATGGGGGGTGCGGAGTGGGAGGGTGCACAGTGGCGTGCGCAGTGCGAGGGAGTGGGAGGGAGTTCAGCATCCTGACAGCTTGGTGAACGAAGCTATCGTTCAACCTGCTGGTCCTTGCCCTGTGGGTACAGTATGAAACACAGAAGGATTCAGAGGGAGTTTCTGCCTGGCAGCAGCGGTATAGGGTGTAATTGGTTGACTTCCCAGCGGCCCGCCGTTCTCTGTAGTACAGCCTTTGATATTTCCAATTCCCTGATCCTGACTGAACGCAGACATCCTCTCTCTCTCTCCTCTCCGTTCGGCTCTTAGCTTTAATCACCGGCAAAGAAATGGACTCCCATTTCCACTGTGCATTATTTAGCCCTTTTTTTTTCGATGATGGATGTGTGCTCTGCACATTAACCCTCCTTAACACATTATGTTATTTCTGTAGAATCCCTCCTGCCGCATTGCTAAGACCCTATGCTGCATGTAGCATAACAAATCTGTCTCCGAGTCCTCCTCTCCCACCAGTGTTGCCAACTTGGCGCATTTGTCGCTATATTTAGCGCTTTTTCAGACCCCCCTAGCGCCAAAATTAGTGGAAAACACCTGGCGGAAAATCTAGTGCTTTTTGGCTGGTGAGTTGGGGTGAAATTGGTTGGCAGGCGCCAGAGATAAAACCCTCATTTTTCACCATTTTTCCTCCTATGATATGGAGCCTTATAGAGCTGTAACTCTTGAGAGCGTTAAAATGAAACCAAATGGACCCTTACGGGTCCATTTGGTTTCATTTTACGCTCTCAAGAGTTAAATTATATTTAAATGTCTGAATTAACAGATTTTCAAGAATCTACACATTTAGAAAATGTAGGAGAATTGATATTTTGACCAACATTTTTTTCAGTTTCTCTCTCCTAAATTAGTCTGAGAAACTAAACTCAACATCAGATGGTGGTCCGTGGCTAAAATGCAGGGATAAATAGTGGTCCCTGGTATGAGAATGGTTGAAAACCCACTGCTCTAGCGCATTCTAGTGCATTTTGGAAGTGCCACTAGTGCATTTTGTATTTCGGCAGTTGGCAACACTGTCTCCCACACGAAGACTGACTCATTACAATATGCAAAGCGCTGCGCCGGGGCAAACACACACATCCTGTATATGCACACACAAGAAATGCACACACAGTTAGAGGAGCTATTTTGGAAGCGATGGAGCTTAATCATGTGGATGTCGAGATCCTAATGGATTTATGGTTGCAGACAAGACGTGTGTTATTATGTGTGTGTCACAAGTAGACATGGCTGCACAGCATGGCTGTGGATTTAGCGTAGTGCTTAATGTTGGCAAGTTTGATCTAAAATTAGATAAATCTGCAACGGTTCAACATTCAGGCTACAGAGGTGGGGGAAATACGCGTATAATCTGTCGGAGGGAGAAACCTCAAAGCAGATCTGCAAGCTCTTTGCGACGCACTTCAGATGCTTTGTGTGATGCGTACTTGTTGGAGGCCGAATGATCACTCTTGGCCATCGTTTCCAAACACTGATTAGGCCTAGTGGACAGAAGCACAACATGCATTTCGACACAATAATTCATTTAAATGCATTGGAGAACATTTTTTGCTATAAAATGGAAGTGCAAGAAGCAGCAAAATTGTTTTCCCTCCATCAAAGGCAGCTTTTTTTTAAAATCAAGTGCAAACATTTAGCAGCTTTTGGAACATGAGAGAACCAAACAGAGTCAGTGTCAGAAACACTCAGCTATACATCACCTTACGACCATAATCTACCAGATTTTCAATGAAAGTGGTTGTTACAAAAAAAAGAATCTTCTACGAACAAACTATCAAAGCGTAAAATAGTATACATCCGGGGTTAGGTTGGTGTTTCAAGTCAATGACATCATTTTTTTGGGCCGGGGCTGAACACCATATTCAGGGTTACGGTTAATTTGAAATATCTTTGAAATTTGGGTTGTTGGCATGCCATCATGTTTGGTGGGGCTGTCAGGGCATGCCCATGCCTAGATCCGCCCCTGATCCCTAAACTAAAATAATGATGTCTCCAGCACACACATACTGTATCATGAATAAGTCAGAGTGAACACTGACCACCATGATATTAATAATGTCTCCTCCTCCTGCAGATCAGCAGACACCACTACCAGAACGCCCTGATGGCCACGCTGATGGACAGCAGCCCCCAGACCCCGGACCCCACCGTCGTCCCCCCGGTGGTCCCCGACACCAAGGGGAGACACAGCATCGCCCTGCCGCTCACGCACGCCCACACGCGGCTGGGCCTGGCGCGCCTGGCACACTTCCACCGCCATGCCGGGCTGCGAGGGACTACCACCCAGCTCAACCAGAGGAGCAGGATAGTCCGTGAGTATAGCGCTACATTCTACTACTTTAGAAGCACACAGTGCTAGTACAGTGGTTTTCAACCAGTGGTCCGGGGACCACCAGTGGTCCCTGAGAGGATTCCAGGTTGTCCCCAGCTAAATGATGGACCGTCTATTTGTACGTCAAGCTGCCCTCACGCTACAGAAACAGCAGATAGACCCTATGGGCCTCATTCAGCAAATCTTACTTATACTTCCCCTTGACAGGCCCTGGCAGATACAGGGCCAGAAATAACTGCACTCCTACAGAGGCTTTGTTCAGACAGCAGGGAAATCACATTTTGTCTCACAAATCTGATCTTTAGGACTGACTGTCCACTAATATTAAATCTCCACTCTGTTATTTGCAAGTGATCAGATTGGATTTGTCGTGTATTCAGACATTGTCAACATGTTTATCTACTTTAGTGTACCACTTCACTGTGGTAATGATGTAACGACGTATTATTACAGCATGTGACTCTGTGAGTAAATGCATACTTTATTCTCAAGCTGCGAGCGGGCCGAAATTAGTTTTCTCTGATGGGTGGCTGGCATTTCCCTTGGATAGATAGGGGTGAGAAGTTCATTCATGCGGGAGAGACTCAGGGCCTGATTTTCATAACATGCGTTGTCTGTGATGCATCCCGCAGCCCGCAACTAAATCCCTTGCTCTTTTCGTCACCTTTCCTCTTCCCTTCGCCACCTACCAGCATGTTCTATACAGCAAATGAGAGATTGATGTTTGACGATCACACAGCACTTCGAAATGTAAGAAATGGTCCAGAATTGACGGAGATATGATTTATCAAAAAGACCAGCTCTCGGCGGCACCTATAATATAGCATTTTCCCATTCTTTTAGCAATTTGCTTTAGAACGTTTAGTAGAGTTGGGCTAAATGCATGTCGCATATAGCAAAGGAAACATCAATACTGGTTAAAACTAAACTAAGGATGGCTGTTTGAGCCACTGACTGGTCTGGACTGGAGGATTTTCTACAGGACTTGGGCGTGTGATACGAGGGAGTTTATCACATAAGCTGTCCGTCCCGTCCCCTCCGTGTCCGTGCATGGTGAAAACACAGACACACACAAACTGGCACAGCGCTGGATAAAGTCACCCTGATTGGTCGCAGGGCTTAGAGAGGATTTCCTTCTTCACATCCTACCATCTGTCTTGTGCCGTGGCATCATGCCACCCTGCGTGTGTGTGTGTGTGTGTGTGTGTGTGTGTGTGTGTGTGTGTGTGTGTGTGTGTGTGTGTGTGTGGCATGCATGTGTGCACATTACCCGTGTGTTGTCCATGTGTCAAGTGCAGTTTGAAATTTTGTCTTTAAAGCTGCAATCAGAGAGATTTGTTTTTTATAGCACATTTGGAATCCATGGGTCTAACGCCACAGGCGATGGCATGTCTCAGCGGTGGGAAGTATAACTACATGTACTTTCTGTCTGTATTTAAGATAATGTTAATGACATTTAGAAGATTTATAACACTTTCCTGTGGTTTTTATACGTTATGTGTAACATGTGTTTTTATACTGTATATACTATACAGTATATATATATATATATTTTTTGTTTTAGAAGTGAGCCCAGTGTCTCTGAGGTCATCAACACTACTTCCTGGACCACAATTCCCACAATTCTTTGGTTCGATGCACCTCCTTTGGATAGGAGGAGGACTGTCTTACTGAGACAACTTTTAGTCCAGGAAGTGGTGTAGATGACAGAGACACTAGACTCACTACAAAAATCTAAAATATCTAAAACCGCATATTACACACTTAAAAGACTCAGAAGAACAGAAGAAAGTGTTGTAAATCTTCTAAAAGGTAGTAACATGTGCATTTTTATAAAAATGGTGAAATGACCCTTTAAGTACAGTACAGTACAGTACACGTAAATGTACATACTAATTACTAGTTACTTTACACCACTTGTCCAATACTTGACCCCATGAGGGTCCAAATGTCACAATTTGAAAGAGCAGGAAGACCACATCTAACTATCCACTGCTGGTATGCTAGTTGGATTATTTATTACATACTTGCGTACACATTGATTAAGATTACATACTATTAAATTCAATAATCTCTGTAATAATGCAACTAGAAGATAATTCTCCCGATAGAACCTAGCAGTTATATTGTTGTAGGTAATATAGTTTACAGGCATGCAGTTTATACTGTATATTGCATAATTTAGCACAGGCCTCTGCTGCCCTCTACAGGAAGAAAGACAGAAAAGCATGTTTTAGTAGTCTAGTAGTCAAGGTATTCCAGCACACAATTTTGAGTTTTATTATAGTTGTTGAGAAATATTGACAGATTTCAATGCTTTTACTTGTGCTCCACTACAAATTCACAGACAAATTGGAATAGGCTACCTTTAAAAACATGCATTAGTCATTTACATATAAAATAGTCAATCTATCAGGGGTGGGACGATTCACTTTATGATAAAAAAAAATACTCTGCTTTTATTATACTAGAACATTTGAAAACAATTCTAAAGCATATGCACCACAACAAGCTCAGTCAACTAGATCAGTGTTTTTTCACCAGTGGCCCCTGAGAGGATTCCAGGTGGTCCCCAGCTAAATGATGGACAGTTGGTAACCAAATGGATCCTTATAGATCTGTAACTCTTGATATTGTAAAATGATCATCATTTTCATTTTAAATTATATTTAAACATCCGAATGACTCAATTCTCAACAATCTACACGTTTTAGAAAATGTAGAAGTGCTGTTATTTTGGACCAACGTTTTGCCAGTCATCTCAAAAGCAAATCCTTGCTTTTGGGTCCGAGACTAAACTCAACATCAAACGTGATCCTGATCTGTGGCTAAATAGTGGGCCCTGGTATGAAAAAGGCAGACGTATTTCTGCACTGAGGTACTGATACTTGTACTTTCTCTTCCTCTCCCACAACACCAGAGGGAATGCTACTAACCATGTCCAACCCAGATTTGGCACAAACAAGGGTCTTAATTCCTTCCGCTCATATGCCACCAAAATGTGGAATGCCCTATACCAACCGTCATAAAGGCATGTGAATCCCTTCACTCCTTCAAAACCGCTCTCAAAGGGCACCTACAGATGGCTGCAATTTGAAACTGGCCTCTGTAAAACAAAAATGTATATAAAATCCCCCCACCCACCCCGCCTCTCCTCATTGTACATTTCTCTTTTCCCTTTTTACCTCCACTATGATTTTACCTCCATGATTTTACTGCTTCTGATTTTACTGAAGTAGTTGTTATGTATGTACGGTATTTGAATGCCTTAATGAAATTAACAAGTTGGCCACTATTGTAAACAAGTGTATGCTTAACTAGTGTGAGCTTTTTCAGATTTGATGCAGTTGTACTTGAATTGTACTGTAATTCTCCAAGCTGTTATCAGTTTTGTAGCAGTGTGTACTTGACTTGTACTGTAACTCTCATCTCTGTAAATAAAAAAATCATTCATTCATTCATTCATTCATTCATTCATTCATTCATTCACTCTGTCCTACAGGTAGTAAATCGGACGGCCAGAGAAGTCCCAACGACAGCGTGTTCCTGCGTCTGGATGAGATCCCATACATCCACGAGGGCCAGCGGGAAACACAAGACCATGGTGAGGAGATGAATGGAGAAATGAAACCAAATGGACCCGCATTTGGTTTCATTTTGCGCTCTCAGTTAAATTATATTTAAACATCCAAATTACTTAATTTTCAAGAATCGACACAATTAGAAAATGTAAAAGAATAGGTATTTTGACCAACATTTTACCAGTTTATCTCACCTAAACTGTGAACAAAAACTTGAAAATCCTTGCTTTTGGAGTCCAAGAGACTAAACTCAACATCAAATGGTGGTCCGTGGCTAAATTGCAGAATAAATAGTGGGCCCTGGTATGAAAATGGTTGAAAACCACTGATATAGCCTATAATCAAAAATACGAGCTCAGACTGTGACGTGTTGAGCATTTCAATATTAACCAGTAACCCGTGCATGGGAAAAATATTTGTATTACTTATGCCTTAAACCAGGGGTTTTCAACAGGTAGTCCGGGGACCACCAGTGGTCCCTGAGAGGATTCCAGATGGTCCCCAGGCTAAATGATGGAAAGTTGGTTAACCAGATGTAACTCTTGAGATCGTAAAAATGAAACCAAAAGGACCCTTGCGGGTCCTTTAGGGTGGGACTGACCAGTGTTATTGCAGCTGTTCAACAGACACATGGACAGACACAGACGATGCCAGTCATTGGAGTGTTGTGCAGCACTCACAACAAAAAAATAGAGAAAATTCCCGCAACAATACTGTTCATCTCCCCTGTCTCCATCCGTTCCCAGATGGCGTGCCACAGGGCTCCGACACGTACACCTGTCCGTTCATCAGCTCCGTGTCTCTGCCCAGCCCGGCGGAGGAGACCATTGGGAAGAAGCTACTGCGTAAAATAAGTGAGTCGATTCATCGGCCCGTTTGTCACGAAGCAATGCAGCAGCAGCAGCAGCAGCACACATACGTACACACGCCTACACACTGACTGACATCCAGCACTCTGTCGTCTAAAGCTTCTCCCACAGGCATAGCAACAGGGACAGTAGATTGTCTCGTAGCAACAACTGATCTGTTTGTTTTCCTCTCCTTCAGCCCCGACGTCTGTCATTTACTGAAGGTTCAGCCTGACTCATTGTTTGTTGCTTTAATACGTTTCGACCTGAGAACTGGTTCTACGATGTGTTCTAAATCCTGACGGTTTTCTGAAAGGTTTCTATGTCAGTTGGTCCTCAATATTTCATGTCAAGTACCCCCAAAACTATCTGTATATGGCGTCTGTAGTTTGAGGGTCCCCTCCCACACAAACAAAATATTTGATTTTTTTTTAATAGCAGACATCACATGTCCTGAATGAAGAATACCAGCCATCCATGAGGCAGTTAAGAGTTCCTAAATTTAAGAAAAACAGACTAAAGAAATCTTTTGTACACCAGTCTGTCCTACTTCTAAACCAGAATCGATAAATCCAAGGTCATGATCGTCATGTTTTGCTCTTCGTTTTTGCTGTCGTGTCTGTAATGTATTGTATGTTGAACATGTATGTTGTCTTATATGTGAACCGTGCCGCCATGGATGCAAAAAAAATCAGTACAAACCGTCAATAAAGTTGTATCAAAAGCTCATGGTGTGCTATGAGCTTGTAGGTCTGTTACCAAAAGGTGTTACCATGCAAAATGTCATAAGCAATTTAGATTCTAAAAGCAATGTCTTCCATATCCTCAAAAAAAAAAAAAAAAAAACGAAGATTGTATGTAAAATCGGTTCCGGACCCCCATGTGACCCCCATTTTTCCATGGAACCCTAGAAGCAAAGTTTTGAGTTAAAACATTTGCTAGGTAAGATTGTTGCCCAAAGAATTACTTGAAAGAATTAGAATTTTGATCCAAAATCAACAATGTCTCTATCTGCGACTGGTCACTGACATTTGATGCCGTAAGACGATGCTAAACGTATGAGTGAAACCGTTGGAATCATTAGTTTCCAAAAAGTCCCAAAAGAAATTCGGAATGGGGGAAAAACAAATTACAAAACACACAATTTACTGTGTAGACAACTATGCAGACATTGGGGAAAAGGGTTTTTTGAAAAATGTTACATAAGAGTGCACAGTGGAGGGAGAGAGAGAACAGTAAAATAGCTCAGAGCTGAGATTCACAGCCATGCCGTTTTCCTTGAGCATTCCTTGGTGCATTGTCACTCTGAATGGTGCATTTTCAAAAACCCAATGCCATCTTCTAACCCTCCAGGTAACAAGAAGAGGAACAAGCCTCGAGACGACGACACGTGTCTGGAGGAGGGCTTGGAGCCAGAGCCGACGACGAGCTAGCACAGTGCCACCAGGGGAGAGACAGAGAGAGAGAGAGCAGAGAACTTTGTTTTATAGGCCTCTTCCTTCCTCAGCGATTCAAGTCTCTACTCCTCTCCTCCAGGGTATCCTCCTCAAACACCCCAACCAGCCCACCATGACGCTCCGCACGCAGATCACATCCTCACAGGAGACTGAGCCAATCCTTTTCTGCTGAGGAAACTCAGGTTCCAATGCCCAACAACAACAAAATACCCCAGACAAAGTCTGTTAACTCCATATGTGTGTGAATTACAGCATCTTGCGTTTTAGGCTTTTACTTTGCTTCGCGTTCGGCTATAAAAAATGAAAACCTGCTGGCAGGAACTTGATACATTGTCCTGTTCTAGGAGTGGGATTGAACTACAGTGCAGAGAGAGTCCCTCAAAGTATGGTGACATTATTTTTCTCCCCCACGCTTTCTACCAGGGACCTTTTGCCGAATTACATTTATGTTTTGCCCCGGAATATTTGCATCTGGCTGGCCACTTGCAAGGCTAATCTGGAGCTGCCCCCTTGTGTCCTGCATACCTGAGACATACAACGCCAACAACTGCATACCTGGGAGTTGGTGGCGTTGAGCGCTTGAACACGTGACCTTTATAGCTCCGTCCCTAAAGCCCAGGGGGGAGCGGATTTCTGACTAAATACACTCTCTTCAGTGTATTTCCCCACAAAACGTTGATGTCACAAAGCAGTGAGGTCAAACGCCAGTGACACTTCAATTTATGTTCTAAAACCTCCCCTACCCCTCCATGGAGGTGCATCGTGTGTTATTGAAAACATAAGCATGCCGACAATTTCTAATAATAGCTTTTTAGGTTACCAGTTCATGAACTGCTGTGCCGCCAACAAACCTACCAAGGGCATCAAGACCACAGAAGATAATTCATACTTTGTTGCACAATCGCACAAACTTCAAGTGCCAATAATGATGCATTTTCAACTAAACACGTAAACTAGGAACAAGGCTGTCAGACCTGTGACCGCTGATCAGACCAAGGAATGGAACAGCATCTGTTATTTCATGTGTGACACAGTTCCCTTATACTAGAAATCAGAGTGGTGTAAAAGAGAGAGCGGTGACAACAGAAGTC
This sequence comes from Benthosema pterotum, assembly GCA_039105355.1. Classification (NCBI taxonomy): domain Eukaryota; kingdom Metazoa; phylum Chordata; class Actinopteri; order Myctophiformes; family Myctophidae; genus Benthosema; species Benthosema pterotum. The sequence continues at coordinate 11,141,297 of CM076974.1, forward strand.
CAAAAATACTGGATCATTATGACACTCATATAGCCCATATATTTCTGCACCCTTTGTATGCAAACTCTACACTGCTGGCGTTTACTACTGGCCCATGGTACTGAAAATAAACTGTGATCTGGGATAGGAATGAGCCCTTCTCTAAACCCCACCCTTTAGGGTTGGGTTTGTTCACTGTCCAATGACAATCCAAATACTTAAGCTTTCCTGTTCAAGTTTTCCTCTTCTAACGTGCCTATTGGCCAAGGCCGGATTAGGGAGGGACTCATGGCTCTGAAAAAAAGATCCATTGCAATGAACAGAGTTGTTGCCACTCTGGCTTTTATACCACTCTACTTTTTATTTTGTACGAGGAACTGTCCCCGCCTGTCATAAATGATACAATCTACTGTACCATAGGCATAGAAATGGTACAGACGCCTACTTCGGCTCTGGGGACATATGCTTTTCAGTGAGGGAATGCTTCCACGTTTGTGGCAAGGGAAGTAATGAAAGGAAGAGAGTCACATACCGGGAAAGAGCCATATAATGCTGCAATTTCACCCTCAGTATGATACGTGTCAATCAAATTAGGCGAATGAGGCGTCTATACCAATCTATGTCTATGGCAACTACTGTCGGCTTAACACTAGACAATATCAACAAGACAACAACAACAACACACTAGCCAATATACTCCAGCCAATAACAGCACAATAGCCATATACACTAGCCAATAACAGCAAACTAGCCATTATCCACTAGCCAGTAATAGCACACTAGCCATTAACCGAAATGGCACAACTCGAGACCATGTCCACACAGGAGGATGTGTTGAAAAGAAAGCCATAGTTTACAGTATTCCCAACTTGAATATCTGCCAAAAGTGCTGCACTCCAACAGTCAATGCAAAGGGGCAGGGTTCCATTTGTAAAAGGGGACATTTTCATAACAGTCACTCAGAACTAGCAAAATTATAAGCTCACAACGCCTTCTGTCTCAAGCCATTGTAAGCTTGTAATTTTGCTATGGTAGAATTAAATTGAACGTAGTTTAATATTAATCAATTCATTCTAAGCAGAAGCACGGAATAAAACATAATCTCCTATATACATGAACCTTAATGGCCAGAGGAGGGGTGGGTATACTAAAACAGGGGCATCGAACCCTCCGTTCCTCCAACAAATCGAACCCTGCCCAAGGGGTATGTGCAATACAAAAGAAAATGTTCCAGCAAAAATCTACTTTTTATTCTTTGTGACGAGTGCCAGTTACTACAGTAGCTGTGAATTATAATTAGATATATAAGATAGCAATATCAGTCATTGTATAGTGAATCAGTGACTACACCCAGCTAGGGTTGGGTGATATGGCCAAAATCATAATATCATAATATTAGTTTGAACACTTTGATATCCAGATGATATTAAGAGGATGACTATTGATGCTTGCACAAAAATATTTATACAGTGAGATGTTTTGATAAATACTCATCAGGAACGCCTAGAAAATAAATAATTGGGTAATAGGCAAATAGTTCAAAATAAAAAAATATTAATGTAACGGTATTGGGTAGAATATAATACGTTTCTGATTATAAGATAACCCCTATTTTTCCAAGACTCATTTGTGGAAAATTGAATGTCAAATAGTATTAATGACTTTTTTTAAAGATATACCCATTGAAAATCCATCTTATATTCAGACCAATAGGGTAATATTCATTTATTCTGTAGCCTAGCCCCAATAGGCTCACACACACGTCCACCCCTTTTGATACACAATGTGGCACCGTTTTTAACTTCTTTAAGTCGTAACAGTGTTCATCAGCATGTTGTCTATATATATACACCTATGTGGTTATTTTGTTTTATATACTCTATATACCTATCACACAGCTTTTACAACCTTGTGTGGTTCACCTCCATGAATGATCCTAACATCATGTAAAGGGAGTTGGCGTTTGGATCGCTGGTGGTGCTAGAGGGTTCCCAGCAAGCCAAACAACGCCACAACGGTGATGTTCAGGACTAGGCTAGATCATCAATGATTATGGGGATAATTTCCAGGACGTCTTCACCACGATGAAATAGTATAGCAGATTTGACTAGTTATTATGATATGACGTAAGTTGATCTGGCCCCACACAGGCCATCTTCAATTTATTCATTGTCCGTCTTAGTGGGCAGAATTTGTGTTGGATGAAATCAGGTGATATTCTGGACCAGATCTGACCATAGTCTTGGTTTGACTTGATCTGTCCCCAATTGAGACGTCACTCCAGGTCTTGCTTGCTGGGTTATAAACTCACCTACTTGGTACACCAGTGTGAAATAGGGATGGAGCTCGAACATTTTTATTGATAACAATAACTTACCGATCAGGCCTATTAAGCCTTTATTATTTTGTGTAAAGACACAACAAATTCTAAACAGAACAAATACCTTTTATCATGGACTTCAAATAGGCTACGGTGCTTTTTCTATCAGGAAAAAAAAACATAACAGACTTGATAAGCCCAAAAGCTTATTGATAAAGGGTACTCAATAAGCTTGTTATCGGGTTTTCTATCGGGTATCGAGCTCCATTCCTAGTCAAACTACCCTGAACTGAGCCACTTGGTACACCAGCGCTAAACAGCACCACACCAGCGCCATCGGCTTCTGAACATGCAGGACCGTGTGCAACTGTGCATGTTTACTGTACTTCTCCTGCTGCTTCAGCTGTAGACTTATGCCTACATGAGCACATTCATACTTACAGCCGTGATCACAAAAAAACTCATGATCGCTCATGTGAGCTGTACGGCTGTGCGCCAGATATAGAAATTAGGCTTTTGTTCATCCAAATTTAGAAATCCCTGTTCGTTCTATAGTTCTGCATGCATAGGGATTACCTTTATCTAAAAAAATAAAAGAGAAGGGGGAAAAAAAGATGAAAGGCATTATTCAGTCAAGGTAAATCTTGTATCCTGGCACTGAGGAATGTATAATTACGTTCACACAGCTTAGCGATGAAGGACTGAGTGTCAGTGTTTGGGATCGCTCGGCTTTGTTTATTAGATCCTCATACTCTCAGCAAGCCAAATGGCGTCAGGAGGATGACGTTGTGATAACATCCTCCGGTGGCGATTATTTAATATTATTATCCTGGGCCAGATCGGATTCTCTTGTGATTTGAGTTTTTGTTTGACTTGATTCGCCCAGGCCCTGAGACTGTGCTTGCCTGAGTGCAAAGATGTAGCTGTTGGCTGTCAAGGAGAGAAGAGGAGAGGATAGTGGGGATATTGCTGTGAACAAATAAAGTACAGAAAGACGTCCCATATGGAAAAAAAACTTTTGAAAGTGGCACCTTTCATACAAGCCAGGAAAATACTATCGATCTTATATCTATTTTGAATGTCATATAATTCTTATAAATTACAAAATTATATATGTTCACGTTACAAAAAATACTATGAATCTTATATTTTTTTGAATGTCATATACTGTAACTCTTATAAATCACAAGATTATATATGTTTCACTTTACAAAGAAATACTATGGATCTTATATTAACTTTATTCTTTTATATGAAAGGTGCCACTTTCAAGAGTTTTGCATATAAATGCTTTTCCATATGGTTCCGTGTTCTGGAAGGGTTCTAGGATACGAGAACTGGAGCTGTAGAAGAGAAATAAGTGATATGGCTGGGATGGGATTTGCATATACACAGGTATGTGCTGTATGTACCAGTACATATTATTTAGACATGGAATGCTGCTCAGTTAGAGAGGCCATTGTTCTCGATATTTATATATATATTAGACGCAATAACGACTTCTTCTTAGATCTCTCTTAAAAATCGGAGCGTTTGCTTTAACAAAACCGCATGAAAAGCTCAGGTCAAAGTGAAGCCGACCCTTATTGTGCAATATTGGCCGACGGCCACGCTCGTCAGAACAGAGAGAAAGGAGACATAAATGAGTTAAATGTGACGCACACTGACGTCAACACCACTGCCTTCCCCTTTAAACACACACAAGCACGCGTGCGATGAGCACACACACACACACGGACACAGAGACGTATGCACGGACGCACGCACACACAGGGTGATTGGGGACACTCACTACAGATACAATTCATTCAGCCTGGTGAGGGCTATGGAAGCACAAAAGATAGCGCACCGCTAAGCAAACCACAGTGACCTGTTCTGGCCCCTCTTGTGTACACACACACAGTGCACACACAGTGCACACACAGTGCACACACAGTGCACACACAGTGCACACACACACACACACACACACGCACACACGCACACACACACACACACACGCAAAGAGAAGGCGTTTGATCCGACATGAATCAAAAATACAAAAGACACAAACTCTCTGCTGGTGGTTCACATTCGAGGTTCAGGTTACATTGTTTTATATTTGTACATGGAGAATGGTTGGGTTTTTTGTACAGTAAAATTCTAAAAAAAAAAAGTTATGATCTAAAGATATGAAGGATAGAAGATACACAATTCTAAATAAAATGACTTAAGTACCAATCCCTGTTTGTTCATTCTTGACTGTGCTTTTAAACTTGAATCGTTTGAAAACCGCTACAGCCTATTTGTTTATTTATGAAATGTGACATTTCAGTCTCAAGTCTTCGCCCAACAAGGCTCACATCGAGTTGAAATAAATCATTATTAATAACACACAGACAATCAGTTTGGTATATTTATTTTCTCGTTATTTATTCATCTTGTAAATTCCCCCCAAAAATGTCAAATCAAAAAGAGTTTTTTTTCCCCTATCGTGCATCGTCATGTCTGGCTTTCACAGACGTTGCCGTCTCTGTGGGCCAGACAGCCGCTGCAAAACGCTGTGGATCAATAGAGTCTTTGTTGCCACTGAGGTGAGAGATGTTTGAGAAGTATAATAGTGCAATAATGCTACTCACAGACAGCTGCTGTGCAAAGTAAACATTCACTTGACGTGTGACTGCCTGAGCTGAAACGTTACGACACTGAAGCCTGGGGGATGTTTTAGTTGGTTGGTTGGTTGGTTGGTAGGGCTGCTGAACTCAGGGAACGTTCTGTCACTGTGTTGCTGAGGTCTGCATCAGACCGCCAGGACTGATCCTGGCTGACAGGCAGGCTTGCGTTCATCAGTGCCGTTTGTGCTACTTTTTTTTGCAGCTTAAAGGCATATTTCACTTTCAAAAACAAAAGAAAACTTTTGGTCGCTTCGTCGTCTACTCAGGCTTACTGTATGTGAACATCCACATAAGCAGCACTTCAACACTGCATTTTAAAACTCTAGTTTAACCAAGACGGATTCATTGAAAATACCCGTCCTTTATTCTGGTGGTTGATAATGTCCTTCAGTGATAAATTCTGTACTCCTAGCCCATTCTGGGAGAGAAACCCTGTTGGAGTTTTAACCCTTCTAGACAGGAACGTGGCTTGGGGCTTCTGTACTGTACAGAAAAATCACATTTATGATGCTGCTATATGAATTTTTCAAGTTTTTCATACAACTTTGCCAGTAATTAGAAGGCATTTTTAGAATCTGCATCAGTCTACAAAACGGGCTAGAGGAGGTTCTTTCCAATATAAAATACACTAAATGAAAACAGTCATTGGACCAGAAAAAAATAATTAATCTATCATGGTTAAAACGGATTATGAAGTTGTGATGGGTTTGTATAGGAAGAGGGCGGGGGAGATCAAATGAATATTAGATAACGAAATACTGAATCAAGCAACTTAAAACCTGTCTGGGGTTTTACATTTGGTCACATTATGTTCTGAGACAATAAAATGATGAAGTGAAATATGTCTTTAAGGCCACACAATGGTGAAATATGCTACAATCTCTGGCTCTTCGAAAAAATAAATAATAAGACGATAATTGATCATTCTAAAGTTTCACCGCCGTGCGGCAGATTAGAAATTGAGATTTCCGTCGGCACTCTTGCGCAGAGACGCAGCCGCTAGTCCAGACCGTGACTACAGATGAACCCTGACATATACACATCCCCCATCCACATTACCAAATAACGCATTGAAATGAATAAATTGTTAACACATGACATGGATCAGGCTCAACATTATATTATTATTATTATTAGAACACTCATGTTTTTCACATTACAACGGATGACCAGCTCTCTCTACACCACATAACACTGTGTTTTCTCATGGCGTTATTTCCACCATGTGGTTAGTAAACAGCACATCTGTTTCCTGAACGAATGCGCGGCCAAATCCTCGCGTTCCTTCAAACTCTCAGAGTTAGATTAGCACAGGATCTGACAAATTATTCGGTCAAGTGATTTAACTTTCACGGCTACGCTGCAGTCGTCTCGGTCATTGCATATGAACGCCGCCTGATCTCCTCGACCGCGCTTAGATCGCAGGCAAATCAAGTTCAAGTATGATGAATAATACTGGAATTGTGCTTGAAGTGGGAAATGGAACAATTTAAAATTACACAGCGTTTTTTTCTAACAACAGAAAGATCACCGAGCCAGCCAGCACTGCTGGGAATGATCTCCAGCACTCACACAGTGCCTAGGCGAAATCCTGACACATTAAATAAAAGTAGACACTACGGGGGATAAATCAGCGATGTCACTCAAAATCACTTAGATTTCGTCTTTGATCTCTGCGTAGTGATGTCACTCGTGGCACTCCACTGCACAGTACCGGCTCAACTCGAACTCAAACCGCACTTGGTAACCAGGTACTCTGTTTTCCCGCTACAATCAGGCCCTCCGTCATGTCGTAATTCATGGAAGCACGTCAGTAAATCACGCTGGGATATTTGTGCATTATGATATCGGATTCACAAATCATTTCGAGACAAATCTCTCCTATGTATGTACGAGACGATGATGATAAACAGTTCTAGAGTTAAAGCTCAGAGGGTCTGGAAACACTATCTTTCACTTGCATATTCCAATAAAAACAGAAAAAAAAAACATTTTAGGTGAGAACTAGGCCATGCAGTTGCTCAATAGCGATTCATTTCACACGGTTTGTTAACATTACTTGGGAAACTTCTCTGCAATAATAGCGAAGTCTGTGACGCGATGACAAATCTCTTTGACCAATCAGGCTATCTGCAACGTTTCACGCAACCTTCTGGCACCGCCCTCAAGCTTGCAAGTTTGATGGGAGGAGTTATAAAAAGTACCAGGTTTTAGCCACAGTTATCTCCAGTGGAAAGTGACAAAACAAAATAAACCTGAGTTGAGCTGCTAACATGCAGTGGAAGCCATAGTTGAAGAGCTTTACATTATGTACGCTTGTGGTGGTGAGAATATACTTGGTCCACACGCACACACACACGCACACGCACACTCACACGCACACTCACACTCACACTCACACTCACACTCACACACACACACACACACACACACACACAGTGCAGGCACAGTTTTGTGTCAGACAACGCCTAGACCAGGTATCTCTTTTGGGGTTTTTGAAAACAGCTGGTGTAAAGAAATTACATTAGCATTTGTAACGTCAAAAATAGAAATAGAAAAAAGGAAATGCTTTGCCGACGCTACAACGTTGAAGCCATGCACTAATAGCGTCATTTGAATCCAACCACAGTCTAAAAAAAAAACAGGAAGAGGCGAGTGCTGCTCTAGGCGTTTTCTTGCTGTGTGCCTGCACCAACACACACACACAGGCTCAGTGGGGCAGGGCCGGAGGAAGAAGAAGAAGAAGAAGTGCTGAGGAATGCTGGGTAGTGTAGTACTCTCTCCCTCTTTCTACTGGACCTTGGTGACAGCCTCGTGAATGGACTGGGCCACGTGGTCGATGTTCTTGGTCGTCAGACCGCACATGTTGACGCGACCGCTGGCCATTAGGTAGACATGTTTCTCCTGAATCATGTACTCCACTTGTTTGGCTATGGAGAGCGACAAGCAAGAGAGTCAGACTGAGTTCTGCACCACAGCGCTGCTGGGACTGTGCCAATTACAACTATACTGGTATGATGTGAATCGATAAATCTGATAACGGACAATAAAATCCACTCTAGGTCATAGGTCCAGTTTCATCACCCGTCCATTACGTCTCTTTTTGTCTGTGATCACAAAACGTAAAAACAGACCTATTCTGATTCATTTTAATATTTCGGGAGGAAGTAGTGACCTCAACATGATGTCATGCTTGTTGTTTGTATAGAGCTCTGCACACATGTGCAACTGGCAGGCAGTATGGACACCTTTATGAGTTGATTAAACACTGCAGTTTTCATTAAGCACAGAAGGTGTCGCTATTGTTGCAGAAGAATGAACACTCATAAACGAATGGTTATTTAACCAGCCTGGACTTTACACTTATGGGTATATCACTGTAGCAAACACGTCATAAATACTTTGTGCTTTCAGTCTCTAGATACCAATAAGTGATTCACTGTTCCCTTTGTCAAAATATACCTTTACAACCTATGGCACTGGCTGCCCAACTTTTTTAGCTCAAGACCCAAAAAGAGACATTTTGGGTCTCTACAGACAGGACCGGTGTGAGTAAAAATAACACGTCACAGCTACAGAAGGGTACCGATCCAGTTTTGGGTAAACAGTGGTCTATGCCGGCATACGTGCATGCGTATGTGTGTGCATGTGTGTGTGAACTCACGATTAAGGCCGGTGAAGCTGAACATGCCGATCTGCTGTGTGATGTGGGTCCAGGTGCCGGGGGTCCCCAGAGCTTCCAGCTTGGCCTGGAGCTGAGCTCTCATCAGCAGTACACGGTCCGCCATGGTCTTCACGTTGCCCTTCCTGTCAGGAGAAAGAAATGTTATTGTGGGTTGTTCTCAATATGGGGTCCAGGCACCACCTCCTTAAGGGAGCGGTCACCAACTAAACCAGTGGTTTTCTTTTTCATACCAAGACCCACTATTTATTTGGAATTTGAGCCATGGTCCACCATTTGAGGACACAACCCCTAAAACTAACGATTTCTTTTGCTTTTATCCACAATTCCAGGATGGATTTCGGAGAAAACAAGAGTCAAACATACAGAACAAAATGAATGTCTTCTACATTCTCTAGTTGTGTAGACTTGGGGCTAATTCAGATGGTGAATTCTTGAGAGTGTGTTTGGTTTCATTTTTACGCTCTCAAAGAGTTACATCTGGTTAACCAACTTTCCATCATTTTATTAATCATTAATATTATTAATCTTTGTATTGTATTTGTATAGCACCTTTCATGACATAAAATGCAGCTCAAAGTGCTTTACATTGCAATAGAGAAGAAGACAAAAAATAGTGGGAATGAATTAAAGAGATCATTAAAATACATCAAAGAAGCAGTACAGTGAGGACCTGAAATAAGGCCTAAAATATAAAATCATAAAATATAAAATCACAGAGAATCAGTTAAAATCAAGTGCATAGAAGTATGTCTTGAGCTGTGCTTTAAAAATGTCTACAGGGGCTGCCTGTCGAATGTATAATGGGAGTTTGTTCCACGCCGTCGGTCCATAGAAGCAAAAGGCTGCTTCACCGTGTTTTTTAGTTGCCATTTTGGGCACCGCAAGCAGGCCAGCAGTGGAAGACCTGAGGGGACGGCCTGGGACAAACTTAGGCAGGCAGTCATGTAGGTAGGAAGGTGCAAGACCATTAAGCGCTTTATAGACAAGTAAAAGAATTTTAAAATCAATTCTAAACACAACCAGTAGCCAATGTAGTGAGGCTAGGACAGGAGTAATATGTTCTCTCATCTTAGTTTTAGTTAAAACTCTGGCTGCCGCGTTTTGGACTAGTTGTAATCTGTCAGTTGTTTTCTTGGGGAGACCAGATCATTTAGCCTGCGGACCACCTGGAATCCTTTCAGGGACCACTGGTGGTCCCCAGACCACTTGTTGGAAACCCCTGAGCTAAACAATTGATAGACAGAAAATTAACAGGCCCTTAAGTATGCAACATGAGTCTGTAACTGAGAGTGTGCAATTTGAAATAAAATTAGCACATTTCAGTAACATTTAGTTAAATGTTTATATAATTCAAGCACCAGTGATGATTTTACAGCATCTACAGATCCCACAGACCAAAAGCATATCAAATGGGATCCGTTAACCTTACAATGTCATCGATATTAAAACAATCAGTAACTCAATCATTCACCGTATGTCCATATCATTCTGTGTCACCAATGTGTGTGTACAGTGTCAGTACATGTGTGCATGTGAAACATATGGTGTTAACCCTTAGAGTAGCAGAATAGCAGATCTACAAGCTCATAACGCGCCACTCGGTGGCGCGCTATGAGCTTGTATCTCTGCTATTTTTGAAAAAACGTGAAAACGTGGTGCAAATCTTGCACCACTTGAAACTAGAAATCTAGACAGGACACAATGGGTTTAACCCTTTGTGTCCTGAACGCGTTTTGGTGTTTTAGCTATTGAAAAATAGCAGATCAACAAGCTCATGTCGCGCCACCGAGTGGCGCGACATGAGCTTGTTGTTCTGCTATTTTTGAAAAATTGTGAAAATGTGTTGCAAATCTTTGAATACATTATTTCAGAAGCAAACATTTTTAACTGAAATCTTTGCTTCTGGGGGATCCCTAGAACAACATGTTTTCAGATGGGGGGTCTGCAGCCAAATATGGATAATTCTGGTGGTCCTTGGCTTGAAATATGTTAGCATCACTGACACAGGAACACAGATTTATCTGAAAAACTAGAATCTAGTGTCAGGAACTAGATTCTAGCATCAGAAACTCAATTCTAGCATCAGAAACTCGATTCTAGTGTCAAAAAGTAGATCCTAGCATCAGAAACTATAATTTAGTGTCAATAACTAGAATCTAGTGTCGGAAACTACTGTAGAATCTAGCGTCAAAAGCTAGAATGTTGCTGCAGCTATAATCTGGTGTAAGGAACTACTGTATAATCTGGCGTCAGAAACTAGAATCTAGAGACAGGACACAATGGGTTTAAGTACCATTCAGCAAAGAGCTCAGGTGTGTTGAGAGTGATGGCCACCACGCGGGCTCCCTGGACCGGCGGGTTGGACCAGGTGGTCCTGACGATCTTCTCCATCTGGGACAGAACCCTCTTCAGGTTGTCTGCGTCCTTGGCCACGATGGTCAGGTTGCCAACACGCTCATCTGACAGGGAGACAGGCCACATGTCAGGCTAGATCACAAAGTTGGTCATCTGAAATTCTGACAATGTCTGGAAAAAATGTTTGCCACAGTAATTTCATAATGAAGGAATAGGCCTGCGGTAATCTCTCCAATCTGTCTTTTGATTCTCGACCTGAAGGTTTTGGGGAACCACTGCTCGGCAATGCTTGCCTTAGAGGAGGCAGAGGTTCCAGATGTGTGAAAAAGTAATCAAAATCAGAATTTCCCTCTTAAGGAAATCTCTGGGCCAAATGACATAGTAATCCAGACCAAATCATCTTTCAGTAAAACTATGCAAAATCAGATTTCTGACACCAAATGCATTGGGGGTCATACAAAAGGCTGAGAATCGGTACTGTATGCGCCTCGATGGAACACAATTAGCCCTTCACTAAGTCCCTCCCCAATCTGGCCCCCTCCAAAAGGCACGTTAGACGAGGAAAGCTTGACCTGCATAGCAACAGTTGCTAAACTATTTGAATCGTCATTGGACAGTGAACAAACCCCACCCCAAAGGGTGGGGTTTAGAGAAGGGCTCATTCCGCCTAGTTGACAGATCTGAACAGTGTGTGTCACTTACTGTAGAGGCCAAAGTTCTTGGAGAAGGACTGGGCGCAAAACAACTCGAAGCCCATGGACACAAAGTACCGCACAGCCCACGCATCCTTCTCCAGGCTGCCTGAGGCGAAGCCCTGGTAGGCAGAGTCGAAGAACGCAAACAGCTTCCTCCGCTGGAAGAAAAAAAAAAAACATAACAAAAACATAACAAAAAATATAACAAAAAAGAACAAAATGTTACCGGTAGGTATTTTTCTTTTTCTTTAGGCAACGCACATAATATGTAATCATTTATAAGCAGTGTTGGGACATATTACTAACATATTAGTAATGTATTACTGATAATCAATGGCAAATATTACTTTCCGAAGTAATATTTCCCAACACTGTTTATAAGACTCCGTCCAATAACGGATGTCGTAGAAGAGCGATGTTCGGCAAGTAAACCAGTTGTAATTCTCTCTGCGGCGTCTTGCTCCGGGGCAACAGAGACTGTGTGTGTGTGTGTGTGTGTGGGGGGGGGGGGGGGGGGGGGGGGGTGAGTGGGGTGAGTGAGTGAGTGAGTGAGTGAGTGAGTGAGTGAGTCAGTGAGTGAGTGAGCGAGAGATAGAGGGCCGTACCTTCATGACCTCAGCGATCTGCATCCACTGCTCTGGAGTAGGGTCGGTGCCGGTAGGGTTATGGGCACAGGCGTGCAGGACAAAGATGGAATGCTCTGGACAGCTCTGACAGGAGAGAGAAACGCCAGCGTTAGATCTCAAGATGGAATGTCTTGTCACTCGTTTCATGACCAATGCATGCAGTTAACCAGGATTGCTGCTGTTAAGGGAGTACCAGGCAATCAGGCAACATGAAATGGTATTTCATTGTACAGCCTGGAGGTTACGTCAGACAACCAAGTAAACAGAAATATCAAACTTCACAGTGCAAACATATTTGCACTGTGAACTACTAATGTGCCCCATAATATCCCAGGCCAGCATTTCGCAAGACATTTTGAGGAGAAATTTGAATTGTACTGTATAGAGCAGTAGTTTTCAACCTTTTTATACCTGGGCCCGTTATTTATTCAGAATTTTAGCCACGGACATTTTGGCCCCACGGACCCAAAACTAAAGATTTATTTTTGCTTTTGTCCAACAATTCCGGGCTGGATTGCAGGAACAAACCGGTTAAACATACAGATCAAAATGGACCATTGATCTTCAACATTCTCTAGTTGTGTAGACTTGGGACTAATTCACATGATATTTTAACTCTTGAGAGCTAAAACATGAAACCAAATGGACCCGCAATGTTTACGCTCTCAAAGAGTTACATCTGGTAAACCAACTTTCCGTCATTTAAGCCGGGGGACTAGCTGGAATCCTCTCAAGGACCACTGGTGGTCCCCGGACCACTGGTTGAAAACCCCTGGTGTAAAGTGAAATATGAGGCACCAAATGCACTCTTCACTGTTCTCCTTCAAGTAGAGCGTTTAAAGGTAGGGGAAGTGATTTCACTTTTGTCAGATATCACCCCAAAAAATATTTTTTTTCTGTTAAAATGCTCTATTATAAGGTGTGGAAACCATATATGGAGTTTCCCCCTCCCCCACGTTAGCAGAGGAGCTAATAAAAGTTCCCCAGGTGGTGGCGAATTCTCCTCCAATCAGGATCGAGCAGCAGGCTCACATAGTGTAGCTACTGTTTGGCGCCCCTAGTGCACCAGGCTGGAACTACAGGATGAATTTCAAATCACTTACCCTACCTTTAAGTAGTACTGAATATGGAGCTCAACAAAAGCAACTTGGTCCAAGAGTGCATAACCAAGGACAATTCTGCAATACATACAAACATACTTGTAATGGTTCCACATCTACAACTTACCTCCAGGTCTCCCAGGAAGCCAGCCAGATCCAGACCTCTCCTCTCAGCATCCCAGTACTTGTATGAACGGACGTCCTCAAAGCCAGAGTTGGCAAACACAGAATTGTGGTTCTCTGAAAACGGCCAAAGGCAGATCGTGTAAATGAATGTGGTCCCACTGAAGGATTTAACTGTCAATGGTTCAATACTCAATATTAACGGGGGATAAAAAGATTGCCCGTCACATATCTTGTGTGATATATTGGCCTGTGTCTTATGAAGGTTACTGATCAAACATGGAAACGCTGCAGTGGTCTACACCAGTGGCTTATAACCGGTGGTTCGGGGACCACCAGTGGTCCTTGAGGATTCCAGGTGGTCCCTAGGCTAAACGATGGACAGTGGGTTAACAAGATGTAACTCTTTGAGAGTGTAAACGTGAAACCAAATGGACCCTTGCACGTCCATTTGGTTTCATGTTTACACTATCAAGAGTTAAAATATTCACCATCTGAATTAAGTCTACACAACGAGAGAATGTTGAGAGATCAATGGTAATTTCTGATCTGTAAGTTTGACCGTTTTGTTTCCCAAATCCAGGCTGGAATTGTGGACAAAAGCAATAGAAATCTTTAGTTTTGGTGTCTAAGGGACTAAAAACATCGAATGGTGGTCCATAGCTCAAATGCTGAATAAATAGTGGTCCTGGTATCAAAAAGGTTGAAAACCTTTATAACCTCTATGGTGTAGCGCAGGGTCTGCAACATTTTTCAGGCTAAGGTTAGCTGATGAAGCATGAGCCACTATGATGTTTTCAGACAGACTGACCTGGAACAAACCCCCATTATACATTCGACAGGCAGCCTCTGTAGACATTTTTAAAGCACAGCTCAAGTCGTACTTCTATGCACTTGCTTTTAACTGATTCTCTGTGATTTTATATTTTATGATTTTATATTTTATGCCTTATTTCAGGTCCTCACTGTACTGCTTCTTTGATGTATTTTAATGATCTCTTTAATTCATTCCCACTATTTTGTGTCTTCTTCTCTATTGCAATGTAAAGCACTTTGAGCTGCATTTTATGTCATGAAAGGTGCTATACAAATAAAGATTATTATTATTATTATTATTAAAATAACGTAGTAGAGTGAATATACAGCATATTATATGTTTATTTGTGTACCCCAGGTGGGCGAGGAAACATAGACCGGTGTCTTGGTGTTGTTGTTGCCGTTGTGGAAACGTCTGAGGAACTCTGCCCCCATCTTCAAAGCACCCGTGCCACCCAAACACTGGACTGCTCCCACCTGTGAGTGACAACGACAGATAAAGATGAACACAAACATACACAATGACCAACACAAATGTAGATAAAGGAGTAGAGAAGGGAGGCACTGCAGCAGCTCATTTTCAATGGGCCGGGCGTTTTGTGCTCAGAAAACGACCTGCCATCAAGACAGCATGTAATGGAGGCCGTTTATTACGCGGCGTCCAGTGATTTATATTGGACACGTGCTTGTTACGTGCACACACGCGTTTTTTGGTAAGCTCAATCCAGTGAGCTTTTTAAAACGCCTGGCATTTATCGACGGCCGGGCGATTTTCTTTATGTCAAGGTTCAAGGTTTCTTTTATTTGCCATTTCAACAAGTTGAATTGGAATTTGTCTTGCTCATATAGGGGGATACCCAGGCTGTACTGAGCGTGTCGCCAAGCAGTGCCAAGCAGTGTCGGCACTGTAGAGAGAATCGGGAATCGCTGCGTTTATGCGGGCGTTTATCGTTGCCGTCTGGAAAGCCCTTTAGGTGGTGCACTGACCTACTGTGCATACTCGATGGCCAGCAAATACCCCCTTTTCCAGGATGGTGGAGCAGCACCTACCCTGTTCTCCAGGATGGCGGGGCTGTCCTCTCCCAGCGCGATCTTGGAGGCGGACGACCTGAACTCGGGCAGCCCCAGGATGGGCAGGTACTCGTGGTTGAGCGTGTCGTCGCTCACTATGATCTTTTCCACTTTCTTCACCACGGGCAGAACCCACGGCTTGCCCTCGTCCGTCCTGTAGGCTGTCAGACGAGACGCACGAAACATAATGTTAATGAGAGCGACAACAAGCCTAACGGAGCAAGAAATCACTTCTATTGTTTACTGAAGGAAGGAAACGTGAGCTTAAATTAGAACGGATATTTGAGCTATTTTTAAATATTATACAATGTAATGTAAAATAAATAAATGTGTAAATTGTTTAGGGATAAGGTGTATGTAAAAACAGTGTCCCTACTAGACTTTTTCGATGAACATCTCTTGTAATGCTTTCAACTGACAGAATGTTCTAAAGGTGTGAAATCCCCATTAGAACATTCAGTAGCCTACTTCTCAACCTCACCAAGCTAAAATGGATGGCCTCTGCTATTATTGTGTGCAACAAACTGAACATTACATACATACAGTAGTTGTTGATTAAATCAACTAATGGCCATAGAAGGGGATATGTACTTGTGTAGGCCTTCTGTATGTGATAAAAAAAACTGGGCAGATATCCTGGGTTGACCAACAGTTGGATATCCTCGGATGATAAATGCCTATGACACGTTTATTTGCTGAGCCAACAGTGGCACGACCAACGGCAACTCTAAATCGATATTTCCAGTCATGACGCAATCATGGTAAGAGATATGCACTTTAAACTGATCTCTGCCCAGCTTTCTGATAAGACGGAGCCACTTACTACAGAAAACTTTACTCTACTTGGCTTCAGAAGGTCAGATATGGTGGTAACCGGAACACTCAACCTAAAATACTAAATAGGCAATGTTTTACTGAGGTAATGAGGTGTTTTGGTGGGAACATTCTTGTATTTGTGTCATATATGCATGCCCAGGTGCAACATGAGAAAAAAAGCAGATCATGCATAAACTTCAACAGCTCATTTTGGAGCTAGTATCTCACACTAGAAATGATTAGTGCAATATTGGACGTAAAATGCAGTTGTTCAATGTGCAAAATGACTCAACATTTCTGCGAATACATGAATGTGTGTGGATCCTTGTTTCTATACTACTTCCCCTGCCCAGATGGGAAGGAAACTGGTGGGAATAGCGCGGTCCTTCAACGCGTTACGTCCAACCAGATGGACTGTACTGATTTTCTTCCAGATTAGTAATGAAAAATGTGAACCTTGCCAGTTTTTGTGTTCAATCAAGATGTAAAAAGGGTTCTAAGTACAATGTGAATCTGCCTAAAGCCACAAGGCATCCTTTGCAATGTCACTATTGATGCGCGTGTGTACATGGTGCTGACAATGTTGAAACCGTGTTGTCCGGCCCCTCTAGTATTAACTTGAAGAGACTTTGTTGGGATATTAGCACTGCATGTTGTGTGGCCTATTTTAGCCAGCTGCACAGGGACCAGTCCCATCTGTGGTGATGTGTGTCTTGGCAAAGGAAAAGGGATTATGACAATGAGGCCTCAGCTTGCTGCGCTAATCACAGACCACAGCTGACGCGGAGTTCTGCATTAGCCGAGCTTCGCACGGGGATAACAATAGAGGGAACAACTTCCCTACCCTGTGGGATACAGATTTGTTCCATTACGATATGGTGTGAAGAAACCCTCATCTACTTTTAAACACATAGTAACCAGTGACTGAGAACGAGATGGGTTTTTAGAATAGGAGTTTGAGTGGCTTTGGCATATTTTCCTTGATTCAGAGAAAGGTATCGGTCAAAGCCATTCAAACCCCTGGGAGTGGCTAGTTCTTACAGCCCCGGAACATTGGTTTTCAACACCTTTTTGTACCTAGGATCATTATTTATTGGGCATTTGAGAGATGAGATTTAGCCTCTCAGACACAAAACTATGAATAGTCTGTTGTTGTTGGATACGATTTTGGACACAATTCCAAGCTGCATTGATGTTACAGAGAGAAGAGAGACAACAGGCAGTACAGTCACTAATTGCGTAAACCTCATAAATTAAGTAATGTGGATGTTTAATAACAATGTAACTCTTGCAAGATCTTAGATTTATGCTTTCATTTACGCTCACTGGAGTAAAAGATCCATTTGGTTACCAGCTCTCCATTATTTGGTTGGGGCACTGGTTGAAAACCAGCGTCCTAGAGCCCTATATGCATGGTAATGTTAGGGAGCAAATTAGACATTTTTCTTCCAAACCCTGCATTAGGGTTTCACCATTAATAACAGTCAAAGGCAAAGCTTGCTGCTTGTCAGGATCAGGGGAGTGTTATCCTGACCAGAATACACCCTGACCATATGCATATACAATAATACATCTGCCAAGTCACTAATCAAAAGATCATAAAGATTAAGTTTTACAGTTTGATTATTAAATTTAATACTGCCCTCAACACATCATATTAAAACAATTAACAGGTTTATCAGCATGAGATCACCATGTTTTCATACATCAATTTCTAGAAAACAAAGAATGGGGAGACTTTTTGCGATTATTGCATGCATGATAAGTATTTAAGCCTGCACAGGGTTAAAATGGATTTGATATTAATTTATTCATTATCATTATTATCATCTTCATGTCAGAAAGACTGACTGACATTACCTGGCTGAATTTAAGTGTAGGCCATGTGGTTTAGTTGTCTGAACATTTCATGACCCATATTGTTTCAAATATTCTAGTATAATAAAACCAAAGTAATTTGTGTGTGTGTGTGTGGGGGGGGGTGGGGGGGGGGGGGGTGCAATACAGTATCAATATCAAATCGAACCATAGTTGAGAATCCAATATAAATCGATCAGGCAAGTGAATAGTCCTACTCCTAATTCTGATGGATTGGGAATACAACATGTGGCTGAACCCCCATCACCACAGCACATGGGTTTTCAACAGGTGGTCCCTGAGAGGGTTCCAGGTGGTCCCCAGCTAAGTTGTTTAACCAGATGTAACTCTTGAGAGCGTAAAAATTTTTACGCTCTCAAGAGTTAAAATATTCACCATCTTAATTAGTCCACTAAGCTAGAAGATTAATGGTCATTTTGGTCTGTATGTTCTGCAAATACAGCCTGGAATTGTGGACAAAATCAAAATAAACCTTTGGTTTTCGGTCTGTGGGGCTAAAATGTCATCAAATGGTGGTCCGTGGCTCAAATGCTGGATAAATAGTGGGCCCTGGTATGAACAAGGTGGAAAACCCCTGCTCTAACAGATTAGCTGACAGGTGACACTGACAGGTGGCAGGTGACAAAGTGACAGACAGTAGTAGGCTATAGTAGCACTATACATACCTCCTACACCCAGGTTCACCTTGCTGCTGTGCTGATCATTGGCGAAGTCCTGCGACAGCTTGAAGACAGCCACGGGGACCGCCTGGGGGACCTCACTGAACAGGGACATGCTGGAGTTGGAGGAGGGTCCAGGATCTGGCGGCTCTGCGGACACAGGGAGCAGGTGGAGGTGGTAGAGGCGCAGGTGGTGGTGAATCAAGGAGGAGATCTGCAAGGAGGTGATGAGCATAGATATATGGCAATATATCTATGGCAATAAAGGAGGAGGAGCAGTTAGCACACCCAGCAAACTGTGTGTGTGTGGGGGGGAGGAGATCAGAGAGAGACGTTCACCTTCAACATGGATTAGTGCCATGGCAGAGCCATTTCGTGGAGGAGTTGCGACATTGAGGGATCGGGAAAAACTGAGCGCTCGATCACTGTTCATTATGCAGTCTGAATAGGGGAAAAAACTGGAGTTGGAATACATTGTTCTCAACGAGGGCGGCGCAAAACAAGAGCGATTTTGGGCATGTGTGCAACATGTCATCTGTTTAAAGTAAAGTATTGTACACGAACGACTAAAGTCGAGTGGTTGTTTTGTGATGTTGTATTGTTGGACTTGTCCCCATTTGTTGTCCCAATTCTATGTAGAAGAGAGAGAGCACATTGGACTGAAGTGAACCGAGTTGTCGTAACTCTGTCTATATTCTCTATGGCTCTGTGCCATCGGGGGGAGGGCGTGAGTGGATCCACCAATGGCAAGCGAGAGGTGTCACTTTGATCCGACGGGATTGGCTAATGTCCAGCTTGTGACCCCGCCCACCCGGTGAGGTTGTGAAAGGGTTAAAGTGCAAACTGCAAAGGCACCAAAACAAGCAAGCCACTGATGGCCAATCACAGGCCATGCCCCCTGGTCGAACGGAGAGTTAAAGGGGAAGTCCACCCATTTTCAATAGTTTACTATGTCATAAGCAGTGTTGGGAATATTACTTTACCTTGTTAATATATTACTTATTAATTATTACCTTCATTTTAAAGCAATATATTATATTACAATATTACTGTCTGAGCAAGTGTAATATATTAATATTACTATTACATATTACTTAAATATATAATTAAATATTTAGCGTCACTATTAAGCAAATATTGCGTAGGCCGGTGGCATACCTCCAATAAAGCAAGCGCACTTGGATATCTGGTCAAATCCATATGAAAACTTGAAAAAATGTCACTCCTGGAGTAATTATTTAACTTCTGCAGTTGTCAAGATAATCTCACAAGAACATTTTCAACGAGACATATTGACAGAAAGTAATATTGAAAGTAATGCAGTAATGCAGAAAGAAAAGTATAATATATTAGATTGTTTTTGTTAAGTAATATATTTATATTACAAGTTACTGCACTTTGGTAATATATTATGTAATATATTAAGTTATGTAGTGCACATGTCCCAACACTGTACTATGTCATTGATGTAGCTTCAAGGTGTTGTGTTGTGACATCAGTGTTGGGAATATTACTTTACCTTGTTAATATATTACTTATTAGTTATTACCTGCATTTTAAAGCAATATATTATATTACAAGATTACTGTCCGAGCAAGTGTAATATATTAATATTACTATTACATATTACTTAAAAAAAAACTTTTTACAAAATGTATAATTAAATATATAGTGTCACTATTAATCAAATATTACGTAGACCAGTGGCATACCTACAATAAAGCAAGCGC
Source organism: Benthosema pterotum (assembly GCA_039105355.1). Taxonomy (NCBI): domain Eukaryota; kingdom Metazoa; phylum Chordata; class Actinopteri; order Myctophiformes; family Myctophidae; genus Benthosema; species Benthosema pterotum. The sequence continues at coordinate 11,161,804 of CM076974.1, forward strand.
ACTTGGCTATCTGACCAAATGCATATGAAATCAACATGAAAAAGTCACTCCTGAATAAATAATTTGATGACAAATTATAGAAAATTAATTTAAAAAGTAATTATTTAACTTATCCAGTTGTCAAGATAATTTCACAAGAACATTTTCAACGAGACAGATTGACAGAAAGTAATATCGAAAGTAATGCAGTAACGCAGAAATAAAATAATAATATATTAGACTGTTTTTGTTAGGTAATATATTTATATTACAAGTTACTGCATTTTGGTAATATATTATGTAATATATTAAGTTACGTAGTACACTTGTCCCAACACTGGTGGACATGATTAAAAAGTTCCCCCATTCCGTGTTCCCGAAAAATGGAGGTCTGAAGAAAACCACTATCATGGTGAAACATCTCTCACCATGTTAATGGGTTTCTTTAGACGCTTCCTTTTTCTGAGAGCGTACACTCTCATTTGTACACTTGCATTTGTACACTCTCAGAAAAATGAAAATGGGTGGCATGAAGATGTAGGCTCCCATGTGTGGCCACGAGGTGGCGCCTTTAGCACGTTAAAATGTGTTTGTTGCGCTGCACCTATGTGCTGCACTCAACTACAGTCTTCTACTGCCACCAGCATGAGCCTCATATTTAATGAAGATATACTCCATTAATACATTGTAGGACAAATTGTTTTTTTGCATTATGGATATATACTATTGAGATTTATTATTTAATTGAAGGTTTTTATTTCATACAGGCCTATACTGCCATTTTTGGGGTGATTCTTTTCAAAATTAGAACATTTACTACAACAACAACATAAACAACAACAACAACAATATATATATATTTTTTTTACAAAAAGTTGAATTATGACATTATATAAAAACATATTTGATTGTCAATACGCTATAGGCCTGTATATGTAATCAGAATGAATTCACCATAGTGCAGACAGAGGCCTGCACACCAACATCAACCGCTTGAAGGTCTTTGACCAAAATGTTGCCGTGATAAAAGTTCATTTTGTAAGTGCAGAAAATCCCACAATAAGCTTAAGGTTGTCTACCCCTGTAAACAGGCTATCATTTTGCTTCCTCTACAAGTACAAAAATATTGGCATTGTTTTAATAACTTATTAATATCTAAATATTGGGTCATAATTGGTTTATTTTTGCCATAATCATGCAGTCTATAAAAGTGACAAAGCCAAGCAATGGCACAAAAACATCTTGGCTGCAGTAGCATCTTATTATTTATGATTTGATTTACTCTTATTTAAGTTATTGTATACCATTTTGGAACCAAAATAGGGAATCAGAGAATTGTTAAGTCCCTGAATCCACTAGAATCCATTAGAAAGAATCAGAATCAAGATTTTCTGTTTCCTATCAAATGAGAGTGAAAATTGACTCAGTCTCGCCTCAAGGCAGCCTTGGTTTCATCTTTCTACCCCCCCTATAGGTCTTGGTCTTGCCTTGGTCTCAAATACCCATGTCTTGGTCTTGACTTGGTCTCGCTTTAGGTGGTCTTGACTACAACACTACAGCTTTTTTCCACCACTGCCTACCCTAAACGTACAATATATCATCACATCTTCAATGTCAATTCTAGGCAGACAGCTACAATACTGGTAATGTTAAACTCTGCTGGAGTGAGTGAGAGCATGCATGTAAAAATGTGTAGAAATGTGTAGAATATGTGTAAATGAGTGTCTGACTGCGAGGAGGATGTTCTGTCGTCCTGAGGGATCTGGCGTTGCATAAAGTGTTGCCAGATTTTGTGAGAGATTGAGCAACCATACAGTATCGGAACACAACAAGAGCGAACACAGTGTGCCACAGTGCATGGGCACTTTAAACCTACAGTATATTTAGCTAATGTACAAGCTCATAATGTGTCACTATTTCAAATTTTGAATTAAAATAATATAATATTTGAAAAAATAATATTTGAAAGATTTGTTTTGAAACATACCATTGACACCCTCTCTAATACACCCTCCCTATTAAACTGCCAAAACATTTTTCGGTGAGGTGTAGAGACACATATTCATTTTTTTGGGAATCCATGACTTGAAAATATTTGACAACCATTGGTTTAATAATAATCACGACATGTTGAAGCAAGCCCAAATTAGGAGCCTGCAACTATATCAATATTTAGATTGTTTGGATGAATTGGATATACAGGACCCTTAAACAAGTCTTAAGCCCTAAACAATACCAAAGGGTCAAGACGGTCTTAGCGTTGTCCCTGTAATGTCATATGCCCTGCTGCACGTTGGCGTGTGTCGTCCCTATAGTGATTTAGCACATGGAATTCAATGGACCAAACCACACAAAGTGGTCAAGACCGTTTTAGTGTTAACTCCTTGCAACCGTTTTGGACCCCAGGAGTTGCATGCTAACGCTTTGGTGTGGTTAGGATAATTTTAGTTATTCTTTCTTTAGTTATTCGTTTTTTTTTTCTCTCTCTCTGCTGTTTCCTCTTAACCGATTTTGAGCTATACCTACTTTTGTTGAGCTGTACTCATTCTACAAACTGTCAGTACATTTTTTAATCAATAACAAGGCCCATGCTTTGTTTGGTTTTATTGTATTAGCATCCCTTTGTACAGAACTGTACTTTCTGTGCTTTTTTCCCCCTGCAAATGTTGATATCGTATAGGTAAAAGGTAAATGTTGCATTTATATATAGCACCGTTATCCAAGGCACTTTACATACTTTGTCCATCACATTCACACACACACACACACACACACACATTCATACACTATGGCAGAAGAAGAAACCATGCAAGGTACTACAACAAGCACATCAGGAGGAATTCAAGGACACTTCAACATTAACTCGGTGCAAGCCCGGGTGTGAAGTGGCAACCGGTTACCATCCAGTGAGGCTACCCCTGAGACACTTCTGCCCGTATTGAACCAATCAATCAATTAATCAAATCAATCAATCAACCAACCAACTTTACAGGATAATAACATGCCCAAAGTCTCGTATAATACGCGGGCATGGCAACCCTGGTCTGATGGGAGGGGGGGTCTGGGCTCTGCTGTGTGTAAACACACTGGCTCCTGGGTAAGCTTTCCCCCACAGCTGTCTGCTGGAGCTGAAGTGGTTGATAAATGAAGGCCACTCCACTCTTCCTCTCTCTCTCTCTCTATGCCTCCCAGTCCCCGGATTTCTTTGGAAAGTTTTTTCTTTTCCTCCCTGGAGATAAGAGAGATTTTAATGTTCCTTGGTGCTTTCTCTTATTAATGGTCCGTGTCATGGTATAACGAGAGGCTTTTTGCAGCACAGCAGTCCTTACATGGTTAAAATCGCTTTATTTTATTTATTTTTCTCCCTGACTTGATGCTGGACCAAGTTAACCATGCACTTGAACCCACCGCATCCAGTATTCTGAAAAGAAAAGAGAAAAAAAAAAGTGAATCTACAACAACGTGTTGCATAGCAATGCGTCGTGAGCTTACTGTTTTTGGTGGAAAGATTTGTGTAGAGTACAGAAACAATTGAGAATCAGTGGTTGTATGCACACACACACACACACACACACGCACGCACACACACACACACACGCGTGCGCACGCACGCACACACACAAACACACACAAACTCACTCACACACCCGCCATTCTTTCTTCCTTGATGTCTCACCTGCCCTGTAGGCCTACCTGGTAGCAGTGCCCCCCCATGCACACACACACACACACACACACACACACACACACACACACACACACACACACACACACACACACACACACACACACACACACACACACACACACAGAGATCCCCATCGCTTCAAACTTTTGACAGTGGATGTTTTCATTCTTTCCGACCAGGTGAGGGTGTCTGTCTCGTATGTTCCAACCTATCACTGTCAGCCCGCCACGCAATTATGGGATTTGAGCTCCCAGAACAAGGCTCGGGGGCCCCACGCTGCAGCCAGGCCGCTGCAGGGGCAGGGCAGGGCCGTGTGACTGCCTGCTGTGTATGTCTATGTACTGTATACAGGAGGATAGTACAGGGCCGGATCTAGAGGGGGGCAGGGGTGGGCAGAGCCCACCCAAACGTGCATCCTGCCCACCCAATGAAAGCTAATATCAGTGGTTTTCGACCAGTGGTCCGGGAACACCAGTGGTCCTTGAGAGAGTTCCAGGTGGCCGCCAGGCTAAATGGTGGAAAGTTGGTTAGCCAGATGTAACTCTTTGAGAGCGTAAAAATGAAACCAAATGGACCCGCACGGGTCCATTTGGTTTCATTTCTATGCTCTCAAGAGTTAAAATATTCATCATCTGAATTAGCCCAAATCTACACAACTAGAGAATGTAGAAGATTAATGGAAATCTTTAGTTTTTAATGAAATCTTTAGTTTTGGGTCTGTGGGGCTAAAATGTCCTCAAATTGTGGTCTGTGGCTCAAATGACGAATAAATAGTCCGGCCCTGGTGTCAAAAAGATTGAAAAACACTGCTTCATATGAGAAACAGCCATACTGCCAAACTGCCACACTGACATTCTTCCAGCCCACTCTAGCAGGGCTGGCTAAATCCAGGCCTGGAGTAGAGAGAGAGATAGCGAGAGATAGAGAGATAGAGAGAGAGAGAGAGAGAGAGAGAGAGAGAGAGAGAGAGAGAGAGAGAGAGAGAGAGAGAGAGAGAGAGAGAGAGAGAGAGAGAGAGAGAGAGAGAGAGAGAGAGAGAGAGAGAGAGAGAGAGAGAGAGAGAGAGAGAGAGAGAGAGAGAGAGAGAGAGAGAGAGGCCCCTGAGGGCCTGAGCGGTCGGTCTGTGCTCCTGTGATGATGATGAGGAGGAGAAGGAGGGAGTGTGAGTCAGAAAGAGAGAGAGAGAAAGAGAGGAGTGGGTGACAGGAGCGGCCCGCTGGCGTACAGAGGAGGCACCGACTGCCCCACGGCGAGAGAGAGAGAGAGAGATCGCAAGTGTGTCACTTCCAGACCGTTGATGACGTTTGACATGTGAAACATTTGTTTTGGCTCTCCTCTCCGGTCCTCTGCCTGATGGAACCGTGACAAGCAACGCATGATTTATAGACTTTTGCGTTCGGCGCACGTCGGTGTCAGAGTATATATACTGTAAATCAAATTCAGGCTTTTCGGTTTCTTCCTTTTTTTTGTGTGAATGTATACCGTTCAGAATGAGATGATATATATAACGCACATCTTCCGGTGTTGGTGGTGAGCCAAAATGTTAAACTAACAGAAGATGTTGTAGTATAGTAGTACGTACTGCCTGCCTGAGTCTTGAGCCCTCACTTTCGTTCATGATCTTTTATAACCATTCTCATTTTCGGATGACACCCGTGAAACATGCAGACACGCACAAAGATAGATATACACCATTCAAAAGACTATACAACAAGGCGGTCGGTCGGTCACATTCCGGTGGTGTTGTGTGGCTAGAAAACACAAACAGGAGCGTGTGCGCACACACACTGCACCGCAAGACTGCATTCCACAGGGGACCTGTGTCGGCGTGGGGCTCACATGCTGCCATGGCCCCTGCGTCTCTGGGTCAGGGAGTCGCGCTGAGTGACTACCTTTGCAGCTTCCCGCCCTGTTTGTTTTCCAAAGACAGTGTCATCAATTCTCTTAACAAGTGACTAGACACAGCAACAACACAGCGGAGAGGACCTCCCTGTGTCTGTGTGTGTGTGTGTGTGTGTGTGTGTGTGTAGTGACTGATGAAGCACGCATGTAACCAACATCAATGCTCTGCAGTTTGCATACCTGCGTGTGTGTGTGTGTGTGTGTGTGTGTGTGTGTGTGTGTGTGTGTGTGTGTGTGTGTGTGTGTGTGTGTGTGTGCGTGTGCGTGTGTGTGTGTGTGTGTGTGTGCGTGCCTGTCTGTCTGTCTGTCTGTCTGTCTGTCTGTCTGTCTGTCTGTCTGTCTGTCTGTCTGTCTGTCTACTGCTGTTCTGACAAGTTACCTGTTTTCAAGTGCAACTGATAGCTGGCATGCATTGAACAGTATGGTCCATATATGAACATGTCCCTCCCTTCCACACTTTGTAAAGAACTGTAACTTCACTGCATATGAAAGCAGTAGCTTTAGGGCCTTTGGCCTTTTAGATTTTGTGGAGCCTTTCAAATGAAAATACGAGCTGGAATACAAAGACAATTGTGTGATACCTCTCATAATTTGGATTAAAGGCCAGTAGAATGGACCGTTAGACTAAGCAAGAAGTTTCTCTTGATTTATTCTTTAACTGAATGTTTTACAGACAGCTTGTGTAACACAACAGGCTGTCAGATGTAATGGCACACCTACAAATTGAAAGTATATTGTCTCTGTTTGCCACAGGCCACCACAGTTGTTATAGGCAATGCAAATATACAAAGCAACGTAGTACACTAGTGGTGTCCGATTACAGCGTTGATTACCGGGTTTGCTTTCACAAGAAGCTACATTAGAACAGGAAATGCAGAGGTGGGTTACATACCTATGAGGTGTATAAAATGTCTCTGCCTGTGTTTCAGCTCCATCCCGCTGATGGCTGCTGCTCAGGTGGTCGTCATGATGATAGGATATCAACGGGGGGATAGCTGTTACAATTTACAGTTTAGGCATTTAGTAGACACACTCAATTATTTACAGTAAGCAAGGCAAGGACAACACATGGTAATAACTCAAATGAATAGAAATAGTAATCTAGGTAAAGCAGTACTGTAGAAATTATACACACTATACCGGTATATTGTCAGGTCCACAATGACCTGGCATCAGTCTACATAGGCTACAGTAACATGCTATATGCCATTTTAGCCTTTGGCCTGCAAGGTCATCGAGGCAAGGCAATACAGCTTGCTATACAGCAAGTCTTGTTAAGAATCAAGTCGAAGTTGGTGTCTTTGCTCAGGGACACTTAGGCATATACACAATTGTGGGATGGGACCTCTCTACCTACTCACATATGGTGGCCCCATCATGTGACTGAGTATAGTCACTAAGTGCTACAGGTCCACTGACGGACCACATGTCCACCCTCTGAATAAAATATGTACACCATGAACTGTTCCTCTCCGAAGGCCCTCTCGTGACACGTCCTTTACCCCAACGAGATGTAATGGGTGGAACCAGAATCACAAGGTCTTACGGTCTACCATTGTAATTGATTGATGTGTTCTGCTCCGGCTTTATACAGATATGGCAGGCCGTGGAACAAAGGGAGGAAGTCCAAGAGCTGTGTCTGATTTTTTTTTTACCTTCTCCTATTCGCTGTATGTCTCCCTGAATAGTTAAAACAAACACTGGAATCGCGAAGGACAATCAGCTTGACAGCGTTCATCAGATAAACCGATAGATGGCCGATCAATGTGGACAGCAAAACTGAAACAGCATCGATTTGATGCACACCAGTCCATACTTTGTCTGGAGTGAACTTACAAAAATGCCAATTTACAAGTAGTAGCTTTTAGTTTGCGTATTTTTGGCAAAGATATCTGTTACAGCTAGAAAAGGGAGCGGGAGTAATAGACGGTAGACCCCTTAAGGATGCCAGTCAATGAAGCATAAAGGCCAGTGGTGCAGTCTAAAGTATGGGGAAGTATAGGAATGGGAATTTGTAACTAATCGATTTAAGTCAAAATCAATACATTTGTAAACTTGTGTTTGCTACTGGCACACTGTGAAGGGTGTCATAAAAATGACAAAGAGGGCAAACACATCCTATCCTTTTTAGGCTGGGTGCTGGATCAAAACTAAAACGCAAACAATAAAACAATACAAATCAGCACACCAGAATACTGTTCGCCTCGTGAGGATTTTACTGCTGATGGCAGTCCGGAGGCTCTTCCTCAGATTCACAGTCAAGCAGAGAGCAGCCTGTTTAGCTTGGTGAGGTTGAGAATGCAACATTCTAATGCTGACAATGGCTCTCTAGAATTTCACATTTCTTTCAGGAAATAAGTCATTCAGCATGACAATCGAGAAATCAACTAACAAGGTCTTGGTCAACAAAGACTAAACTATAGACATAACCCTACAAGCAGTTAGGCCTACAGAAAGGTCAACGTATGTACTGGGAGACACGACTTGGCCAAAACAAAATGTCACTTTGATAAAGATGCCACTCTTGCTGCTGGGAGAAACAAGCATTTTCTCCCAAGGATGTTTACCCCACAGAGCCAGCATGCACGTATTCATATTACAACAACACTGCCTTTCCCAAGGGAGCCGTCGTGGCTATATTTTGAACAAACTTTTCTAAACTGTCCTGCACGCCAGTGAAAAAGCTGAACTTGACGAAGCCTTGTGTTTTGTTTCGTTTTTCCCTTTTCCGAAAAAAGAAAAAATGCTGTCCAGACAGGACAGCTGGCCTCTGGGATGTAGAATTACAACATGGGCGAGGAGGAGACTTTGGGGACCCCGGTATAGGGCTCACATACCCTATATTCAATGCAGACTGCGTCTCCCCGCAATGCAGTATCTTTATCTACACAACCCATGCAAGTGCAGAAAGGATAAGCATATTTAGGTTACATGTTTCCTCCCAAACTGCATTCCCAACGCCGTAGATCACAGACATTTTAACGCTCACATCCCCCCTGTTAGCGGCTCATATATACAAACACACACCTGCTAAAGCAAGGCCGTCTGGGAGAGAATTAGAGTGGGCTAATTTATGGCACTCAGGGGAGGGCAAGGGCAAAGGGACCCAGACTAACCCGACCTGCACTTCCTCTCCATGTCTGGCAGAGAGGCTTGATACCATGCGGCAGGCGGGGCAATAGTAGTCCAACACCTCGCCCACGAGAAAACTTCCTATAATTAAGACATCTTAAGACATCTTATCATAACCCGGGCAGAAGAAAGAGCCCCAAAGGACAGTGCTGCTGTTGCATGCCAGTTGTCTAACGTTTCAGAACCTTATTACCGCAGTGGAATCTCGGGGACGTTTTTTGGCAAACGACAGCGAGTGGGCAGGAGCTCAGAGCTGAGGGCTGCCTGCAAGTGCTCCAAATCTGGCCCCGGGCTCCGAACCGCGGCCTCCTCATTTCCTCCAGAGAGCAGGGAGCTGTCATCCGTCACTCCAGGCCAGGCAGCGGCACAATGGGAGAGGCTGGGACCCTGGCTACTGACACCCTAACACTGCACTGCTGATAAGACTTACCTTCCGGGACCTGGAAGAACTGAAACTTTACTTACTGACATGCGCACACGCACGCACGCACACAGGCAAGCAAGCATGCAACCATACACACGTGCACGTGCAGGCATGCACACGTACACACACGCGCGAACCTACATTGCACAGGTTGTGGAACATTTTAGTGATGTCTGTGAAATGAATTAGAAAGAGGATTCATTACAAACAACTGTTTGCAGTTGTTAACTGTTAACTGAGACAAACTGTAAACATGAATAATGAAGGCCTAAACTATGTTAGGATTTTCTAAATTATCTGAAGGTGAGTGTTTTTTCCCTTGTTTCTCTACGTTTTGCCATTTTGTGTACTAACCAGTTGAAGTATTTGGCTTGTGCAAATACCAAGAAAGCCTGCATTCAAAATCTGACAAATAGTGATTATGCAGATTGCCATTAATGATATAATGTTTTAGGTTATAATTATCATTAATTTGTCAATTAACACACAGCTGAGACAAATAACACTGTAAATTAAGTCCACACTAATGATCCATAATAGGCCTATAAATGATGGATAAGGGGTCAAGACTTCTAGGCCTTTTTGGGAATATAAGGGGAATACAGTATATGGACTTATTTGTCTCAACTGCTCAATTATGGATCATCTAAATCTACAAAGAAACTCAAAATGCTATGGAGTAAAAAGGAAAACATTTAGATTATATATAAAGTATAAAGTTGCATGAAACTTAAATAGCACAGTACAAGTCCCTAGTGGTGTAAAGCAATTACTAATAATCCACATCGCAAATCATCAACAAGTTGCAAGCTTGCAGAAGAGTCACTGTATTTACTTATGTACTTTGGTATTTAACATACCTCAAAAAACTTCAAAACTTCAAATCAAGTTCCCTATAGTTCTTCCACTAGACTACAGCAAGTCTCTCAGAGGAAAACTTCACTCAGGACTACACATTATTACACATCTGCCCACACACAGCCAAGTGCCAACATCTCCTGTTGGCAGTAGTTGCCAAGTGACATGCCAAAGTCACCATTGTGACAAGCCTCGCTGTGTTGAGATTAGGCCTGGCCTAGACTACTTATACTGACAACAACAATTTACGAGCGTGCACAATGGAAGCCAACATGCGACCAGAACAAGGGCCAGGTAATTAGAGACTCATTAGCCAGCCGTCAGTCCTTCTTAAATGCGTCTGGGGGGGTGATCTGAGGAGATTTGGCTTTGTTTTGTTTGTGTCGTGTGTGTGTGTGTGTGTGTGTGTGTGTGTGTGTGTGTGTGTGTGTGTGTGTGTGTGTGTGTGTGTGTGTGTGTGTGTGTGTGTGTGTGTGTGTAGGGTAGGCCTACAGACTCTCACAGCCAGCCATACACCTGTCACTCTAGTAGGCAGACGGACTGACTGCTTCAACAGGTTAGCCTGCAATGAGCTCAGAGTGCAAGAACCAACACGTTCAATATCGCCTGGAACGTCACTGCAGCTCCCAGAGGGCCATGATGATGATGATAATGATGATGATGAGAAAGTGAAATTAAAAGGTAATGTTTCAGCATGGCTGGGATGCATAATAATAGCTTTTCCTCAGATATCAATAAAGAGTATATGCACATGCACAAAGTGATTGCATGGGAATCTAGTGGCAAAGTGTCTAACGTCATGTTCAACATTGTTTAATGTAATCAGATCAGATGCAATCAGACTATTCTATTTGAATATAGGCTGTCAAGGCCATACTGTCACTTGCAAGGTGTCACTTGCATACCCTCTATGTCAGTGATGTCATGTGACATCCCTGTGAGGACTGGAGTCGCCTGATTGTGTCTCAACACACAGGCACAAGTTTACGAGGATGTCACAGAAAAACAGCCAAAATGTCATTTTTCTTCAATCAATTTCCCTTGATAGCAAGAAAAATGCAAAGATGAAACTGTATCCATGAAAAAAATGAGAATGATGCAGTGTTGAAATACTACTTGTTACAAAATCAGCCATCCCATTTATTTATTTATTTATTTATTTATTTATTTATTTATTTATTTATTTATTTATTTATTTATTTATTTATTTTACACAATCTCTACACAATTAAGCTCACATTATGCCACATCACAAAGTATTGTGAGCTTTTACATTGGCTATTTTCAAATGGTGGAAATATATAAAGTGTAAAAATATATGTGTTACGTAACAATATCTTAAATCTATACAAAGTAACTACCAGTGTTGGCCAGATATTACATTACACATAAAAATGTGTAGTAAGTAGGCTAATGTTACTCTGCCAAAACATGCCTACTAGCCTAACTACTTACTTTTGAGCTTGTTGTTGCATGTGAAAATATAACTGCTTTACAAGCTATCAACAGATAACAAGAGATGCACATTAGTTTGTAGATCCTAATCCACTATTCTGCACTTCTTCATTCTTGCGAAATTAATGTTGTAATAATATATTATTCTTTGATTGTAGTATGGTAAAGTAATATTATTACTTTATAAGGGATCGTAAGTAAAGTAAAGATATTACTATTTTAAGTAACTACTAACTACAGTATTTAAAAAAATAATAATACAAAGAATTGCAGTAGAGTAAAATTACGATCTGAATCTGAGATGTAGATGTACATACAAGTACATTGGAAATTGGAAATACACTCCAATATAAAACTACAAATGGCCCACCTTAAAATTATAGCCCAATGCATAGCAATCTTATACTACACCTCTGAACTTAGATCCTTTGGCCTATATACTGCCAGTCGGCAATAATAAATGAAAAACAAATTCCCATTAGCGTTCATCTGAACTTGACATTAGGCTACCGAATAGCCAAGTCAATGTGCCATACAAGCTCTTGAGTCTTGGTGCTTATAGCCAACAAACACGTAAACCTTTATAGATAAACTATTTTCGACCCACAGTGCTGTTTGTCATAACGTTCGACAAACGGACGTAGTATAAGTCGGACATTACCGTGGCGTGATGATGACTGTGGGACCACTCGACTCTGGGGAGGGGAGCTGGGTGGGTGGGGAGGTGAATGATGGATTAGACTTCGTGGAGTTATGGGATGGGAGCGCCGTCACGGTCCTCCGTCCCAAGGCATCGACCACCTCCTTGACACTGTTGTCTGCATGCGGGGGTCTGGGTTTTGTTAGAGGCCGGAAGCAGGCCCTTCCGCTCCGTAAACACCGTCCTCAGCCACGGCGAGGCGGTGGCACGCGAGGATCACCGAGGAGTTGCCGATGACAGGTGATCAGCCGCATGCGCGCGCGCGCACACGCGCACCCCCGCAGCTAATTGGGCCTGTCTCGATGACCCGTGATGACGTTTGGCTTCTTTAGCAAAGGCATTTGTCCAGCCCTCGCATTGTTGTGCCTGAAATGACATCCATGCGTCAAGCGTAACCGTGTATTTCAGTGGTTTTCAACGTTATTCATATCCAGGGCGGCGGGCCCACTATTTATTCTGCAATTTAGCCACGGACTACCATTTGACGACGTTTTCGCCCCTGCACAGACCCAAAAACTAAAGATTTCTTTTGGTTTTGTCCACAATTCCCGCAGGCTTTATTTTCGCAAACAAAACAGACATTCTTCTACATTCTCTAATTGTGTAGACTTCTTAATTAAGTGGGCTAATTCAGATATTTTAACTCTTGAAAGTAACTACCAAGGGTCCATTTGGTTTCATCATTTTTACGCTCTTGAATAAACCACTGGTTTATTTAAAATCGATTAGGCAGAGAGAGGCCTGTATGCGTAATGATAGAAACTTAAATGTTTAAACGTGTCTATCTTTATTTTTGGAATGTTTGTGTGACGCCGCTGCAGCAATAGCCCCTGATTTAAAATCTCGAGTCTAGACTTATCGACTCTGACATCACTAGAGAATCTAGAAATATATATAGGGTAGGTCGGACTATAGGACCCTACGAGAGTCTTAATCTTAGGATAGGGGAGACCGGGGCGCGTTGTCACACTTTTTGCTTTGACTTGAATTGCTCATCAACCACACATCACATGATAATCAGCCCTATATTAGAAGGAAGCTTAAGGTCTTGGCTTGAAATTGGTGTAACCCTTTTCCCCATAAGTTATTCTATCAGGTAGTTATTAGCCATCAAAGTCACCTTGACACGTTGTGACAACCAGCCCCATCACGGGGTAGCTTGTCACAATGCACAGGGTTGGTTGTCCCTATAGGAAATCAATGGGGTTTCAGAAGAAAAATGTGAAATTTAAAAAACGTGTAACTTTTTTGTTTTTTAAGCTAGAGACACACAATAAGTTTTAAAATGACTAGAAATTAAATCTTTAATAGCTAATATACTTTTATAGTTGTAAATCATTATCATTTGTTTATTATACCAATTTGACATGTGACAACCAGCCCCGCAAAAAATGAGACAACCAGCCCCACATGATCATTTGACAAACTTTTAATGATAGCTGCCACATGGCTGCAGCTAGCAAATCCCAAATCACATCAAAATGAAGCTATTGATGTCCTCTTTCTAACATGTGCATAGTTTTTAAATATCTAATATTCTACAACCTTTTATTACAAAACTAACACCAAAATCAAAAGTTCGTTTTGCCCCTAAAAAAAATCAATGTCTTCTCATATCAATGTGGTAGGTGTCTTCTAAAAAAAATCATGGTACAAATGAACCTTATGTCTTGTCACATGACTGATATCAACATGGTGAAACAGCGCCCTCTAGTTTGGCTGTAATAAGATTTGTGACAACCAACCCGTGAGACAACCTGCCCCGGTCTCCCCCTTAGGATACTGCTGCAGGTGCATGCGGCTTAGCCTATCACAACCCTTACCAAACGTGACGTTGTATATTAATATATGTTATACCTGTTAATTTTATTCATGTGCTAAAATAGCCTTTACAAATCAGACACCAGGGCACAGTTAACGCAACATGAGCCTACTTCTTGTGAACAGACCAGCATAATAAACTATAGGCGGCAGGCTAGTTTGATTTACACACCGTCGTACGAGGGGGTTATAAAGCCTGCATTAGGTTAGTCCTGGTTTGATCCGCGTCGTGCGTCATCTTGTCTCAACATCCATTTAATTTTGCCATGAAGTCATCCATCCGCGCGCTCCAAACACGTCACTTAAATAAACGGACTAGCCTAGAATAAATAAATATAGACTATGTGGTGGTTGAGCCGTTTTGGCTTTTATAGGCCTATTTTATTATCATCATCATCATTATTATTATTATTATTATTATTATTATTATTATTATTATTGATATATTTTGTGAGTATATTTACAGTAGGCCTACAGTTTATTTAACTGAGTGGCACGTGCAAAATGTAGGCTATAGGCCGTGCGAGTCAATCTGGTCGTGTATACATGCTGAGATAGTTACTTTGGGATTTAATAATAAGCTTTCGTGCATTAAAAAAGCCATCAGTTCCAAGAAGCCCCCCTCCCCTATAATCCACTGCATGTCCTCCCTTGACTTAAATCTTAAATGGATCGCTTTAAAAGGACACCGATCTTGAGAAAAGGCCTAATCTAAACAGCGCCTTGTTGATGATGGCGAGCGGATGAGATTATGTCGGCATGTCCTTCTCTTTCCTCGCGCTTCAGTTTGGTATCATAGCTTTTAACGTCTTCCCCGGTTCCCCTGCGTGGCGCCTGGCCTGCACTTGGTCACAGATATAGGCGACCATCAGTGAGGATCGCCTTTCAGCTATTTGCCCTTTTGGCCTTTCAGGTAAAATGCCAACCCGTCCCGTGCATGCACATGCGGTTCGCCACATTAATTAGGCTATTAGACTTTATACGAGTATAGCTATTTGCCCTTTTGGCCTTTCACGTAAAATGCCAACCCGTGCACTGTGCAAATGCAGTTATAGACTTTATACGAGTATAGACATATTATATCCAGTATACACCACTCACTCATACCAATATATAGGCGTACTACCCTTGGCCTACAGTTGGCTGAATTACAAATGTGCAAACGCAGCTTTTTGACCGTGCTATATAATGTCCTGCATGCTGCTTTGGCAGAGCGACAAAGCGAACGGAAGTGGGACCACTTTATGGAGCCTATAAACTGCACGTTATATTAAGCTAAAATTCAGTTAGGAATAAATCAGCCCCACAACGGACGTAATATATTGTAGCCTTCAGTAAGCCACACTTGCATGTGCAAGTGTGCGTCAACGCATAGCTATAAGAACAAATGTCGTTCGTTGTCTGGCTGAATCAAGGTGCACAACAACAACAACAACAACAACAACAACAACAACAATAGACCAATAATATACTAATTGTGTTGTTGTTATTATTGATTGTTATAATATCAATAATAACAAAAACAACATAATCAAGAATAATAATAATAACTGTCATAATAATAACAGTGTTATTATTAGGTTTATTTATCATCATTTCGATATAAACATTCGACTGCGTTTTTTGATATAGTTATCATTTAGCCGATATTGAATATAGCATATATTACATTTTTTGTGGCCCGATATTTTAATGCACTTTAGCCTATAGCCTATGTATTGATAATGTTTCAGCTGCCTATATTTCAAATAAATATCCAGCCAATTTACTTATATAGGGCATTTGATTGGTTGTTTAAATTGCAAAACAGACGAATAATAAGCAGTGCCTTAATTATAATCCCCCCCACACACACACTCGGACTATATATATTATCTTATCCGTGCATGTGTTATATTCAGGAAACCCAGATATGTCTAATCTCTGTAAACTCCTCCAAAGTGACGAAGGGAGGAATGGTCTTTAAGTGTTTCCAAAACGGGAAAAGATAATCCGCTGTTTTAGATCAATTCACGTGGATTATCTTGAGCCCGTTTAATGAATGACACGCCGTTCATTTTGAGCTTGACAGATTTTGATACAAAATTAAAATTATGTTTTTACTTTTAATATATGTTTTGTTTCGACCATGTGGTGCATTGCTAGACACACCTGTGTTTAGATTTACAGTATTTACAGATATGCTCTACTACAATATAGCTTAATCGTTTTCCAACAATTTAAATAGTAAATGTTATTGACAAAGTCATGCATCCGGCCTAACTGTTCGGTATAAGGGGTTCTTAGCTTATGATCCTTCATGACTTTGTCTCTATTTGCTGTAGCCTATTAACACGTATTGTTCTTGCTTACTATAAATAAATCTGGATTAAGCGCTAAATTAGCTAAATACACAAATTGTAAATTACATGATAGGCTACACTATGGCATGCACAAAATGGCTCACGTAGGCAGCGGTTCCTCGGGATGCATGCTAGCTCATTCTAAGCTAAAGTTATGGGTCCATTATAGGTGCTATAAGATAAGAGATAAATATTGGAGATAGGAGATAGCGCCACAAAAGGATATAAAATAATTTAGCACAGTTTCCGTTGAATATATAGCCTACCATGTAAGCATACAATCAAAACCCCCTTACCTGAGACAATGTGGAGGCCTATAGGGTTTCGATGTCAACATTATTTCATCAAACATACACATGGTATATGGAGTTTTGTCTTCCTGGTAGAGAGAGAGAGAGAGAGAGAGAGAGAGAGAGAGAGAGAGAGAGAGAGAGAGAGAGAGAGAGAGAGAGAGAGAGAGAGAGAGAGAGAGAGAGAGAGAGAGAGAGAGAGAGAGAGAGAGAGAGAGAGACTCAGGGATGGGGAATTGCTCCCCTTGCCATCATCAATCCCTCCCCCGCATGCATCATGCCCGATGCAATCATTCAGACCTCGTCGTGCGACGAAAAATAGACGACCTACAAGTCCACAACAGCGCTTCGCAGGGTGAGCTGCGACTCGTTGAGATCTAACAAATATATCGGGCCACGCGACACCGTCGCACGACGGAGCTTAAAACCATAATAACTAAAAGGCACTGCCGGGCGCGTCATTGAAAAGGGAGAGGGAACTGACTGCGGCTGTCTCTCTGTCTCTCTCTCCTTCCGAATCCAGCCAACCAAACAGGACCGACCGTCTCTCTCTCTCTCTCTCTCTCTCTCTCTCTCTCTCTCTCTCTCTCTCTCTCTCTCTCTCTCTCTCTCTCTCTCTCTCTCTCGCTCTCCCTCTCTCTCTCAACCCCTGCCTGCAGCCAAAAGGAGAAGGGATGTCACATCTCAAAGGGAGCCAGTTCTCTTCTTCGGTCTCCATGAATCATAACAACATAACGCGCGCGGCGGCGACCATTTTTTAGCTTTACGCACGCCACGGCCGATCATCCTCGTTCGCTTCCACAAGTTCCATTGCACGCGAGGATCCGGAGACAAATAAGGTCCTGTCACGGAAACAGACAGGACAGCTTGGTCCGACTGGTTCTCTTACATAGCAGCCGATAAAGCCTTGTCTGCGGGACGGAGCGCAGACTTTCTCTTCTTCCATGTCTTACTTCGCGGCGGGGCCGTCACCTCCCTGCTTCTGACTGACTGATGGTAATAATGCTTCCCAGCCCGGTCATAACTCCATCCACCACGCCGTTCTCCGTCAAGGACATCTTGAAGCTGGAGTTACAGCAGTCCCAGCAGCAGCAGCAGCAGCAGCTGTTGTTCTCCCGGCTGCAGCAGGGTTTCGCGGCCCAGCACCACCAGCCCCCTCCGGGAGCTCTGCTTCAGCGCTCGTACTCGCCCCCCTCCTGCATGCTGGCCGGCCGGGACAGGGACAGGGACAGGGACGGGGACAGCACGCCCAGCCCCGGTCCGGCTCCGGATCGCAAGGCCTGTCAGAGAGCGAGGAGAGGTTGTCCTCCTACCTCAACCCGCTGAGCGCGGTGCAGGAGCGGCTCGCTCGCTCCACTCTGCCGGGAGAGATGTTCACAAGCTCGGGGCAGGGGCAGCAGGGGCACCCGGCAGACCTGCGACTGGAGAGCGAGCAGGAGAGCTTAGATACCAGTGAGTAACCGATTTTTTTTTTAATGCTGTGTATTTTTTTATAGGACTTTATAGGATAATTACTCATAAATGTAGACTACAGTTTATGCACCTCTTTTAATCCACATTGTCTTTCAGTGTTTTTGTGTGTCTTCTTTGCAGTCCATAATTGTGAACATGTCACGCATGACTATTAGAATTGTAAAATATAGCCTGTATTTGTTAAATA